>JBBBVU010000026.1:7311440-7322100 GCA_037177055.1 Atherinosoma microstoma
ATATGAATACTACAACATAGTTGATAGTATGCTTTTAAAAATTAACCAAACAAAACCAACAAATATATGGATAGTGCTGACTCTTGGTCCACAAACTGAAGGATGATGAGGAAGATAAAGCAACATTACATAAGTATGCAACCTTAAAACCCAGTGCTTCTGATTTGTTTTGATGGCACACTGACATTTATCATGCACATTCCTGGAGACGTCATTGCCCTGCAGCGTCCTTAGGCTGAGAAACCACAATTGTTCCAGCCCCAAGCATCACATAACAGTTGCTTTATGGCACTGCATCACACTCCCGCTGGATATCAACACACTGGGCATTTTGAACACATAACTGATGTAGCACAGAAATGCAAGAGGACATAATCAGAGAAAGTGAAGAAAAGAAAGAGGAAATGACAGGATGAAATCAGGAGGTGTCAAATTAGGTAGTGATGCCTTAATGGGTTGGCTTAACTTAAATTTTGTCTATACAGCTCCCTGAACATCAGACTGGAAGATCCTGTCAATCATGTTGAAATTTTATGAAACCGCAAAAGTAAACTAACAAAGAGCACCAGCCCAAAGGTTTTATTGACCTACATGTTTAAAATGAATCGATCCAAATACACATACACAGATTCATAACCTGTGTCATGAATTGCCCCCCCCCCCCCCCTTCTTAATTTGGGTTGAGGGAACCAATCTAAGCAAATGATGAAAACGTTGAAAGTAAAGACCAAGTTATGACAAATATTCAGCAAAATGAGCTGTTTAACAACCAGGTTTTGCCTTTGGCCGTGACTGCTGCATGCAATGATATTTATGATCAAGAACAAAGGCCCCCACACTCACATCAGCATGTAGCATAACTCATAATCATCCAAATGGCAGTAAATGTTTCATGTGTGGACCGTCTGGACAAATGGAATAGAATGAGGTTAGAGGGCTCAATGAAAACTCCTTTACCTAAAAACTTTACATGTTACATGTATTCAGCCACAGAAACAAGACTGCAGACCCCTTCAGCGCTTTTACCCGCTTCCATGAACATACACTACATCTACTGATGAACTTGTGACTGTAAAAATACATGTTATCAAGTACTTCCAAAGTAATCTGACACATTATTGAGCATGTGGAGTGATTGATTCTTCTCACAGCCATTAGGTCAGCTTTCCTATTTCTTTTTTTTTTTTTTCCCCTTTCAGTTGTATAAATCCTTCAGTTTTTCTCACACAGTAATTAGCTCGACCCTGGACACTGGACTATTTATCATGGCAGCGTGTCTTTCCCGACATGCTCGGTGACACAGCACAGACCGTCGTCACACCGGCCTGCAGTCCAACTCAAACACTCCAGCTTAGATGCAGTGATGTGATTGCTCCAAATAGGTCACGGGCCGTTGTTCAGCTCCGTTTCCGTTTGTGAAACTAATTGCTGAGAGTGCGTTTGTGTGTGTTGTGAGTTCTTGGGTTAATGCGCGCACCCTGTGCGTTTGTGCACGTGTGCGTGTGATGATATGTGATATTGCTGAGGAAGCAGTAAACAGAGTCCTGCCAAGAAACTGCTCTCCATGTGACATTTACTGGAGAAATAATTCAGACATGTTTCGGCTTCCAGTCGCCTCGGTGACTGGCAACATTAAACAGCTCTTCTTAATAATTCATCCCCGGTTCATCTCGCATTACAACATTTTATGGATCATAGTTTCAACATCGCAGGCGTTAAAAAACTCTGACAACAAACCTTTGCAGTCATCCTACATAGCTGTAAAGCTGAGAGTAAAACAGTGTAAATGCCTGATGTGATATAGATGGAAGTGCCAAAGAAAAAACGCAGTGTACAGCTAATATGACAATTCATCCTGAGAGTGGGAATCCATGCACCAAATTGTCTGGAAATCCTTTCAAAAGCTTTCAGGACATTTCGCTGTGAACAACAAATTTGACTGTTTAAATAAAAGTCAGAATCAAAGTCCTACAGAATAACGCCAACACCAAGTCTTTATCAAACAACAGGCTTCAGCAAGTACAGGATGAAGCGTTGTTCTGACTTCAGGCTGTTCTGACACGCTCTTATTATCACAGTCAGTTTACATGATAACTCGTATCATAGATCCACAGAATCAACCACATTCAAAGCTTCACTATCATGGACATGCAGGCTTCAGTTTTCAGGGGACATGTTTTTTCACTCCAGCTCACAAGGACTCACAGTGCTGCTATAAAGACGAGCTGTAAATGTAAAACCTGCTTGTGTATTTAAGCTTTGAAAAACGACAGATAAGTCAGCCTCCCACCCAAACTGACTGGATCGTCTCCAGAAACAACTCTTGGTTTGCTCCAGATTTAAGCAAAGTTTTTCAATAAGAAGTGATTATAACAGTGAAGTTGCCATGGGAGCAACATTGAACATTTTAGTGGGGATTTTTTTTTTCCTCCTCTTGTTGTTCTGAATAATGCTTTGATTTAATGTGATGTTCAATAAGGTTATTTGGACTTTGGCAGCACTGGCTGGCTGGAGTTGGATGAAATATTTCAGCCACTCATACTCGCTCTAAACTGCCTTTAAACAAGGTACTCAAATCTAAAGGTTATTGGAGAACCTCTATCTTTAACCTCAACAACACGAACATAGCAAAAAACTCACACTGCTTAAATTACTCAAGAAAAAAAAATGCTGACATTTGCTCATAGGGACACTTTTTGGACCACAGGGACACAAATGCAGTCAGAAATGACAGATTCTGCTTAAATTAGAAATATTCTTAGACTGTAATTTTGGCTTCTCTTAGAGGCTAAGTTCATATTTTGAGTTGCACTGGTGCACAGATGAGCCACTTCTGATAGAGCTTAAAAAGGGAGTGCAAATTTTACAGAAAAACATCAAATGCACATAAATGTCCAAAATCCAAAATTGGAAAAAGTCCTGAAAGCTCTCCCCAGATTCAAAATTAGATTTTTTGCATTCACCGCCTGATTATACAGCAGGACTCAGATCTCTCCCCAAGGAAGCCAAGAGAAACTTCACCAACTCTGGTTATAGAGTGTGTTGGAAGACTGGAAGCTGATTTCTTGTGCTCATTTTCAAACTGACCTCTCCCGCTCCTGCTCCAGCAGGTTGGTGAACTCGTCACTCTTCTTCATGAACTCTCCGTGGTTCTTCTTCTCGTCCTCCAGCTTGAACAGAGCCTGTTTGTGCGCTTGCTCCACCGTCAGCAGCTGCTCCAGCATCCGCCGGTGGGTCTCCCTCTGCTTCTCCACCAACTTATCCAGCTACGTCAGCAGAACAGAAAAAACATCTCTAAACTGAGTTACCTACATTTTGGATGTCGTTATACTGTGACTGAGAGTTGGCGTTACCTCTGCCATGGGTTTCTCATAGATGTCTTCCTGGAAGACATCAGTCTTGCCCTGGATGGCGTCTCTCTGCAGGGCCTGCAGGACTTTCTGTGGTGTGACGAAGCTATATTTGGCCTCCAGCAGAGCCAAGTCAATTTTCTCTGCCTTCAGCACTGTAATCACTTCATCTCTAGCCTGCGATGGGAGAAGAAAGTGAGTTTGGTTAGATTCAGCTTTGTTATGCAGTAATTTATTAAAGACTTACTACATGCAGGAACAGGAGACAAGTCCAAGTTAAAGTTCTGATCAAGGGGAACTCAGAAGCAGGGTTATTATTTGTTTCAGGGTCGAGGTTTGGATGAGTTATCTAACACATTTAAGCTCATAAGATTTTGTTTTACAAACAGAAACGCTGTCAGGAAATCCCTGGATCTGGAGCCGGAATGACGGGAAGTAGCATCAGCTGTTAGCTGTCCATTAACCCAGGCGTTGGTCTGTTTAGCTTCCCCTGCCCACTGAATCAGCGTGTCTGAATTTACATCCAACTGGGGACATTGCCATATCTGTCTGCTGGCTGTCAGCTGCTGTAATTGTTAAATGCTTCCAGGGTTTAATCCAAGCTGGCACAGTCACCTTTCCAGTTTAAGTTACCTGGAGCTCTCCTTCCAGCAAGCTGAGTAGAAAGACGAGGTCATCTCGGGAAAGGTCCCTGCCCTTCTCCCTTCGCCCGCCCTTTGCACCACTTCCACTGGTGCTCCCACTCCCACCGGTGCTGGAGCTGTTCTTGGCTGTCTTGTGGTTCCGCCGGATGGTACCCGTATCGTCAGGAGGCTCTCGGTGCTGGCTGCGACGCTCTGCTCTTCCTGAGGGCTCCTCTCGCTCCGTGGATCGCTTGTGTGCGTCCACCTGGTGCTGCTGAGCCAGCTTGGCCTTGGCTACATCCTCCAGACTGTTGCTGCGGGACCGCATGTTCCTCTGTCTGTTCATTCAAGAGAAAATGGAAGGAAGAGTGTTTGTTTATACTCCGCATGATATACACGCATTCCTTTACTTGTGCATCATTCATCTCGGCTTCAAGTCAAGACAGACAGGAATGAAAGAAAATCACTTTATTCCATTACTATCAGTTTTTAATATACTGGGGCAGCCAGTATGTTTAGTTTAGTGACATCTAGGTTTTATAAGTATTGCAGTTTGCAAACACTTGTTCTTGTTTTGGGGGATTTTTATTTATTTCTCTGGAAAGGATTCTAGTTTTATGAAGTTTTGGGGCTGCATTGCATCTGTTTTGGGGGACTGTGACAAAACCCTGAGCTTTGGTGTTTGGGATGAGTCTCCTGTTATAGAAGCAAATTTTCTTTCATTTTTAGCTTCTGCACAGACGGTGTGATGTTTGCCTCTAGAATTTTCTTCATACTTGATTCAATAAATTTGTTCTTCTAGCACTGAAATGTTCCTTGGCTGCAGGTAGCTGTTCTGATAATTGTGTGGTAACATGAAATAGTACAGAACAAAAATAAGATTATCTTGTTTTGTTTTTTTAAAACTTTCATGTTTCATTGTTGAGGTGCATAATGTCCTTCACTTATGTTCATTGTTATGAGTGAATGGCTCAAAAAAAACTACTTGTGACTTTTTATTTTCTATAGGTAGTTGGGGCTGATTTTAGACAGCATGGTTGCTGCCTCTACTTAACCCTCATTGACTCCTATAATCAGTGGTATCCTGCTTCATCTAACATGCATTTAGTTAAAAACAGGAAAAAAAAACATGCAAGGCTTTGGAAAAGCCCAGCAAGTCAGAAAAATACTCCACCGTGGCACAAAAATGAATGCTTCTCGTTTGTCATGTGTACAATGTGGCCACATGTCGTCATCCCAAGCCATGTTGTGATCAGATGGAACGTTTTTTCGACCGGTCCCGCTGCCTGACATCATTCACAGCAGATTGCTTTTCAAATTTTTGTCAAAAACCTCAAACAAAATCAGTCTCCCAGAAGATTTTAAGATTTAGATCTCAAACTGTGGCCTTCAAGGATCACAGTCCTGCAGGATCTAGATGCAACCCTGCTCCAACAAACATGATTTTAATAAAATGGAACCAGCTTGTTGCAATATTTTATTAATTTGAGTCAGGTGTGTTGAAGCAAGGACAGTGGCCCGTGAGAGTTTAAGTTTTGAGATGCTTGATTTAGATGTTTGACTCTGTGGTTTCAGCTATGCATATCATACTGTAGGTGGTCTGATGTGATTAGGTTTTGCCTGTAACGGGGTTAACATCAGGTAGTTTTATGTGCAATGAATAAAACCTGTTGTGATGTGTTATTGTTGGGCCTGCACAATGTACATTTGTCAGATCTGGTTTATGAACAAGCCATTTGGGGACACGGCGACTATGATAAATGGAACTGTGATGCACAGATGAATGCTGCAAGCTGCACTCACAGAACTATAAGCTCATTTGCCAAGTAATTTATAACCTCTTCTGGGTTTATGCTCAGCTAAAGTAAATACATCCAAAAGACGAACTGAAACAAAAGCATGTTGAGACTCACTTCTAAGTGTAATAATCCACTCAAAGACATTACATCATCATCTATCAGGGCTCAACTCCTGCGAAAGTGCTTCCAAATAAGTTAGCTCAAAAGTGGCTGTTCCAGTTAACGACCATATTTCGCAACAGTATCCTTCTTCTTTGATTTCTTTGAAACTCCAGGTATGGAGTCTTGATTAAAAAATCCAGAGCTTTTCTGCAGGATCAGGCTCTACACAGATGAGTTAATACACTGAGATATTGTGGTTAGAGTTATGATGAAAGGGCCAGATTATTCTTCTATTCTTTAAATGTTACTCTGAACTCCTTCAAAGCCTATTTAGTCACAAATATTAACCATGAACTTCACTCTTATGTAAACGGAAAACAAACAGAAATTATTAAAATAAAAAATTTCTGCATTTGCCAAAAAAAAAAAACGGCCTAATTGGCACAACGATGCAATGTGTTGGAGACTCCTGCAGAGTGTGTCCAGCCTCTGTGTGAGGCCCTCTGACAGTTTATGAGTAAGAAAGATCGCTGGCTGATTGCATTGTGCTCACTCCAGGCAAGGCGCCACATGATTCAGGGCTGAGGTAATTCCCTGCAGTCGCAAGACAGACTCCACATCAGCTTACTCAGAGATCTGGGCTACAGGCGATAGACAGAACTTCATGAAATGAATGCACAAGTGTGCGTGTGTTGGTACAGACTTGGGGAATGAACATGTTTTCTCTGTACAAAAAGTGAAAGATACAGTACAGTTTGTCCTGGGGGTCGTAAGGGCCGCAACTTCTCTAATAAGCGAGATCCTCTGACGAAATGCAGCTATTAATCACTGGACAACTGCAGCTTGTTCAGACCGGCACACATGTACATACTGTACTTTACCTCCATAATAAGTTTGAGAATGCAGATTTTAGCTGAGATTGTGCAACAAATCCAGGGTCATAGACATGTAATGCAGGCCCCACTGGGATTCCTACATGTGCAAGTATCACGTATCTGCAAAATCTCCAAGATGGATCAGAAATATATCACATAGTTCATAAAAAAGTTCACTGAGGGGATGGGAAATGGCTCCAAATCAGTCCCTCGCTGTTGTGGTGGGAGTCGAATAAATGAGTTTTTTAGCTTGGTGTTGTATCTCTGCTGAGCGATGGGTGCTGGTTTTTGTGATCTGTGTTATTGCTTTTAGGAAACTTGGATGAAATCCGACAGAACTGGAGATACTGGCCAGCTGTGCTGATATGTATTCTTGGACAGATGTAAAAAGAATTTGTAGAGCTGTAGTTACACTGCTAAAAGGCACATTTTTGTCATTATCCAAATACTATGACTCCATTCAAGGATTTTTCCTTTGAACATTTGAATGAACCAAAAACCTAAATTACACTTAATACACTAAAAGTATTGGATTAACATAATGAGCCTTGAATATCAAGCTATTACAGTTCTTTACGTCCAAAACAAACTTTTTAACATGAGAAAAAAGATGATAAACTGTTCATTCTGATCAAACGGACATGAGTTGATTTACAGCTGACGTGATTGAATCCAGAGTTAATCATTGTTAGCTATTATAACTTGAAATTGCATCACCTGCTTGCAATTTTAACCCAGAATGCACACACTTTGGAAAGCAGCACTTTTAAAAGATGGTTGGAAACTTTTTCCAGGCTTTTACTTCACTATAAATGCTCATGTACACTCATTTTGTCTTTCCCTCAAAGACCACATTGTCAGTGTTGTCAGCTTAGAGAGGGTGTGAATACAAAACCACTAAAAGTCAGCTGATTAGCCACCATATGTGGAAAGAGACCTCAAAGAACCCTTTCGAAACCATTCGGGACATTTTTATCAGGATGGTTGAGAAATGTGTTATTCCGATGAATAAATTCGTTTTTGTCCATCTTTGTGATGAACTGACGAAACAAACGTCTTTTTCTTAGGAAATGTAATCAAAAGGTCAATATTTCAGATGAAGTCAGAGCATTTCCAAGCTGTCAACCTCCAGTTGTCAAGTTTGTACCTGCGATTCTCACATAATGACGATACATCATGATTTCCATCTGTTGCACTCCTTACAATAACGGCATGAATGAGTGGGTGTGTGACATGTGTGAAACTGCCCAGGGATGACTTAACCGGGCTTTGTCCTCTTACTAATCCCATCCAACCAGTGCCGGAGCAGTTTGAATAAACTACACTCGTTTTTCATTCTGGGAGCGGGGATCAGTGCCAGAAGGTGATGTTATGATGAACAGGTGCTCAGATCTTATGCAACAGGCTTGGCTGCTTAGTTTGGTTTTGGCAATGAAGACATAACGATGAGAGGAATCACTCAAGTACAACCATGATTAGACTCAGAGGGAGAATTAATAAAAGTTTTGACCAGTCCCTGCATGTTTTCATTGAAGTTGTACTCCCATTTATATGCTGCATCTCTTGAGGATCACATGGTGGAGCAAATAGATGAATTCCTTTTCCATCAAATTAGTTTCAGGGTTAGTTCAGACCCAATTATTTGGTTTTGATTGTCAAAGAATCCTTCAGGAATGCCAGCTAATATAACATCTCACCATGTGTCTTCAAAAAAAGAAGAAAAATGTGAAATCAGAGCCGCATTGTCTTCTTGCAGTTTGAATCTGCACATGAGACACAAAACAGGATTTTTTTCTTACCATAAAATCAAATTCTCTTTTCTGGACCAAACCTAATCATGTATTTTGGTGTGTACACCTAACCATGAAGTTATTTAGCCAGAACTTAATCAAACACAAACTAAAGCTGAAAGTTAAATATAGGTTATGTGCTGAATGCTCACCAAGCAATGATTGATCTGAATGAATGAGAACATTTCCTGAATGAAAAAGGCTGCGGAATGATAATTCCACTCAGAAAATGATTGAGACTCTTGGGTGAAGATTATTACATTCTTGCCTTCCCTCCCTTCAAACAGACTCGTTTTGGCTCTTACACTCCCTCAACTAAGTGAAGGAATCTGTTCTCAGCACACAGATTCTCTAACTTAACTCTCCATTGGCCTTGTTTTATAATACCAACATGTAATTCCAACAGAACATGCCAACATACATTGTTAAAACCGATTTCTTGGAGATCAGGTTGCTAACTACATCAGAAGCACACATGTCCTCACAGGGATAGGTATTAGATTATAGCTAATAGTTTCCTGATTGAAAGTGAAGAAAATGATCACATGATTATGATGAAACACAAAGGAAATTCCCATTTTAAGTCAATGTTTGTTTTTTCAAACAGAGACGATTTACGGCAGAGACCGCCTCACTTTGCCAACTTGTATCATGCTAGCAAGCTAGTTTAGTAGCTTTTCTCAAAATGTAGCAAAACTGTTTTAGCTAATTTTCCAGGGAGTCATCTATGGGGGCACCAAGGTTGTGTACAAACGTTTATGAAAATTTTTAGCTTTTGAAATATTTTGCTCCTTTTCAAAGTGGCTGACTGGTCAACAACCAGGCCATAATTCCCATCCATACAGCCATGTTTCTGGCATTGCTAAAAACGATGAATATTAATGAAAACATCTTTGTTTTTTCAGAACTTCTTTTTCATTCCCCCCCCCCCCCTCTTCCCTGAGGTCCTTCCATTACCATGTGCTCTCATTAAGCAGTGAGGACAATGTCCGGAGCCAAAAGTAAAGCTGTTACTGGAAACAGTTGGCAGTTTGGGTTCGTCTAACAGAGACCACCAAGGTTTCTTCAACGAGCTACCAGGTCAAAAAAGCTCACTTATTTAAATAGTTTTAACATTGAGAAGGTACCAAGCCAGCCAGCCAGACAGCAACTCATAAACCCACATAAAGTCTGTATATAATGATCATCAAGTGATTTTTATCACACATTTGAGCTCTTCAACAAGCAGTTAAGCTTATTATTTTGGATATTTTCTTTGACTGCTGGGACTCACAACCTAAACCGGTATTACATTCTGCCACACATCATAAGCCGTTTCCAAATGTTACGCAACTTTGTCAATACCCTTTAAAATAAACCAAAGCCCTGGGGATCAGGATCTTTTACAATGAGTGCCTGCTGTCCCTTTAAGTGTAAAAAAGATAGGTTTTTAGTGATGACTTCACTTTTCATGAGAGCTGGAAGTAAAGCAGAGGGACGGCAGTTAAAGTCAAGAGGGTGAAAGGTGAGGAAGCAGGTGTGCCACAAAACAAATGTACGGCCTCGCTCTTTCTTTCTACACGCACAAATGCAAACAGCAGCCTGTGTGGCAGGCGGGCAGAAATGCACAGAACATATGCATGCATGGACACACCCTCCGCTGCACAGGCACACACAAATTAGAGTAAATTCCTGTGGCCTGACATCATGCTGCTGTCAATATGATTGAGGGGAAGAGAAACGCAGATCAAAAGAGAGTGGAGAAAGGAGAGAGAGGGCAGCGAAAGATGGAAGAGCGGCAGTTTATCCTTGGGAGGATCTTCTGGTAGTCTGCAGCTTTGTATACAAAGGGTGGACTAAATCACCACTTACGATAATTTCAAGAGGTAACTTTGGTGTTTTGAATTCACAGACAAGTGTAAAGTGCTTTCAGGTGGCTGGAGTAGGTCCTGTAACATTATTCCATCTTTTCCAAGTCCCACTGGGGGAACTCATACATGCAAAGTGTTTCCAAAAACAAAGTTTTTTTTTTTCTCTCGATTAAAGTTTTGACACTGAAGCATTTATACCTAAAAAGTCCCAACCATCTGAACCAAATGACTACAGACCAGTCGCCCTAACATCTCACATCATGAAAGTCCT
>JBBBVU010000026.1:7332064-7347932 GCA_037177055.1 Atherinosoma microstoma
TATATATAAATGTATCTACTGTTGAACTGCATCCTACTTCATGTAATAATATCCCAGAATAATAAGGCATGTCTTTACTTCTTTCTCTGCTTGGTTATAAGTAGTGACTGTATGACGTTCAAGCAGAAAACTGATATGAGCTGAGTCTGAGTAATTTCTTTTGAATAGAAAAAAAATCTCTACTTTCAGCACTGCAGTCTATTGGCCTTCTGGAGCATTATTTTGTACCATTTTAAAATGAATCCTCAATGCAGAGTGTACATCAGGTGGAAAAAAATCCCATTTCCTCCATGGAACTTGATTCACTCGATTTGTATTTAGGATGGATTTTTCCAAGCAAATGTGTTGGAGTTAGTTTTAGCATAATGTTATACACTGAGGTCTCTGTAAATCCTGGATTCAGAAGAGAAAGTTGACACTGCACTTTCAGAAACGGCAGCACAGCATCACAGTTCATCCCTCACACCTAGGACACCAAATTCTGAAGCGGTATTGTGGATTTGGCTCCATTTCTCCGGTTATGAGTCATCTTAACAGATGGATGTGGTGTACCCTCCATCACCCTGCATGGAACTCCTCATATACAGACATTGCAGCTCTACAGATAAACACAAAGCTGTGTTTTTTTTTTTTTTACAGATTGCTCCAATTTAAGACTTTTCCCCCAAGCTAAAATGTCTAAAGGGAGTGACACAGGCTCTGTAACACCACTGTCCTTTCCCCCTCTGTTCCCGTTTGCTCTTAACATACCTCACTTCTCTTTTATAGGAGGTAGGAGGGAAAATGTTAGTGGGTCATCAGAAAATAGCCTGATAATTGACCCTGTCATGCAGTGAATGCGAAAACATGCAAAGTCTCAGAGACACGTTAAGCCCTCTCATCTCAGCTGGGTTCATATCTATAGCAACCCCCCAACACAGAGAGGGGCAACAATGGAGGCTTAAGCTCAAACCGAAGCACTCACAGCTGGCTTCCTTGCTGTGTTTTATTTATTTTTTCTCCGGTGCATATTTAGCATCCTGCTACCACCTGTGTCACTTTACCCAATCATGTTACATATGCAAAGAATTTCACAACCAAAGTTGAGCCCCCGGTGGGAATACAGCGCAGAAATAGCCGCAATATGTAAGCTGGTTCACTTTTGACGTTGGTATGATGGAGAGCTCTGTAAAGATTTTGTTTATACAATGTATCTCTACAAAATAAGCTAAGCTAGATGGACAGCGAGCTATATTTTGCTTGGATGCATATTTAGCTCGCAGTGCTAAATCAGTTGTTACGTAATCTGGGGAGCTGAAAATAAAAGGATAATTATGACCAACCTCATGTTTTATTATTAAGGAGACAGGTGAGCATGTTTGGAAAGCTGGAAAAAGGAGTCACTCACAGTTAGTGTTAGCTTAGAGGGGGGGAGGTAACCTGCAACATTAGCCATGTTTAGACATAATTTACATAATTTATGTTTCTTATAATAAAATTCATTTTGTAAGAACCTAAACTACCTGCTGATGTCATATTGTTGTTTTTACATTAATTCATTAAGTTTGTCTATTCTTACATCTCACTTCCTTCTTGGACTCCATGCCTCTATATTTGTAGCTTTGCCCTTTACTTTGTCAGTAACCGTTCGGCATCAAACATTTGGCCCCTCCATCCTCCGTAACCCTGCTCTTGACAGGTTAGGGTTAGTCAAAGATCACGGTTAGGCTGACTGTATCATGAACATTTGGTGAGATGAACAATTTGTGTTGCCTGGTCATTTGTGGCATTCACAGGACTGCCAACAACAGCTGTGGTCCTGATTGTGTTCTTGGTCCTAATGATTTCTGCTGCATCATGGAAAGGACTGGCCCTGTCACACAGCTTACAGAGGAATCTGACTACAGCAGGGCCTCATTGTATATTTAACACAGAACATGAAGTGCTGAAGGGACTAAATAAAGTACAGGTGATGACGCACCAACAAATGAAATAAAAAGAGTCAGGGTTACAGATCTACTCACGAGTTGGATACCTGGCAGAAGTGTGTTGAAGTGGGCTAGATGAGATTTACAACTGTACAACTGTATGTTCGGCATCTTTGAGTAACATTAGTAAACATAAAAAACATAGTGTGGCAGGACGTAGGAGGGCCCGGGCAGGGATTGAACCCACAACCTCCCAGAAGAGAGTCATGCGCGCTGACCAGTCAGCCAAAGGGATATCCCTGTGGCCAAGTAGCCAGGGCACATCATCCATCGGAGGCATAGTGACGGGATCCACACTGTCACAATAGTTTCACTATGTTGAACAATAATAGATATTCAAGACAAATGAGGCCAGTAGTATATGGGACTTATTATATATTCACATCCTGGTTTCATAGTATCATAGAGTTATGGGAGTCAAATCATTCTGCTTTATAATATTGCTAAAAAGTAGCCAAAGTCTTTATAAACAGTTATGCATCAAGTCACTTTTGCATCTGTTTCTTTTATTTTTGGTGTTGCAACATCTCCAGAGATTGTAATTGAGTTTTTTGAGTTTCATCTAACAATAGCAGATTTCTACATTTGCAAATATATGACTCAGACCTGGCAAAAAAAATTTTAATCTAAGCTGTTCGTCTGAGCAAGTTATTGGATTTGACCGAGGATGTTGGTGCATCCAAAGGAAAATGCTGAGTTTTGTTGTTTCCTTTTGGGTTTCACCAGGCTTCACACTTAAATTCAGAGCCTACAGCAAACATCTCCAGCATATGCGGGTGCAGGCAGTCATCTGTCAGTAATGCTCCACAGTGTACCGATGCAGCATTCCTCACACATCCACAGATATAAACTGCAACCGTGTCTACTTCAGCAAGTTTCACTGTAACCACATGGTCCAATGCACTATTGAAGATATGTGTGTGAATTATTGAAGTTGTTTTCTGTTGTGGTGCACCTGCAGAAAATAAAATGAAGTAAGAAGCATAAAGCTAACTCATGATTTACACATTTTTTGACACATATTCAAAATAGTGACCCTTTAACACGAGAATAGCGATGATTGAGACACACGCCTTTACTTCTTTCTCTGTTTTTATAGCCATCTGTCCTCGAGCCTTTTAAGTTTGTCTGTCTTCACTCAGCTTCTGCGAAAGCACACCCCACCTGATCTTTCAGTGCCAACCCCTCCGGACAAACTGATCTCAGCTTACCTATTTTGACTGAGCTTGACAGCAGAAGGCTGCAGGTCAAGCTGTGAGTAATAGAGAGGGCCTAATGTTGGACAACATCAGTGTTTCTCTCTTGGTATATATAGTGGCCTTTTCCCAGAGCTCTGAGCAGTTGGTTTCTGTGAGAGAAACTGGATCCCCACAGATGAAGCAAGTTGCAGCTCCCGCAGCCAAACCCCATGGGTTCCCCCCAATCCACATGCTGCTTGGACTGGTCGACCCTCTTCAGCCTTTCAGTGCATTGATTCAATAACAAAATGTGCAAGACATTTACAACTTGATGCACTTTTTTCAACAAGTCCTGCAAACCTAAAAGTCAAATGTTTGAATTGTTGACCCGTGCCACAACACTCCACTGCTGTTTTTCTGTTGGGGACCAGCCTTTCTGTGCAAAGACGGAACATTTTATTTTCCACCTGGACCAGAAATCGATGCAAAAAGATGTCTCGATCAGCTGGGTAAACAGTGAAATGGTGCATTTCCACTTGATTATTCAAGATGTCAGATTGAAGTTATAAAGCAGCATATTTTTATCAAACGAGGAGGTTTTCATGAACCTAACCAAGTAGTTTGTGTACCTATATTACACATACTAAGTAACAAAACAGAGTGGAAAGGAAACTGAAAACAAAAAAAAGCATGTATAACGGGGGAGAGGTAGTCTAGTGAGTACAGAGGTGGGCTTTGGTATGAAAGACCTGGGTTTAACTCCCTGGTGAGCCAGTAGAGGTGAGCCCCTGAGCAAGGCCCTGCTCCTCAGGTGTCAGGCAGCCCACTGCTTTCTAGTAAATCTAAAGATGGGTCAAATGCAGAGTCTAATTTCCCTAATTGAAATTAATCAAGTAAAAATGATTATTTAACTCTTCCAAACTGGTTCCCACCTCTTCTAAATGTGTGTAATCTCCCCTCCATCTTCCTTACCACGGCCTTCTAGTGCCTAAACTCCATTCTGGGTTGGATTTAATTGGATTCATTTGATCTAAAAACAAAGCCATCTGGGTGGTGTGTTTTCTTTGGACAACCCATGTTAGAATTTTAATGACCACAGTAACTTACCTTCTAACTAAGACTGAATTGTAGATGCTTATGTACTGTAATATAAGTAGGCTCTATAATAAGAAAAGCTACAAGTCCACAGGAAATGCAGTTGTCTATGCACTTATCTCCAAACGAAAAAAGAACTCGTTCCTCTGGTCATAGATAAAAATACCAGAGTGAAGTTGCTGTCATTGTTTAATATGGCACCAATGCCAAAGGACACCGCCTGTGTTTTCTCCTGCAAAGTGACATAATGTGACGCCCTGAGACGATTGAATGAGAATAATTTGTCCTTACAATCTTGTTTTATTGTTTTACTTTGTACTGTTTGAATGAATTATCCCTTCATTATCTCCTCGTTTTTTCTTGTGGCTGTGACTTCTGGAAGGTTGTCCTCCATCTCCCCCCCACCACCCCCAACTTAAATATTTCAATAAAATATGATCCACTTCCTCTGCTCACAGCTCACCTCTAGAACTGATCTCACAGGAAGTTGTCTGAAGAATTTGAATGAACATAACTTGGACCTTGTTCCATTTCCATTCAGATCCAAAAGTGTAATGTCATCCTTTTTATTGATTCATATAAGGAAACACTTATTTTTCTTGGCATCTCTCCAGCGCAGAGATACGATGTCCTGCTCAAGGACGCTTCGGGAGAACTTTGGTGACAACACATGTCAACAAGACAAAATGACACTTATGACCCCTGAACTTCTCACCAACATCTCCTCATTTCTTGCAGCTGTTTAAATGTAAAACAGAAAGAACACGTTCAGGTATCAGGGCATAATTTAAACAAACAGCTGATCTTACCAGGTTTTTCTGGTAATAAAACATTAGCTAACCAACAACATGTGACAAATTATACTGTTATTACATATTTAACAAAAGCCAAAAGTCCAGCCTTGGTGCTTCCACATCAATTAAGATGTTAACCAGTAATCAAATAAACTTGATTAGTTGATCATCATCAAGTGATGAGCGGCTATAAAAACTGGAATTTAGGCAGTTTACTGGTCTGGACTATTCAGCTCTGTGTTATCACGATGCCAATGAGGAACGACATCAGCACTGATTTTAGAGAAGCAATTGTTGCTGTCTATCAGTCTGGGAAGGGTTACAAGGTCATTTCCAAACTATTTGAAGCCCATCATTCTGCAATGAGGAAGATTGTTCACAAGTAGAAAACCTTCAAGACAGCTGCCAATCTTCCCAAGAGTGGACATCCTTGCAGATTTATATAAAGTTCAGACAGTGCAATGCTCAAAGAAACCCAAGAGCTCAGATTCTAACAGGCCTCAGATACTGTGTTAAATATTAAAATGAATGACAAATTAGAAAAATAACTGAACAAGTATGGCTTGCTTGGGGTTACCAGGAGAAAGGCTATTCTCTGAAAAGAACATGGCAGCACAGCTTATGTTTAAAAAGTTTGATCTGAACAAACCACAAAATCTCCAGAACATGTTGTTTGGACAGAAGATGCTAAAGTGGAGATGTTTGGTCACAATGCACAGCAGCATGTAAAAAAAAAAAAAAAAACTAATATAGCACATCAGCACAAACACCTCAAACTGCCAAGCATGGTGGTGGACCTGGACACCTTGCAGTATCTTGGGTTTAACAATACATCTATGCATCGATTCAAACTGATAAATATCAATCACAGAAATCGTTTATAAGACGTGCTGAAACTGGGTCGTACAACAAGACAAAGATCCAAGCAGCAGCAAACCTGTAACAGACTGAAAGTTTGAAAACAATCAAGGAGTTGTAATGGTCCAAAGTCTAGACCTAAAGAGAGCTGTGAATGAACAAAATCTCAATAAACTGAAGTAGCACGATACAGAGGAACGGGCTAAAATTCCTCCAAAACAATCTGAGACAGATAAGCTCATCCTGAAAATGTTTTTAAGTCATTGCTGTTAAACCATGGGATGTACTTGGTTTTTAACTCACTGCCTCTGTATTTTGGTTTAGTCTTGTTTAATAAATAATGCCATAGCATAATAAAATGTGTTGTTGAATGCCTGAGTAATATATCTTTCCCATCGCTTTATCTGTTAAGTGGAATGTAGGTGCTTAACAATATGAGGTGAGGATGAATCCTTATCTATTTGTCAGCAGCTTTTTCCTCACAGCACACAGCTTGGAGGAGTTGCATTGAAAATACAGCTAGCTAGATGTTTCCACTGATTAGAAAAGCCTTAGTTTTAACTTAAACACAAGGGGATGAAAAAGCAATAAAGGCCAAACCGAGAGCATCTTTGATCTATGTTTAATAATCATCACACCCTCTGATCCTAGCGGGGCATAAAACCACCAGTCTCTTCCCATTGATGAATCAAACACAGATAAAACCTCTGAGCAGGCCCTCTAATCCAAGCTACAGCTGGTAAAGCTCAAGGTGCCAGGAGGTTTGGCTTAATACGTGTGTCGTTTAATGACCCCTGCCCCACTACCCTCAAACTGTCAATCACCCCAGAAAGTAAAGCACTTTGCTGCAGAAAAAGCAGCATTATTGAGATTTTCTAACACACTTTCAACTCTGTATTTAATTATTATTATAGCATGTTTTTATCTTATAATGCAAAGGTTTTTAACTAAACACACTGTTTATCTCCTTTCTGGTCTATGATCAACTATCAAATAGTATTTAATGTTAAAGAATGCTGATATTCGAGATTAAAAAAAGGCTCCGTGTACAATTCTCATTGCACACATGTACATTTCCCCTTAAAGTTTTGAAACCCTTCAAAATTTCCCACATCTTATAATAGATTCATCTTTTTCTCATTAACCTGCACACAGTTCTATTTATTTCTTATTTATTAGATATAAATATTATATAAGTTATTATTCAGACTCCTTTGGTATTAGCCTAATATTACCTTAGGAATGATCCAAAGATATCACAACTTGCTCATTCTAGGACTTTAAGAGTTTTTTAAGTCACTCTTGTGTTTTCGTAGCGGTTTGCTTCAGCTCTGTTAAAGGTCTGTTAAAGGTTTTCACCCAGCACTGCCTCTGTTCATTCCCATGGCATGATGCTACCATCACCATGTTTGAGTGTAGGGATGGTATTCTTGATGGACAGTGCCTGGTTTACTTTACAAATACAGCTGTAGACTTTTATACAGATATAGATGGAAGGACTTTGCTCTTTCAGATTGATTTAGGCTACAGTATTAATGATTATTTGAAATGCTGCATATATTTTCTTGTACCTTTATGCCCACAGTAGTTGCAATCGATTCGCCAAAGTCATCAACGTTCACCTGTGAGTGATTTTCTATTAAATTAATGGACAAAATTCTCCCTATTTCTTTGTTGCCATAGTGCAGATTGGTGATAGGAAAAAAGTTTCAATCAGTCTGCAACATAAAATGTGGAAGAGACGCTTTGCAAGCATTCACCCTGAACT
The DNA here is from genome assembly GCA_037177055.1 of Atherinosoma microstoma. Taxonomy (NCBI): domain Eukaryota; kingdom Metazoa; phylum Chordata; class Actinopteri; order Atheriniformes; family Atherinidae; genus Atherinosoma; species Atherinosoma microstoma. Next base: position 7,339,725 of record JBBBVU010000026.1, read on the forward strand.
TCAGCTCACATGAATTTACAAACACTTTTCACCCTGAACTCGCTGATCGATCTGCTGCATGGCCACCTCTTTCTTGTCTTACAGCAGATTATGACTGGAGCTCCAGAAGGCTCCATCTCGCTATCATATGTGGTTAAGTGTATTAACCTGTCACTCCTAATCGTATGCAAAACCCCCAAGCCTTTTAAAGCTGCATCTGGAAGGAGTGTGCTGGGGTGTCCTTCTGTCAGCCCAAATATTTATTCACAGGAGGGAGGTTTGTGGGAGTTGAGAAGGAATGTTTCAACACCTGTTGATTCATTTTATGTTTATTGTGGGCTGTTAAATGTGAGAGAAAAAGGCAGGAAATGGACGACTCTTTCCTAGAGTTCAGAGTGGTAACTTTGAGTTTGTGAATGTAAAGGCACTGTTGGTTTTTAATGCAACTATAAATGTCAGCCATGAACCTTTCAGCATTCAGGACCTATGAGTAACTGCAAACCATAATATTTGGCGATGGCCTCTGAGGGCTTAGTTAATCCCTTTATTAATAACATCTTTCTGTCACTGTGCTGACCACCACATACCATCATATTATCGAACCAGCACAGGAGACCCGGTCTGAGCTTGTGCTAATCACTTTGGCATTTTTAATGCAAAACAGAATCCATAATTAAACTTAGCCAACGTGAAGATGCTTTCCTGGCCTGACATTTGACTGTTGTCTATCGCTCCCACTGCCCCGAGTGTGTTTCCAAACTGAGCCCCTGAGTGCAGGCCTGGTAACCCGACCTCCTCCCTCCCTCGGTCGTCCTCGGTGCACTCACTTACTATATGACTCTGCTGCGGGTTCTCATGGACACGTTGCCCTTTGGAAATTCCCTGGCTGCAATCAATACGGCCCGCCGTGCAACACCGGTGTCCAGGCAAGACGGTATCACTGCACAGAAGCTGATGAATTATCGCCATCAGCTTTGATGTGGTAGGCAAATTGACCATGGGGTGTGCGACCGCTGCCAGGGTGATATCATGTTTTGTACCCATCAGCAAAATCAGCGGAAAATTATGAGTTATTTACCCCAAGACCGCAAAACCAAAGTAGGACTTTGAGCTCAAATATGCTGCTTCTGGCAAAAATACATCAAGTGCAAATGAGAGACAGAATTAGACCCTTATCAAAAAGTTCATAGCTTTTGTCTACTGGCCTAATAAATACAATATAATTGGAGCAAATTCAATCCAATTAGATTAAGTTAAGATCAGCAGGAATTCACTGTGACCCCCAGAGACACTGGTCCCCTCCTTCCCTTAATCTCTATATCTGTCCAATTAGCAACAACCTTGCACAAAAGCTGCCACAATGCAGATTACTACCCACTAAGTGACTGTTTGGAAAAGAAAATCCACATTAAGTTCAAAGCATCTGCATAGTTGTCTGTGTCTTTACAGAAACACAGCCTAACGGACTAAAATCAAGGAAAGAGCCTGACTGATTAGCCTTTAAAATATGAACAGGATGTAAGATGACAGGGTTAACAGCTCCGATTTTTTTTTATATGTTATAGAAACAGAAATATCTCAAATGATTTGGAGATATTGCATCACATTCAGACCTCCACAGAGTCACGCAGGCATGCAGCCCTTTGCATTTGCATATATACCTCTAAAGAAGAGACATGGAAATAGGATGATGCATGCACACACATCTCTCACACCCTTTCCCAGCCAAGCTCCAGTCTTACCTCTCACAACGACGCTGTAGTCCACTGTGCTGCTGTGCCTCTGCAGTGGCTTCCTTCAGCCTGCCCGTTCAGATCAAGTGTTATCCTCAATGCAGCAACAGCCAGCGTCCTTTCTCTCTCTCCTCCGTCACACCCCTGGCCAGCCTCTCCTACAATCCAGGTGGATGTGATGGTGCGTCTCCTGATAGACGGAGAGAGCTGCTGCTGCTGCTGTGAGTGTGATGATGTCTGTAGCTGATGACTGTGAAGACAGACTGTGTGTGTGTGTGTGTGTGTGTGTGTGAGGACGAGGAGGAGGGTGAGCGGAGGGGGAAAGGCAGGACCTGCCATGCAGATATCAGCCCTGTTGCGGTTAAATTTAAACCACCCTCCCCTCTGACACCTCGAGCTGTGGCTGCCCTTCCTCTGACGGTACCATATGGACCCTGACAGGAGACTGAACACTTGGGAGTCTGTGATTATCCCTGAGGAGAGAACAAGCGAGGTGGATGGAAGCAGGGTGAAACCAGTAAAATGTAGACAATTCATGCTGTTGTTGTTCGGGCAACTAGAGTAAAAGCGGTGCAAAAACTTAAGAATCTGATTCATGTTGTGGATTCAAGATGCAAAGTTTAAAACCTGGCACTGACTTGACCCTTATTGCAACTAATCCAGCTTCAAGGTGCTGAAATCGAAGCATCTACTTGATGTTGTAATCCAACTTCTTTCAAACATTTCCGACTCAAGTGACATCACTTGCTGCAAGTCATGAAATCATGCACTTCCCCTTTAACAAAAGCCCTTTAAGTGATTTTTAGGAGAGGGTGGGGTTGCACCAAAAATAGGCACCTGATACTTCAAGTGTCAACTCCTTTGCTGGCTTTAAAAAACAAACCAGGTTGTTTCTGAAGCAGTGGTTGAGTCACAGGCCATGTCTTTGCTTCAGCCGACATCAGAGCTGTCAAACAGAAGCTTGGCCACTGTTCGGCTTTAGATGGCACGCAGGGCAAAAAAGATGTCAGACTTTGTGGATGTAAGTGAATAATTGTGTTTTTATACGTGTGTGTGTGTGTGTGTGTGTGTGTCACCCGTCCTTCAGCTGTCAGCGGTTCATCTCCTTGACATGCTGCTATGAATCTGCACGCTAACTCTCTTTTCTTCCACCTCTATTGACTCAGGTGTGTGTATGTGTGCATATGCGTCATGGCAGTTCTTCAATTTCTTTTCCACACATGACTTGTGATCTGAGTTGCGCAATGAATGAAAATCACATTTTCTGCCCTCTCATTGCAAACCACAGTTTGATTTCTTTTGTCCGGAAAAAAAAAGAAGAAAAACTGTCTTTAATGTTCCCTCAGCCCACAATGAGATGATTCTGCAGCTCATGTCTGTATAACAGTTTACGTTTAAGGCTTGTAGATTGAATTATGCAGAAGAGAAATTGTTCCATGAGAAGAAAATGATTGAAAACAAACCTACAGTGGAAAGAAAGGAGGTGACTCAGCACTTCTACACTGTGTGATGCACAAAATAGGCCTTATGTGTTTAAACAAAAGAACATGTCGTAAGCGGAAATACTGGCTAGGATGGTATATAATCTTAAGATCCTTTTTAATATATTTCCTTTCTTTAAAAATACAGCCCTTTCTGAGCGACGCATAAGCTCCTTATCCTATTTGCAGCTGGAGATGGAATGAAAGACTCTGTATGTGTGCAGCACCTGAACTGCTGACCTCAGTATGACAACGTAGGTTTTCATGCTGCAACAATAACATCATGAGTCAGACTCATCTATTTTCTGTGCTCCAAGATGAGAAAAGCTGAACCGCATTTGGCTCAGATCTTGCCGAAAATGTTCAAATGACCTTCTTTGGTTCTTCCAGAAGTTTGGACCTTATAAAAAAGAATCTGCGATGAGCAGGCGTGTGTGATTGTAACACTGACTCAAGAATCTGCAGCCGTACCTCAGAGCCTGATCAGATGGCTTGACTGCTTTCAACTGGTACCGATGGAGGGAGGTCATGGACGCAGCCTCATGTTTATTCATTGTCCATCACTTTGCAAGCAAAGAGCACGATAGAAGACTTAGGCAGGTTGTTTTCATCATTGATTGTATCATTGCTATTGACTAGCTCAGTGTAATGACTGACCCCAGTTCTGTTTTGTTGTCCTGGCCCATGAGCTTAATCGTCTGTTTGAAGATTGTGATTGGTTGTTGATTTAGTGTCAACTGGAGAAAACACAGAATCGAATATTATTGATATTAATTTATGCAGGTAATCTCATCGAGTCACAGAGTTTCACTTTCAAAAGAGACTTATTTCCAAGTATTTGGACATACAGTGAAACTGTGTACTTCATGTATAAAGAAGTCAAATCTGCATCATCCATTTGAGGAAGGATGGTCGATCAACTCTCGAAATATCAAATGGAAAAGTGGATAAATATGACTGACACTGAGCAATGAAAACTCGTTATTTACCTGATTGTGTGTGGATCAGTGTATCTCCTTTCCTCAGTAACTTTACACTGCTCACTAATCACAAACATTTTTTGCAGTTAACCTGACTGACAGCTCTGGGGCAGCATGGCAGAAAGTTTCCAACCGGCCGTTTCTCATCACACATAAACAGCCACATGTGTGTTTGCATTCACATGAACAAACAAGACCAAAAGAAAATAGTTTATTTCATTTAATGATTTAATTTAACAAGTGAATTAATTGCTATTGATCACTCTTACTGGCTCTTTTTGATTTATCGAAGGAATAAAGTCATCCAGCTTAACTAACCATCATCTGATAACTTGTACGTATAAAGACTGAATTTATTTAATGTTTTCTGCTTCGGATTGAAAAAAAACAGTTTTAAAAAATCCAATTGGATTACAAATAAATCTTGGACCGTATAGCATTGCTTCTTCATCTAAACTAATCCCCAACCCATGAGCTATGGCAAGATGAACAAAACTGGAATCAAACTTTCCTTTGTTTGTTTCTCACTTCATCAGTTTAATGTGAAAAAAATCAGTAATGAGTCAAAAAAAATGACACAGTGAGGTTGATTTAGCTACGCTAGTGCACTTGAGACAAATATCACTTTACAGTCTTATGATGACTCTACAGAATACTGCTAAATTACACCCAAAAGCTAAAACCTCTCCACCTTTATGTCCACAATGGTACAAATCCATTCTCCATTAGTCTCTGAGTGAGTCGGAGCACCTGTCCCTGCTGTTTTATTGACCCTTTTACTACCCGTCTACTTGGCCTGTTCAAAACGCTACATGTCGGAGCAGCTGTAAACGGCCTTTTTGGGGCACTTTCAGCAGCACCAGAGAGCTGTTGCCGAACACAAACGCCAGCACGCTTTCAGAAAGAGCAGTCTGAAGGGGGTCCTAGAGAACAAAAAAAGCCGAAGCTGTCGGGGCATTTATCAATGATGAGGGCTCACTTGGGGTTTTTGTTTGAAAAGCATGTGGAATATTGCCCCACATTACATACTGCACCACTTAGGAGGGCCTGATTTCAGACAAAAACAAGCCGGCAGTAGTAGTGAAGCCCGGCTGTAAAACTGACACAGAAACCTAAACCAGAGAGGAATTATCAGCATGCGGAAGATGAGAAAATTCATTTTTAATTTGATTTTTATTGAGAGGATGATTTGTTAGCTGCAATGCAAAACCATGCAAATGTTTTCCACTGCACTTTGCCAAGGCAGTCATAAAGACTCAAACACACTCTGACCCTCTTCCTCAGCATTATGGGAGCGGGCTGTTTAAAAACAGAGGTATTTACGACTCAGCGCTCTCCTCTAGTTCCTGGAGCTCCACTAAGCATGTGGGACAGGCAGTGTGACACCACCAGCTCAGTTTAAAGATAGACAGGGCGTTGGTTCCGCCTATTTTCTATCAGGGTCTGCACACCTGCTTGTCTGTCTGTCTTGAGGAGCTGAAGCACGACTGGATATTTTCTAAGATAACTTAGTCAGCATATGTGTCGTAGAGAGTCTACAAATGTGTGTGCTTTATATTCTTTAATCCTTTCAAAAGTGAATAAAACATCATTTTAAAAAGATTATTTATTTATCTTAGCAATGCACACTTTTTCTGGCTTCAGTTGCCCATGTCCCAATTTTTTTTTTAACTTATTGCTTGCTTCAAACTTAAACTGAGCCCATATTTTATGTTTTAAAAAATAAATTAAAAAAAAAAGAATGGAAAAAAGTATCCGATTTCAACATGTAAAATGTTGCGTTTGCACTGTTTTCACTAGAAATGAGGGTTTAGATTATGGTTTGTAAATATTACACTCCAAAATAATCATGAAAAAAATGCAAATATGCTTGACAAAATTCCCATGAAACTTTTTGAGAATCACATAGGGGATAGTATGTGTTTGAAATGTGTTTAAATTCAAGTATAAAGTAAAACAAAAGGGAATTTTTACCTCCAAATTACTGACATACTCGGGTGGTGTTCTGTAACATTATCTCACCAAAACTAAATAGTGTTTCTGCCTTTTTTCTTTTTTTTAATCTTAAATGAGCCTTTTTTCCAAGTGTAGGAACTTTCAATGTTTTATCAAAGTAAAAAGTGCAAACTGCTGATGAAACCATTGCATCTGTTCTCTTTACATGAAGCGAAACACTGCTTGTGCTCTTTCGCCACCTAGTGGATGAAAGTAGACGTGCAGCCAGCTCTGAGACCATGGCTGATGCAGTGATGACGAACACAGCTGATTATTTCAGGGGAATCATGTAAAAACTCCCCCCACAAACAGACGGGGGAGTGAGGAGGAACATACATCGTTTCACAGCTGCTTTTTGATCAAAATGCATGTTTTGGCCAAAATGAGACACTTGGTTCAGGCTATATCTTGTAACACAGACCTGCACACAGGGATCTACACGGTGTTTGTTTTGATAAGTTGGATGATTTTGAACTACCTGAATGTTCCCCAAAGTTTACACAGCTTTAGCTTTTTGCTACACTGGAGTGATTTTTTTTTCTTTAACTTCTCAAAACCAATTGACTGTAAGAAATTCAATAAAAAGATGAAAGAAGAGCAACTTCTAGCACACAAAAAAAGCAAGTAATCATGACAATTTTCAAAATTCTCGCTGCTGCTTTGTCTGCTTTGTGACTCAGAGTGATGGAGGTCCTCTGGGAAACTTGGAAGCGTTGCAGAGGCTGCTGAAAAATAAAACATCCCCTTGAAGCTGGCATCAAATCCATGGAGGGGGCACAGACTGAGCTCAGGATTAGTTTATCTGAATGACAATGAACATGAAAGGCTTTACAATGGAGGATGAAAAAACTCCTGCAGAAGTGGTAGCTTATGGCATAGCCTGCAGCTAAATCCATCCATGGTACATCCTGGACAGGTCACCGCTCCATCGCAGGGTCCTGCTAAATACAAAATGAGCCAAATCAGATCATCTAGCTAGCTTTGGTTAGCTAGTAACCAAAGCAAGACACAGTTTAGCCGGTTGTTTTGTATCAGTAGCAGGACCCCAACTGGAAGTATATTTAACTTCTCCAGACTATTGATTGGCTTTAATTTAAAAATCTTATTTCCACAAAACCCACTTCTTGGCAGAAATACTTCTCAGTATTTCCCATTTTGTCAACCCCAAGTAGCATATCTGTTTCCTCTCAGATGAATGACTTGAGTGTTCAAACCTGAACCTGTTACAGCACTTTAAGAGGCATTTTAGATCGCCCCTTGAGACTCGTAAAGAGTATCTTCCCCGATGTGAAAACAGTGGATCCATCTGTTGCTCTTTCAAAATTCCCAAAACCAAGCAGATGATGATATCCAGATTAATTCCACAACTTCAAACAGGAGACAATGCCAAGCTTTTTATTTCCTCATCAGTGCCCGTCCTGTGATGAGCTCAGAGTGGCTGAATGAGAATGGAAAAAGTCCAGAGTGCAACAGATGAGATGAGATTCATCCAGATTATTAAGATTCTGATTTTAAAAAAAGTAAAAACTTGTATGGATAAATGTGGGCTGGCAGCTTTTCCAGCCTTTAGATCATTATTCTCACTTTTGATCAGTGATGATCATAATTGCTGGTTGACTGGTTGGAAAAGGATTTTCCTTTCACAGAAGGCTTATAAGTCCCTTAAAATGCAGATGAACTCTAAAAAAGCACCAAAAAAACATCAAGAACAGGAAAGAAAAAAACTCCAGACCGATCGGACAAAACCAGCTTGAAAAATTATTGTCCAGATAAGAGTGCAAGGGAAGCTTTGAAGAAATCAACAGAAGAAGAAGTGAAGAAGACATCTGGAGCTTCATCAGAGAAGTAGACAAGACCCGTAAGAGCAGCCAGAGGGAAAGAGAAGAAAGTCGAGGAGCAAGAATCACATTCACAAGGGTTCGTGCAGGTTGATGAGGGAGACAAAAACAACAAGTGGCAGCCTCACAGAAAGAAAGAAAGAAAGAAAGAAAGAAAGAAAGAAAGAAAGAAAGAAAGAAAGAAAGAAAGAAAGAAAGAAAG
>JBBBVU010000026.1:7348638-7361353 GCA_037177055.1 Atherinosoma microstoma
AAGAAAGAAAGAAAGAAAGAAAGAAAGAAAGAAAGAAAGAAAGAAAGAAAGAAAGAAAGAAAGAAAGAAAGAAATGGCATTGTTGTGTATCTAAAATTTATCAGAAACTTGTTCCATCATTCACATCCCAGCTTGAATGAATCTGAATGAGAAGCATCTGAACTTTTGGATGCAACTTTTCTTATTTTAATCACTGACCCAGTTTATCGTATGCATGTTTGGGCCTTTGTTTCCCATTCTGATTCACAGGTCACCTCTTTAGCATCATTTCCTGGTATGCAAGGTTGTCCAATAGAAGCTTCTCAGAATCTGTGATGAGATCCTAAACAGATGTTCCCTGCTGATTACAGCATTGTTGTGGGATGTGTCAGTGTAGCCAAAGGGAAGCAACGTGCTTAATCCAAACCATGATATTTACCTAAACACAACCAGAACTGATTTTAAAGAAGTATCCGGTCCATTGAAATGGGTTATTTCTATAATTTGTATCATGTTTTCCACAAACCTTCAACTTTTGTTTAATCGGAGAGAAGATGATTTTATCTGATATTGAGGGCTATCTCAGGCCCTGGCTGTCAAACTTTTTTTAACTGATTTTGCTGATTTATATAAAGATTCATCAAACCTGAGCTTGAAGCATGAACAGGTTGCCCGCTTAGAGTTTTACTGCTGCTGTGATGGAATCCAAACAAAGAGAAAAAAAACTGATGCACGGGTTTGGAAACACTCATTTGTATCAGATTTAGATCTAACAGGATGTGAGAGATTCTGTAACTTCCTGCACAGACGGAGGGGTCCTGCAAACTGTTTAGCTATTTTTTGTTCTTGTACGCTTTCCAAGCAATGACCTGTTGGTGCCAAACGAGTCTAATGTGGCTCCAACGGTTCCTGAACAAACATCAGTAAAGATTTGAGGGAATGTGTTGCAAATAAGGTTCAGTAAAACAACCATCCATCCATTTTCTGCAGGGTTGCAGGGGGTTGAAGGCAGGATATAAACCTGATAAGGTTGCCAAAAAGTGTAAAATGCAACATTTTTTTACCGAGAGAATTGCTGTCGGGGGGGGAATTAGACTTTTTGTTTTGCCACAAAGCGTGCTTAAGTAGTAGAAAAGTTTGGGAAAGGTTTAATAAGTAGAAGTATTAGAGCCAACTTACTTCCTGGAAACTGATCATCATAATCTAACAGATCAGTAATTGTGAACGTTTCAGTTCCGTATTTGAGATCTTTCCAGAGCCAATACCTGTTTCTGGCGTTTTAATCAGCCCTCAGGGGGAAAAGAGTCAATGAAGTGCTGGTGCATCAGTTTATAGTTCAGCTCTTGTGATTTTTGGTCGCCTTCGCCATGTAACCTTGTCTATCTTCCAGTCGATTCTGAGAACGTAGGAAGAAAAACAAGCAACATTCACTGCTCATGAGTCTGGAAAAAAGAAAAGCGCTGACATTTGGAATGCCTCAAGGCACCTTCTCAGGTTACTAATTGAGTTTGGACTGACAGACTTCCATCATTTGCCAGGATTTGCTACACAAACAGCCTCAGTCTCAACAATTGTAGTAACATCTCTTTCAACAGTCTGAGTTGTGTTATAATTTTCAGCCTTGGGTCTTTATTCTTGACACTTCCTGCAGTCTGGGATGCTCGTTTACAGCCTGACTCTAATCCTCAGAGCCTGAGAAGAGATTTCCCTTTTTCACCCCAATAGCTAAACACACATGCAAGCTCACACAGCCCAAAGCGGAGGCATTTTTGTCCGATGGTCAAACACAATGATCCATCCAAGACCAAAGTAATATAAGCCAGGGTGGGTATGATGGATCCGTATCCTTTTATTAAGTTTAATAGTCTCGTATTAATAAAATCAGCTTTCCTCTCCATCAAACTTCCTCTTTTATTTTCTTGTTCCTGCATCATTTCTGATTCCTTCTCCGAGGCTCTGTGTTTCTCCAAGTTTCACATCTTAAATTTGCCAAGTCTGGAACCATGGAGTCATGGGAAGTTTACCTCAAATACGTCAATTTCAGAAATTAGATCTTGTTTACAGACGGTCTGAGCAGACAGCCGGGATTGTGGCCCAAGGAATTGTGGGCCATACAGATTGCTAATGTATTTTGTCTTTTGGCTCAAAGAACTTTTCTCTGTTTTTAGGCTTTTTGGGATAACCAAAAGTTGCAAAATAGGATTTTACATAGATGTATGTAAAGCTTTTTAGTTAAGGGTGCCGATTCAATTCCTGGTTTCACATTTTAAACTGAATTTATTTGACTTCCTCAGGGACATGTTTCTGTTAGCTGCCACAAGAGGGCAGTGTTATGGATGTTAACCCCACTGCAGTTTATTAGGAGGTTCTGTAATATTTTCTTTCTTATATGAACTGAATGAGGAGAAGCTGGTATGATGTAACTGGTAAAATACAATGATTTATTTATCTATTTAGTCATCTATTTAAATCAAACTATAAAAGCCTGATAGGTGACATTTTTAAAGGTATTGTCAAAAACAAACAAACAAAAGGAAAATTTTTCTCAACAACTGTCTTCCCATGAAATATTCCCTCTCTATTTGGTAGTTGCTCTTTATGTCTGCTCATTTATATTTGGTATATTATCAGATGCAACTGTTTAAAAAGAAAGGGGCTGTATAAATAATGCACGATCAACTTCTAAATCCTCGTGTCAGGCCGAAGAGCGTCCTTCGACCGATGACTGACTTCAGTGTGACAACGTTACTTCGTTTCAGGCTCTGCGTGCTGTCCTGAACCATCTGCCCTCGCCTGTAATGCTTCTGTTTTGCTTGGAGTCTCAGGCAGGACGGTACACACAGCCCTGCCAAAGAAAACCCTGTAAAAATAAATTAGTGAGAACGAGGGCTGAGTTCCGAGGAGGTGAGGCCTGTGACACATGTATGAGCGGCTGTGCCAAGTCTGGCGAGGCAGGAGCACATTAGTGCATCCAAATCTCAGTGTGGAGCCCAAGTGTGAATCCCGCGGCCTTCGTCTTGTGCCAGTTGAACTGAAATTTCAAACCAAGATTGCACTTCACAAGAGTGTGTCGCTTTGATGTGGCATCTGACTCAAAAATACAACTGTAGACCTAAAAGATGTATTATCATCTGTTATTAATGTTATAGAACTGCCTCAAAATAGCAATTGTAAGAGGCTTTGTTTTGTTTATTTTAAAGAAACTGCAAATTGAAGTTGTTCAGTATGCAGAGGATGAGTTTGAAGCAAACTGATTTGCAAAATGAAAATAGAGGGGGAGGAAACAAAGTGCAAACTTAGCTGTTTTTGCTGTAATGTGTGAAATTCAGCAGGAATTGAAAAGAATGGAAGGAAGGATGTGTAGACGGAGGGGGGGGTTGAAGAGATGTTCTGCTGCATCATGAAGGAATCATTAACTCATAAACTAACTGTCTTTAAATGGTTTGAAACAGAAAACAGAAATGGAAACTGCAAAGCACAAAGTTCAAAGACAGAAAAAACATGGATGCCTGGCAAAAATAAAGGAAAAACAATAAATAAAAGTAACTCCATACACATAGCCACCTCAGGTGTTCAGCATCTGTTCAGAGCATCATTGTTATCATCCTGAGATATTAATTCTGCCTCTACATGCAGCAAGCAAGTAGAGGCAGAAGTGACTGGATGTCCAATATCTTGATTTAAATGTCTTTCATATGGTTGATGATCATATCATTAACAGTTAAGGCCTAACATAATAACAATACAAATCATCTTTTTTTATTTTTTTTTTATTTGGTTTATTTGTCAGGGACTATGTGAAAAAACATTTTACACAGAGGTTGTGTCCGAACGTCCACCCTATCCCCTAACCCCTCATTCACTACACAGCAGACTGTTGGTGATTCAGACATGAAGCAAATCACGTGACTACCAGCTGTCACCACAGCGACCACAATGCACTTGAAGATGTCGTTCCAAATCAAGTCCAAATTCTTATGTGAAAATATTTTATTTCCTTGTATTTTATTCTTTCTTTGTTGCATATCTAGTCAATAAAAAAATGATATGATACATTTATAGGTCATCTCTCGTCACTTGACCACTATATCGGGCACTGTGTAGGGAATAGTGTGGATATTCAGACACAGCCAGGGTAAAGAAGCTCTGTACCAGATTATAGCGTTCTTGCTAATTTCCATCTCTAGTCCCTGTGGCAGCCAGGAAGAAAATTACAAATTTAACATGCACTCAAAAAAAAAAATTTTTTTTAAAGTCACTGGGAAGCATAGAAAAATGGAAAGAATTGATTTATAAAAATCAATTCCTTTGTATCAGCCGGTATGGTGTTGGTAAAAAAATACTGAAGACACTTTTTTTGCATATATTTTGCATATATTGTCACATTATCAGAGCTTTATAGTTCTCTCTTTTTTCATGTCCTTGTGTACCTGTAGAGACATATAGAGGCAAAGTAGTAGATGTCAACAAACCAACTATGTCTAATCGGTAAATCTCATGAAGAGGAGCTGCACTCTGTCTAGTTTGTTCTCAGATAAGTCAAACATGGTAATTATCATTTCCATGTCCTTGTTTATGCACATGTAAAAACATCAGATTACATTTCATGCCAACAGAACCTCCTTATTTCAATACACTGAACATTTTAAGTGTAAGGGAGTGAGAGGGCTCTCAAGATTAACACTTGCATCTTCTTCCTCAAAGATCATGCACTCCAAAGTAAATATTGCTTCATTTTGATTACCACTGCTGTACATCGTGTACAGACAGACAAATTTGTTACTGTTTGGATTTACTGTAGTAAACTTCAACAAGCCTCTATCAAAGTTTTATCCTCAGTCAACATGGTCTCTTTGTACGAGTCCATCAAAGCTGGACAAATATTGTCCAGACAGCCTGCTGAGGAGGCACAGGCCCTCTGCAAAGACCAACAGTGGCAATGTTTGCCTTTCCTTTTCTGGCCTGGCTTACATCATGTTATTACCCTGTCGCTGTTTTGACTAGCTCGCGTTTTATCGAGTCTCATCTCTTCAGGACTTTGGAATGACACATGACGTTCCAACGCTCTGGGATGCTGGAAACGGATCTGTATGCTGCGAGGTGGGTCAAAATGAAGTAAAACTGATCTGAGTGCGGAATTTTATAGTATCCAAACTTCCATTATCCTCCTCTCTTATTGTTTACACTAAAATTGTGCAAAATTTGAATCATGCACTAATTTGCTTAAAATATTGACAGAATTTCTGATCTGCTGCAGTTCAGTTTCATCCTCTTAACAGAAATTTGAACCAGACTGCTGCTAGTTACTTCAAAATATTACATCCATTTTCTAATGAACTGAAATTATTTCAACCCTGTCTCTGGGAATTCACTTACAAGTTCAACAGGTGAAAGAAAATCAACCTGAATCTTATGCATTGTGGTGCTTGTACATAAAGTGGAATAGTCAAGGCAAGTTTATTTGTAAAGCACATTTTCAGGTTCAAGACAATTCAAAGTAGACACAAAACAGGCTTTGATAGAGACATGTTTCCATTGTTAACTTATATGGAAGCCATCACAACACTCGGGCAGCTGAAGAAGGCCAGGATCAGTTTATTCTGCTCCTCCAAGGAATGCTGGGAATTGTTTGCACTGTCTGATTTGGCTTCTGCTGTAGCTTAGCTTAGCTTAGCTTAGCCTTTCCTGGATGCACACATGGATACAGATCTATGAATTCAGGAGTCTTGACTCTAAAGAAACTCATGCATCTGTGTTTAATGTTGCCTCCTGTAAAGAGGTGGAGCAAGTTTGTTTGTATCATGTCCGAGTGGGATTTTAAACCCATAGGTAATCAACAGAATTTGGGATCAACATCCTTTTTCCAGCGCTGGCAGGCGAGGCGTAAAAGTGAACCAATTTTAAATATATTAATGCTAATAGATTGCCAAGTACAGAAATAAAGCAGGGCTTTGTGGTTTTATCTGACACACAAACAGAAAGGAATTTAGCTTTTCACCACAGTAAAATGTGAAAAAAAGGTATTTCTGTTTTACATCACACATTCACAAATGTTCCAGAGATCCCATGGCAAGAATCTCAAATGATTGCTTCACAACACAGGGCTGAAATAGTTGTGGTTTGATGCTATTCATAGTTCAAAGCATGTAAAGTACATGGCAAATTACTCATGGAGGAGGTGGCTGTTAATCTTCACCCACCCGCCACAGAGTGACCTGCATGATGGGAAGAAAAGAAATCCATCATTCATGTGAAAATGATCTCTTAATTTTTCTGGACAGCTCTGGCAGACATGTTTTATAGGCGAGACGCAGGAGTTTTCCTCTCGCTCCATTTTTTTTTGAGCCAGTAATGTTTCACACTTTCAACTGCAGTTGCCATTCCTGACTTTAGAATAACACGAGCACAAATTTTCTGACCATTAGAAAAGCCACTAGAGAACATGAGGCAAGCCAAATTTATTTAAACAGCACATTTCACACAAAAGGCAACCTAGTGTGCTTTATATTATCAAAAGAAACAGACATCAACAGGAAATACATCACTATCTTCATCATGATCATCATCCTCATCACCAAGACCCGGTTTATAAAAATTAAGGTTTGGGGCAAACTTCAGGTTTTCTGGTTGTTTGTTCCAGATCTTTGAAGCTTAGAAACGAAATGTTGATTCGCTTTGTTTAGTTTTAAAAATTAGAGAGACCTGCAAAAACAAAACCCCATTACAGTAGTCAAGCCTGTTAAAAACAAATGCATGAGTAACTTTTTGGAGTCTTCTTTTAATAGTTATATTCTACAGGTGGTAATTGGCTGTTTGGTTACTGCTTTAATATGGATGTTAAATTTAGTTCAGTCCAAAATGACGCCAAGATTTCAAGTAAAAGCATTAAAGTTGCCTAGCAGTAAACTGACCAGTAAATGTTTCCCTGTCTATTTCGCTGAAAGGGTGACAAAAGATTCACTTTTTGCCTTTTTTTTTCCTAAATAAGTTTAATTCATTCAATATAACAGGGAGAAACAATAAGAAAAAAGAAAGTAGGCAAAAGATAAGAGACATTTTAGTTTGTGTGATTGGTCAATGGGCATTTTACCTTTCACTGAAATGCTTATCCACTTCTTTTGTGTCATGTGAAGTATTGATCAACCAAACAATAAAAGAAATAATGGGTGATTTAAACTATTATCAAGCTACCAAACTACAAGTACAAAGTTGCATGAAATAAAATACCTCTAATTTGTTGTATTTGAATAGGAGTAGAGTGCACCAACCCACCTTCATCACCACCATCACCATTTTCATAAACTCATTTTATTTTGAATCAACTTACTTTGATTTATTCAACCTTTTCTTCTCCAGAGTACATCAGACTTGTTGTATTCATAACAACTTGTTTAATTCACTAAATAAATTCTATGGAAGCCAATGTTACATTTGACTGTACAAACTTAAATGGGGGTTAAAAATGATTCATAATAGTGTAAAATAGGTCAAATATTAGCATAAAACAGAGTATAATATGAATAAACTGCAAAGATTTCTGCTTGATTTTGGAAAATGATGCCTTCACCCAAAGTTTCAGTGAGACAAAGCCTCTGTCTGAGCAAATAATCCTTTAAAGTTTTGTTAATCTTATTTTTAGCCATATAAAAGGTCAGTTGAGTGTGGGAATGGAGAGTTTAACACTTGTTCAGTGTTCAAAGTCAATATTTGTTGTACACAGGGGTCTGTGGTTGCAACCTAATTCCAGTATCCACTCAGTGCAGCTCTGCTACTATTCCCAAAATAACCACCGTTAAACTCTTTTAATCATTCAACTATGTTCTGCTTCATGCTGTCTGGGTCCATAATTGCTTTGCTAAAAGAATTATTACTGATTCTGAAGTTTGAAAGAATCACTTCCTTGTGTTTTAAACCTATAATACTGAATTTATTATGGCTATGGCTCATTTTTCAAGTAATCGGTCATATAAATGAGAAATAAATTGATTAGATTGGTGTAGTCTTGATATTTAATGAAGTGGTTGGAGTGTTGAAGCCAAGTAACAAACCTGCAGAGCCAAACATGTAGAAATAAAACTACAGCTTTGCCTGATGAGTTTATGCTTAATCAGTAATGTTGTTTTCTTCCCCAGAACAGTGTTAACATCCCTAATGCTATATGGTAATTAGGTTTTAACTCTTACACTGTATGAACATTTAAAATAACACAGGGGTGGATTTGCAGCTTTCTGTCAAACTGTCTAAAATAATTTTTTTGTCTTGAAATCATAAGTTTCTGTCTAAAAGGCATTTAAAAATCTATACACAAGTGAACTTATAACTGATTAGTAAGAATGAGTTAGAGTTAAAACCTGGATTTACAAGCTAAACATTCCCATGTATTCACAAATTTTAGTAAATATGGATTTACACTATCGATGGCTGCTGGTGGATTTGGTTTTTCTAGTGAAATATCAGGGTTTTATTCATGTTTTGGACTTTTCAGCTTAACCGGCCTCATCTGGTTACCTCCCAGTCACCATGCTACACTGCCTGGTGAAAAGAAAAAGTCACCACCGGAATTTAACTAAGCAAAAGGTGAGAGCCTCCCTCTGGGATTGTGCTACAGTAACTTCTCCGTCCCTAAACAACCATGACATAAGACACATTTTGTTTTAGAAGAAAAAATGGGCTCAAATGTATCTTCTGGATCAGGCAAACAAAATGACTGATGGTGCTGAAGCTACTAAAAGTCGATTAAAAACTGTCGAATGTTTTACGAAACCAGGAAGGACAGTGGTGAACCATCTTCAAAGATCATGTCCACATGGACAATCCAAAGGAAAATCAAGGCACTGGGACTAAAAAGCTGCTTCGGTTCTTCTTATCAACTTCTCATCAGTGAGGCTAAAAAAAAAAAAGGGGGACTTTAATTTGTCAAGACAGATAAAGACTGAATTCTGGAATAATGGAAAAAGATCCTGTGGATTGAATTAACATGGTGGATTCATCAACATAAGATGAGTGGTGGATGAAGAGCTTCACCCATCATGTCTTGTGTCTGCTGTATGAGCCTTTAGGGGGCAGCATTATGATCCAGGTCCAGCCTTCAGTTGTATGGTTCAGAGAAAATAAGACATTTTCACACATGGATTAGCCACAGAATTCAGACCTTAACTCCTTTGAGAATCTTCCAGATGTTCTGGAGAAGACTTTATGCAGCTGTCCAGCTCTCCGATCATAGATAAAAGATATTAGCAAAAAAGAAAATTCATGCAGCTCCAGACAGAAAAAAATTTTGAAACGCTAGATAAGCTTCTCAGAACAATGTCATATTACAGGCTTACGTTTACACCAGGTTTACACACAGGAGCTGCAGTATGATTCACATCATAACATCACAATCACACACTTTTTTAGCATGCTTAAAGCTTAAAGTGACTCACAGTATCAAAATAAGCCATATTTCAGCAGGAAGTGCTGTTAGGAAGCCTAGAGTTGAGCATTTTCAATTTGGTCTTTTCTAAGCCAGAACTTTCCATATTTGGACACAAAGGTCCAGCGGAAAGTTAAACTTAAAACCTGATAGGACAAAACATATTTCTCTTAAATACCAGGTTGAGTAAAAGAAGTATTTCAAGAATTATTTTAAGGAGGACTACGAACAACCTGATTATAAGAGACATATCTACCTTGTGACTGTATAATAACTTGGCAGAAAAATGTATTTAATGCATTTCTAGAGACATAGTTTACACTTTTTGAACAGAAGTTTAAAATAAGAGAAGGTTTCGGAGCAGCACTTGGTGGCCATTAGGGGTATTGCACATTAAGCTATTTATTTGACTTGATGTCCATTATTTAAAAAACAATAAACTAAGTAAGAGTTGTTTAAAATCCTTAAAGAAAATAGAATGGGGGGGGATTAGGTATTTTTCATTTATTTTGAACAAAAGTAACATAATTTAAAGAGCAGAGTGTTTGAAAAATAACAGTTACTATAAAGTCGGAAGATGAGCAGGATGAAATAATAACTTGTTTATTTATTCCTGCCTCTCTTTCTAATAAAACACTTTGCATTTTTCACAGTAAGCACTTAATTATCAGTTTTTTAAAAATGAGAAATATAAAAATCCACATCAATGCACATACATACATATATACATATATATATATATATATATACACATATACATATATATATATACACATATATGTGTGTGTGCATATGTACATCCTATATATAAAATAAACAGAGGCAAATAAAGTACATATATACCTCTATGTGTAGTCGTATACCTATCTATATTTTTATACACGTAAATAGCTGCATATGCACATATATACAGCACATATACACATACACATGCATGTACCCATGAACTTGCGCCTACATGTACACTGGCATTTCTGCATAATCCTACACAACATACATAAGTACACATACTCACACATACCTATACATACACATTCATTCACACATATAGCTGTATATACATAGTTAATTGTATGGGTTTACATATGCTCTCTTTCTTTATACTTTTTGAACTTTTCTTTGAGTTTTTTCTGAATCTGCATGATGTTTGGACATTGAGTTTCTCATCTACTGTAAGGCTTTGCTTTTCATAGTTGTTCTCACTCTTCAGATTATATGCCCCCTTCATGATTAAAAAACATCTTTTTGTATGTAGTAAGGAAGTAAATTATTTTCTAGTTATTATTGCTGTAACTCCACCAAATCACAGAATTTTAGAGTTTTTAATTTCCATCATAGTAAATTTGTATGTTGCCGGTATCCCACTTTGCAGACACCCCTTATTGTTTGTTTTTTTTTTTTTTTTGTGTATGATGATTGCAGAGAACTCTTCAGCATAGCTCAACACAATAATTCAAACATGGGTAAATAAGTGAACAGTACTATAAAGTGATTTTTGATCAAGAAAATGAATTAATTAGGTGATTTGATAAATCTGAACCTTTTCAAGACAAACTAGTAAACATTACAGTAGACAGTCTGAACTTTATCTGAATGACACACATGCTGGCATTTCTAAATTTATCTAATCAAATGATAAATATTTTTCTGGCCTAAAGACTTGGACATTTTCCTCTATTTGGGAATTAATTAAACACTTGAAAGCTGAGCTGTGCTGAGTTTTAAAGATTTCTAAAAATATCTTCATTTACGTGACTCATTTTCCACTTATAATGTCCTGTAACCTGCACGCTCTCCCATCAGGTCCAAATTTCAGCCAGACACAAAACCAAAAAACAGGCAAAGATTCAGCAGATTATTTTTTTGTTTTTGAGTCCACCTCAAACTTCTGAATTTTCTTCTCACCATCAAACCCTGGGGGTTTCCAGTACACACATATCCAACCCCAGTTCCAAGGGCAGCAGCAATGAAATGCAAACCAAAGCTTTTTTGGCTCTAGCTTATGGCCAAATAAATCAAACATTTGATAGGGACTTTTCATTTTTCTCATTCACATCTTGACAGGCATCGCATTACATTCATGTTCAAGGCTGATGAAGTGCGCTCAGAATCGATGCTGACAAAATATGGATGTAAGTGGGGAAAGTACCACAATTCTGTACACAAGTTTAACCTTTTTTTTCTCTCAAATTTAGATGTTATTCAAGACCATAAATTCTCAGTCTTCATCCACAAGGTTCAAGTTGAAGTCACAAAGATTTGACGGCCATGATAAAATCAGGTGTTGGCAAGTACAAGCCCAGTTCCCAAAAAAGTTGGGTAAACAAAAACGAAATGTAATGATTTAAAAAATCTCATAAATCCATATTATTCTCCTTATAGGACATAAACAACAATCAGATGTTGGAACTGAGACGTTTCATTGAAAATGTTTGCTAATTTTGAATTTGATGGCAGCAACACAACTCAGAACAGGTGGATAATGGTGGTGTTTACCATTAGCATGACATCTTAACAATTTTTTTTAAATGTCTGGAGAGTGAGGAACCCAAACCCTCAGAGATGCAGGCTGTTGACCTGTCCGCTGATAACAAACTGAATGGTCCCTCTCATCTTTGGTCCATAGGACATGGCATCCATGGTTTCCATGAAGAAATTAATTTCTTTGATTCATCTGACCACAGAACAGTTTTCCTTATATGTGGATTGCATGGTGACCAGTGTTCACACACAGTGGTTTTCCTGCACCCATGCAGGGATTTCCAGTAGAGAATCTGTTTTTAATGCAGTTGTTACCTTGCGCTCTTATCCCAAGCAGAGATTCTTCTTTATTCTCTGAATCTTTTGATAATACCATACACTGTAGATGTCGGGATCTTTAAATCTTGGCAACTTTACATTGAGAAACTTTTTTTTTTTTTTAATTTTCCATAATTTTTAGGTTGGTGAACCTCGTCCAATTTTTATATCTGAGAGGCTCTACCTCTCTGAAATGCTCCTTTTATGTCCAGCCACATTACTGACCTGTTGACAATCAACCAAATTAGTTGACAGATGCCACTCCAGGTGTTTTTGATTTGTTACAATTACTTTTCCAGCCTTTTGTCGCCGCAGCTCCAACCTTTTTTTTTATATTGCTGCCATCAAATTCATGAAATTAGCAAATGTTTTCAGTGAAATGGTAAAATGTCCGTTTCAACAACTGATATGTTGTTAATGTTCTACTGGGAATGAAATATGGGTTTACAGTGTTGTGCATGAACGAGTTCAATGAACGATCGTTCATTGAACTCGTTCATATTTTGGACGAACGTGAACTGA
>JBBBVU010000026.1:7365888-7389354 GCA_037177055.1 Atherinosoma microstoma
ACTTTTATTATCATAAAAATACGAATACAAATCTTAAAATCATTCACACGCCTTTTTGACAGTTATCTTATCCGATAGAATGTAGGTAGAAATTTTTATGTAATGCAAGGCAAAGTTATTGGCATTGCACATTTCATAGGCTACATAAGGCAACGAAATGTGCTGCTATGTAAAGTCACAGTTCCGTTTATCCATCCATAATTTGGGATGGTGTGACTGATTCTGAGAAATATACCATAATAGACCATAAATATCCAACCATTAGGATACAGGAAGCCGGGCGTACCAGTGTAAGTTAATAACAGCACATCTGGAGACATTTATTTACAAAAAGATGATAGTTAACAAATTACCAGTAAGTAAAGTTGCACTCCAGTCCCCACCTTTATGAAAGCAGATCCAATCCTTCACCACAGCCAATAAGATACGGTCATTAATTATTCCTGGTCTGCTGAAGCCAGACAATTGCATCATACTTACAAAAACATTTTGAGTGGGAAAAGACCAACAGGATGTCTCCCATCCACAGTTACCCAAATACATTCTTCACATTAATGTTTTAACATCACAGTGGCTCAGACAAAGCAAGAAAAGGGATCTTATAGCAAAAAGTGGAGGGCGTCTGCTCACACGGTTTCTGTCTTCCCTCAGACTCAAAAACCACAGGAAATGCCGGTAAATGCAGTTAGAGCCAAACGATCCTTTTCCTGTGGTATCACGTGGAACTGGTGTGCTTTGGTTTGCTCGGTAATTGGCCTGACATCACCGAAGGAAAACACATGGTGACAAAATGAATAAACTATACTCTATTGCTTTTCCAACACTAAGTGCCTTAACTAGCATAAAGTTTTCACAAGCTGTCTCTCGTAGCATGCTACAGTGACTGGACGCCTACTGTGAGATATTAGTAATAATATTTAACTTTCAGAGCAATTTACATACTTGTAAAACACTGCTCTGGTTTTTATTAAGGCTCTTTCTTTCATTGAAAAGCCCACAAACACATTTGTAAAAACATTTATGCTGTATTTTGTATTTTATGCACACATTTTGTTCGGGAATGCACGTAAAACTTTGAAAATGTGTTTAAACCTTGGATTGGAAATTGCTGCATCTGTCTACTCTCATATGTGATGTTTTGTATCTGGTCTGTGCATATTTATCTGTGACTTAAGAATCTGGGTACAACCACTGAGTTGAAGCAGTTTTTCATAAGTTATGTATGTGTGCACACAATGGCGCATGAAAGTGTGTGGATTATGGGACACGTATAAGAAAACCTGTTTAAAAAAATAAGACATTTGTTAAGGAAAATGTTCACTGGGTGGCAAAATGATTTGAAACATCTGTATTAGCAATTCATCTAATGGTGAAAATAGAGCTTTGTAAGCTGGCACTGGGTTTTATTTAATATGCTTGCCACACATGTTTATCATTGCACAGAAAAAGTAGATTTCCATGGACCTCAGAAAAGGCGCTGTTAATGCTCATCAAGCTATAATAGGTTATAACAAGTCTCTAGAGTTTGAACACCACCTATCCACAGTCAGTGTTCAAATGCAGGAAATTCAAAACAGTTCTTACCCAAGAGTAGTCTACCGTTACCTCAAGAAGTCACGTATTGAACCTTTTTCTGTTACATGGTGTGACTGTATAGTTTGACTTTCGTTTGAACCTCAGCCATGTTTCCCAGTGAGCTGTATCAATACTGAACTGTGACACAAAAATACTTCGGGTCCATATAACAAAGATTTCAATAGCAGCCAAAATCTTATGCACACTTGCATATGGCATCGTTCTCTAAAGAAAAGGGTTGAATGACTTTTATTTTTGTTGCAATTTTATATAGATCTCTTTGTTTCATTTTAGATGTTTATGATCAATTCAGGCAGAAATATAGAAAACCCCCCAAGGTTCACAAACCTCCAAAGACCACAATCTGTCATCTCCAGAACCTTTTTGTATCCCCTTACTTGTTGTCCTCGCGGTCCCCCTGCCAAACTCCTAAACCGGCCTCTAAAGATGGAAGGGAACATTCAAGTTGAAGCCCCAACTCAGAGCAGGCTCTGAGACAACCGGATTAACAGTCAGACAGAAAAATTCTGGGGTGGTCATAAGGGAGCAAACAGCTCGTCACCGCATTAAGTAACCAGTTCCAGCAGGAATCAGAGGCTTTGCTTGTTTCACTGTGAGGAAGTACTGCAGACAGAGATGACTGATGTAGAACCTTTACTTTGTGCACCAGATGTATATTGTGATTGCGAACATGGTCATAGTTCAGCCTGATCACATTGGAGCCATTTGGCTTTGTGCCCTGCAGCTGAAACTGATATTTAGTTTGGATTGTTTCATGTAATGACATCATGTAACTGCAGTCAGAAGCAGTGTTAATTCACAACTGAGCCAAAATCTTACACCACGAAGTACAGATAGCAGATCCAATATGTTCAAGTACACCCCCCATCAAACCTGGAAGACAGAACGGCAAAGCTACATTTTTCATACTTTGAGTTTCTTATGTCTACCTATGGTTGAGTTGTATACTTTGGTTTAAAAGATAATTATTGACTTTAAAGTCTTAAAAAGCAAAGGGGAGCGACACCTAGGTCAGCATCCATCTTGCATCCCGTCTCTTCCCTGAGCTCTTTCTAGCCAATAAAAGTCAGTCCAATGTTGACTCTTGTCTTATCTCTTGCTCTCTCTTTCTCTCTTCCTTCAATAATGTCCTCTTGCAATCCTTTGAATAATCAGTTCAAGATCTTTGCCCATCAGGACCCGACAGGTTCTGTCGGATTTGGGCTTAATTTCTATCATTTTACTCGGGCTCCGGTCTAAACTAGAAAATCTGAGTAAAAAACTAAATCAAATTTATTTATTTATGTATATGAGCTCTAATGGAAATATGTCATGACCTAACTCTGCTTGAACATATTTTGTTAGGCTTAAATCTGCATAATATTTATAATTTGTAAACACAGGAGGACCACGAAAATGGATCAGGTCCCTCTGTGGATTGGTGACATGGATTGAGGGAATTCAGCCCAATATCTGATCCATAATCATGTCAATATTGGACCCGACTCTAGTCAGAGTGTTGATATTTAGTTGCTAGCATGTGATGTAGTGCATAAAGCAAAACTCAGTTGTAAAGCGATGCAGCGGCTCGGAAGAAAAAGTTGTGAAGTGCAGTTTCTCAGCGATGATATCTCCAAGAATGTACATGGTAAATGTCACTGTGCCATCAAAACAAGTCACATGTTTTTAAGGTTTGAAAGTTACTTTAAAATATAAATTGCCAAAGGAAATTGTGTTGCTGCAGTATAAGTCATCCGGGAAAATATTAACAATCAATCAAATTTTTTTTTTTTTTTTAAATCATCAAACAGTTGTGTGGACAGAGCTACAGTCAACATTGGATTGACTTTTACTGGCTGGAGAGAGCTCAGAGAAGAGACAGGATGCAAGATGGATGCTAAATTAGCCTTTGATATGGCGGCACCAAGTGTAAAATATATCAAAGTTCAACAGTGGTATGACAGTCTTTGCTGGAGTACTAAGAAAAGCATTTCTTTGTACAAATAAGCAAACCTTTGTCTCTTGACTAATCAAATATCTCTCAAAGGATTCAATTTTATAGTAAGACAAGTAAGATGACACCTTTGGTTAGCACTAAAGTAAACATTAAAACAAAACGGGGGGAAAAAGGAGTAAGAAATTGGGGCTGGGTCAGGATGTCTTTTTGGTTTTGAGTGTGATGCCCACAGGATCGTGCCAATTAGGAAAATAACTTGAGAAAACATTGAATCTCCTGTAGGGGCTGTGGTCATTATTCCTACATCACAATTTTGTGAAGAACACACAAATTGGGTACCAAACACAAATCAAATTCTTGCTCTTGTTGGTTTTACTGACTCTGCTGCCAATGTGAGTTCAAAGGAAGCTGATTGGGGAGCAGGAAACATGGAGTAATAAGAGTCATTTCCAAGGTTGCCTGAGCTTTTTGTACTGCTACAGCAACTTGGGCTTGAGATCTGAGTGGCAGGCTAATAACTATGTGAGCAGGAATTCTGCATGCAGGCAGGTATGAGGTCAGTATTTCCATGGAGCAGACTACTTCTTGTTCTCTGCAGGAAAACCGATCTCTACTCCCTGGACATGAATTGAAAGTGATTACTCATATATGATCAATGAAAAATAAAATTAATAGGTTCAGCTTATGGCATTTCATGTAAAAGTAATAATAGAAGTGGAGGTGCTTTTTCTCTCAAAAAAGAGCATGTGAAATTATTTTTCTGTCGATGTTAACTAAACAGTGAGTGAATTCATAACTCATTGCAAATTACTTTAACAAGCAGGAATTTGCACTGTAAAACCAACCGAAAGCCAAGCATGAAATCAGTAAGGGGGGGATCTAAAATGTTTTCTTTATAAGCAACTCCTGCATGAGAACACATTAAAGGACCAAAATAGTAACACAAAGAATTGTTCCATAAATCTAAACCAGCTGTTCAAAGTGTGCATGTTTTGCCCTCTGCCTCTGGTTGTTGCTTTGATGCAGTGAAGAGTTTTGACACTTCCATTTCCATCATTTACCAAACACTTTTACCTTATTTTATATCTGTTTAATACTTTTATATGATAGCATATGAACAACAAGTACAGAAGTTCAAGCAAAAGTGGGTAAGCATGCTGAGGTGTTTAAGGTGTTAGGACAGGAGATATTCTTTACAGAGATCAGAATTCAAAAGATTCTTGAAGGCTAAGGGTGGGTGCTTCTGTTTTGATAGCACTTAGTGGCTCATTCCGCCATCGTGAAACCACAAATGACAACAGTCTGGACTGGGATTGCCTTTTATATCAGGGTGGCAGTACCAGACAATGTTCCTGAGAAGAACAGAGTATTTTTCTGGACCATTTTGAAAGGTTTCACTGTGCAAGCAGGGACATCTACGGTAAGAGAATTGCATTTATCGAGACAAAAGATCGTTTGTACCGAAAGCTTGACAGATGCAGCTTAATTTTCTTGTGTTGTAGAGAAAATAGCTATTAGAGACAGATAACTGGTCGTTCTTCATGACAACCAGGTTTCTAACGATTCCTAGTTGGTGACATGATTTGCTTAAGTTCAGAAAGGTGGAAGTATGGAGGATTTAGTTTGACATGATTGTTCATGCTAATGGGGTTTGGTCTGAGTATTTTTTTTTATTATTCTGAGGATAGTGAGGAACCATCCTCTTCGAGGAAGAAATTTTGCACCTTTGTTTGGTTTGGCTTGCTTTCACATTGCACTGCACTCAAGCGAACCAAACCGTCTGGAAAACATCACGTTGTTACAACTGGTTGCTAGGGGTGATGTTACCCAAAACAACCAGTGACCTAGAAGAAAGAAGAAGAAATTCACTAAATGGTTTGTTTTCTTTCACACAGCAAGCAAACCGCACCGGGGTTCTCTTACAAGTGTAGCTACCTAGACCCCAGTTTCGCTTCTTTGGTCCACACCAGAGTGCAAGTGAGAGTTCACGCTACTCCAAATGAACTGCACTGTGGGAACTGACCTAACATTACCAATCTAAATATACCCTTAGATAACTTTTGGGCCTCTGTAACAGACAGTGAAGCCATCGCAGTTTAAATTTAAAGCCAAGAGGACAAGGGGAGGTCTGAGAGCAGTTTGAAAACAGCTCTTATGATAGTAATGGGATAAATGACCCTTGACAATCGTTCTCAACTTGATCAGTGCTCAGAGTAGGCTTTTAAAATGAGGGTGTTACCCGGGGCTCCTTGAATGCAGCTGTAAATGTGCCTGAGGTCAACTAAATATTTATTTTGTGTGAATGTTGGTACAGTAGCAAGAGAGATGGTTTCAAAGTTCTTCTTATAGGAATCAAGTCCAACTAACATGAAGTAGAATGATTATACGTCAGACGTGGTACCTTGTCACTGATTGAACGCTGATTGTTATTACCTTCCCTGTAATGAAATAGGCAAAGTTTTCAGCTGGAGGGTTGAAACTTGAGGACATGGAGGAGAACTTTAATGTTTTGAAAGTGGAAAACAATTTTTGAGCATTGGTGGTCGAGCTGATGTTATTGTTAATAAGCCGTTTTGGAAGAATTGCTTGATGTGAAGGAGGATAAAAGTGATTGATAGCCATGAGATCATGGGATTATGAACCAAAGCTTAATATTTTCTGCCTTTTCTGCCAAAGGCTCAAGAGAAAAGTTACATGGGAGGTCAAATACAAGCAGGGCTGACTTGCCTTAACTTAGCTTAGCTCTTCTCATTTAGTATCCCGTCTTAAATTTCTTTGGTATTCAAAGAGAAACATTTCCTCTCATGGTGCAAACTTCCATCTTGTGATGGATATCAGAGAAGTGTAGTCCACATTTATTCAGTAAAATATCTCACTGTTATGACTTATTGAGAAAGGATCATAATTTTTCATCATAATGAATTATTGAACTCAATCTTTATGGTACTCAAAAGATAAATTCTCATGAATATTGTCATTTTCTGACTCAGTTCATAATACTTCTAGATGCTGCGCTACTAGTTTAATGATATCCACAGACATCTCTGCACAGGAGTTTGCACAACCTGCATGCAGAAGCTTTCTGGTTTCTATTAGTAGACAGTTTGTACTCGGGCCCTTTCATGAAATACCTGAAATCCTATCTTATCTACTGAGTGGAATCAGTTTGTTAAATCAAAGTGCTTTTAAGGCCGGTTTTGGGAAGATTGAGACAAAAACTATAGAAATGTTCCTTACTTGCTTTTTGAAGAAGTAATCTTCTCTGCTTATGATTTATGCAGTGCTGTAAGCCTCCACTCAAACTTTGTTGTGTCACCTGAAACCTGCCTGGAGCTGGTTTAACTTATACTGAGGCTACGTTCACGTGGAGCTGGAACCAATTTAATTATAGAAAAGTTTACCATTCAGACTAAATCATTTCTAGAAATGTGTGGGTCCACACAAAACCACTGAAAAAAAGCTGTAGTGTACATGCCAGGCCTGTAAGTGGTGCTGTAATGCAACCACACAGAAGATAAGACATGGAACATGCACTTAAACTCCTGTGATACAAAGAAACATACAAAAAAGATGATGGCAGAGAATTAAGCTAAAAAGGGAACACTTGTATGGATTTTGGAATTTTTACAAATTCAGATGTAAAAATCATGTCAGCACAAACACAACTCTGTAATCTGCCATTGTTGCTGCTGTTGTTAGTGTTTTTGCACTAAAAGGTGTATTTTACCTTGTTGCTTTTTCTGAATTTTCAGTATTTTCCTTCTGTTGTTTCAACCTCTTTGTGTCAAATAGATAGGGTCAAATAGTTTTTGTTTGCTCTGGATTCTACGTTTCCAGCTAGGCCTCTAGTAAAATCTCTGGAACATCAATAGATTAGACAAAATGTGAGCATTGTTTTCTACATGGTGTTTTTTTTTTTCTCTCCCCCCTTTCTTCTCTGTTCTTTTTTCTCTTTCTGTCCCCTCCGGACGGGTCCAGCAATAAGGTGCAAATTCAAAATAAAGATTTTATATTTTCTAGAGGGACTTTATACATATAAAGCTCTACTCGAGAAAGTAAATTTGCTCGGCATAAAACAGCAGCCAGACAATCATTCTGCTTGCTACAGTGCTGGACAAGACAGGTGGGGAAAAAAACAAAAACAATTGTAGTTACAGTGCTGTAGACCCACACTAGCGCTCATTCTGGTCATATTCTGATGGCATCTTCCTACCACCCACCTTTCTTTAACCCCGTGATGTTTTCCAATGAGGTCAACAGAAGTGCTTGGTACAACAAAAATGCTACACTATTTGCACCAAAGTCGACATAATTTAGCTTTAAACACAGCTTCTCGACGCCCTGCCCTTGACATAGCATCATTTTATCACTTCCATCACATTTTGATAAGTCGTGAATGACACCACAATTTTTTTTCTTTTAGTTGATAAATGCTTAGATAAGCTTTATCTCCAGCTGTTAGAAATATGAGGCCAACATTCCACAAGCAAATGGGTTGAGTGGAAGATTTGATGGGGTTTTTTGTACTCAGAGGTTAAAAACAAGAGGAAAGGACAAATCAAACACAGACTCCTCACAGAAATGGACATTTAATCAATTTCAGCATCTTCCACTGTAAGTGAACCTTGTGGTGAAATTGTTTTATCAACTACAATGAATCTACTGTAGTTGCCACAAAAACCTCCTCTCTCAGCTAGAGTTCGACCTCTGCAAACGCTTGCTAACCAAGACTCTGCCCTTAAATCTTCCCACATGCAAAGAATGCACAAAGAGGTCCAAGTCAAACGAGAATCTTCCTCCTTGTGATATATAGTTGTGCAGCTGGTTGGGTTTCCTCTTTCCCCCTCACCATTTTTTTTCTGTATGTAGCCTCTAATGCTGCAAACATAAAATTCTGTGGGGGTTTCTCTCTCACACAGATCCCATTTTCCTCCCTCCGTCCCTTCACATGTACAGATCTATTGCGTCTCTTCTCTCAGCTTGTTCAGCTCCACCCACCTGTAGATAAAAGCCAAAGCTTTACCGGGGCTGCTTTACAGCGTCTGTCCCAAACTGCTCAAAGATCTGTGATACTCCCACTCTGCAGCAGCAGTAGGAACAGCACTCAAAGGTAGGTCATGTGTCAACACTTGCCCAGCAGGATTTGATTATGTTAAAGTTGGAAGGACCACCATGTTGAAGTTCCTTTTAATGCATTCAGCCAGTGCACTTTGTAGGCATGAATTTAGCTTCTTGCACGGTTGTTAAACTGCAATGAAAAAGACTGTATTATAATTTTCTCTTGTTGGATTGAAGTTACTTTCTAGACTGCACGTGATATAAAAAGAGCATGAAAACAGAAGCAAATTAAGTGTTTCATCAGACGTCCCATTTCACAGCTCTCTCTGCTGCAAAGCCTCTGTTGACAGAAATCTGTGCAGATAATATCTAAAAGTTTTCCTAATGCAGAGAGAAAAAGAAAAAAAATCCAGGAGATGCACCTGGGATGAAAAACTCTGGTTTAAGCTTGTTAAAATAAATGCACTGTGCAGCATCTTGACAGGATTAAGCACCAGTTAATGGAATGTCTTGACATTTTACAGATATTTTGTTGCATATCTGTCAGCTCACCAGGAAAAGTGGAAACCTTCTTTTTTAGTTAGGGTTTGAGGAAGAAAGGTATTAAATTTTAAAGCTGGTTATGCTTTAGTTTTCAATTTCCCATATAAACATTTGGAAACTAGATAAAAATCACAGTGAGAAACAGACTTTCTGGCTCTAAGAAATGAGTCAGATGGAAATTTGGGGTGTTTTTTGCAATGCAGCGGTTAACAATCTGCAGTGCTCTAACTCAAGTTTAAAATTGCTTTTGATATTGCTCGTGATATTTCAAAATGACTTACTCCAAAGCAGCCAGACTTCTCGCCTCTTTTACCCCCTGACTGGACATAAATCAGAAATCCCTGACAAGGATTAATGACAACAATAAACACATCTAAAATCCAGCTGATGGACTTTGTTCAGCACTCTTTTTTTCTCTGCAGAAGGAGCTTGCAAAAGCATGAAACCAGATATGAGTTGGTGCCAGCAGACAAAAGTGCTTGATGCTAATGAGCTTCACAGACCTAACTGATTAATAGCTTCTTAACAGCTTTTTAATAAAACATAAAACTTAACTGAGATAGCAGGAAGTTCTGGGTTTTTTATGAGGATGGGAGAAACTAGATTTTCTTTTAATGCATGCAGCTCATAATTGCAGTGAAAATAAGCCCAAAGAGATCTTTTTTTTTTTCCTGTTAGAAGTAAAACTGGAAGAGGAAAGGAGAATGAAGTAAAAGCAGCTTATGTAGTCAAGGGCTATAGATATATTATGATTACTTTAAGATTTTTATTAGGATTCTTGATCCATCGGAAAGACCGCTGGCACCCAAAAGATACTGTGGATGTTTGTCAGTGCTAAGCAGCAGGAAGGAAGTAACACACAATACTGTTCTGCAGATGTGAGGAGGTCAAGGAAAAAAATCATATAAAGAGGAGATAATAAACCATTTACCCAAAGCAGCATCATGTGCAGACCAGACTTCTCAACATGCTTTTATGCAGTTTTGTTTTGGTTTCGCAGGACCGCTTGCTTTTTACAAATTGGCCCAAAGAAGAAAATTTGTTCGGAAGCTCGGCTCAGTTCTCAGATCAGTTTGGGGCTCCCTAATCCGTCGGGTCGGGGAAACAATCGGTTGAGGCAGGTCCTCACAAATATGGTCACTGCAAGTAAAACCATGTTGTCTCTTTGAGGCTATGTGTGTGTTTGAGGGTGCGCCCAACGGCCCGAGGGTACTTGGATCCTCTCATGTGAAGTCTGAGTTTTGGCTTCGGATAAGCTTCACCTTTCCAAGTTCTTACTAAATGCTGCTGTCCACTACGACGAAAAGTCTAACATGTTCTTGAAAACAATGAGCTTGACTAGAACTGAGCATACTTTGACATACTGTATAGTAATCATAACTCTTGGAGCATTCTGCAGAGTATAACTGCAGCTTTATGTATGATCTGGAAGGTGTTTGGTGCTATTGCAGATCTTTTCTAATGATTCAGCAATCGGTGACAAACATCCCAAGTAGCCCCTTAAAAGAACAAGATCTCTCCCTTCAGTAGTACCTCTCTTTGCCTCAACTCTGCTCAAAAGCAGCAGCCTGTGAGCTGCTTGCACATGCTCAGTGTTGCCTTGGTGGTGCGTTTGAAGGCTGCAGACTTTGTAAGAAAACGTTAAAGAAATTGTCTCACTTCTCTCTCTTTTGGAGATCTTTGTAGATGTAAATGTTTCCTAAATCACCAGACAGATGTCGTATCTTAGATGATTTAGATTGTGTTTTAGTCCGATGATGCTGCGGTTATACAATGAAGAGGTTAATAGATCAGGACAACAGTCTCAAAATGCTTTTGTCATGACAACAAGTTGACACTCTGTCCTAGTTGGGGTGCGTATTGGTTGCAATATTGGACTTATTTTTCCATCTAATAAGAGAAACAAAAAAGAAAAACAGCTTTACTGGGAATTTGCTTGTATTACCATACAGTGCATGTGAGGACAGAGAGCAGGAGACGAGCAAACAGATGTAAAGAGTTGCAGGCACGAAGCAGAATACAAATGTCTCCTGGTGTGGAGACAACACGCTACGTTCGCTTTGAGTTTGAGTTTTATTAGCAAATAAAGCTGTACGTTTAAATCAGTAGCTGTGTTAATGTGCTCGGAGTGTTTTTCCCTCATTTTCCTTCACTGTTCTCACCTACAGAGCAGGAAGTGTTGACATAGCTCGGAGGGAATGTGTCTCTTGATCCCGCAGCTGTAGCCTCTGTGATTTGAGCCCATGTGTTCAAACATCCTCGCTACCGTGCAGACTACTGCAGTTTTAGATGTCTCCAAATATGAAGTCTACAGTGTGCCACTTATAAACAATATCCCATCATTAACCCAAAACTGTCACACATTAGCATTCGAATGTTGTTTATTTTTTGTGTCATTGTCCTTTTTTAAACACACAACTTAAAAATGATGGCTTTAAAAGTTTTATTAATAAGATTTATTGCAAAGTATCTGTCATCTAAACTCCAAAGTAGATAGAATTCTAGGACTTATTATGCCTCATAAATACTCCGCTGCAAAAACATGTGGACAGTAGGGAAAGGGAGGATCATATTTTTGCTTTAAGAGGCATTTTTTATGGTGCTACTGTATTGCTCGTTAATTTTCTCAGGACTGTCATCATATCACATTCCCATCATCGGATAGCTGATGTCCACATGTTGTAAAAAGCCATAAAAGATCAGTAAAGATGATTTTTTGAGCTCAATAAATTGAAATGTGATTAAGAAAGTAGAAGGTTTGCACATGTTCCTTAAAGTCTCTGCATGAGCAGCTTCAGACTGAAATTGATAGCTAATAACCCTACACAGTCATTTCTTAAATATCCGGCTGCTCCCAGCATCTACGTTGCATTTGGAAAAGTCTCACACACCCATTCATGGTTTATTTTAGATGTCCTGTGTGCTTGAATTAGAGGAAAACTAATCTGGAAATGCTGGAAATCTTTTTAAAACTCTAGAAAACATGATTGATGATCTAATGCTGCCCAATCTCATTATAAATAGTGAAATTAAAATATCAGTACATCATTTTATGTTTAGCAATACGTAAATAGCATTGTTTTTTTTATCTTTCAGTTACTTTTTTACCTTTGTTTTCTGTATCAGCACAATCTTTGTTACAAAGACGCAGCAGATGCAGAAAGACGACTTGTTTTTTTAGACCCACCGATTTCCCTCAATATCAAACAAATGGTGTTTAATGCTTCAACTTAATGAGGAGCTTTAAGTCTTTAAAGTTTCCCCAATGAAATAGTTTGACAAACACTGTGTGTATAAGTTCAGCTGATGTCCCACCTAATGACAGTTCTAAGGAATACTGGAAGCGGTACATACCCAAAACACCTCATTTGGCTCCTTTCACTACAGAGCAGTAGCAACCGTAAGGTGGCCAAAAATTTGGTGACTTCCTTCCTGCAGTCTGCAGTGCTTTTTCCAACATACTTTATATGGACATATGTGCAGTCCTCCAAAAAAATGCATAGCCCTTAGAGGTAATGCTACACAGTGGTTGAATGCTAATTGGCTGAATGTTAGCTTGAATTGATTTCATCCCAAAGAGGATGAAGCAGCAAAAATACTAAAATTA
This sequence comes from Atherinosoma microstoma, assembly GCA_037177055.1. Taxonomy (NCBI): domain Eukaryota; kingdom Metazoa; phylum Chordata; class Actinopteri; order Atheriniformes; family Atherinidae; genus Atherinosoma; species Atherinosoma microstoma. The sequence goes on from JBBBVU010000026.1 coordinate 7,378,629, forward strand.
AGAAGCACAAGTTAAAAACATACATAGGACAATCTACTTAATTAAAGACTTAATTTCAACTAGAAAGGAAACCTTTCCTACTTGGTTTTCTGTCTTTTCTACCGCAGAGCAAAGTTCAGCTCAACCAAGAGCAGTCCTCAGCCCGGATTGTTCCACATCTTTCTCATACTGCCTCCAAGTGGCTGCAAAATGGCAAAACATGTGGATATATGTTGGCAGGAGAGCCAAGCAGTCACACAGATTTATGTCTGAGCCTGAAGAGTGAGGCAGAGAAGATACTTGCTTTTTAACCTAGTGTTCATCTTGCCAACGGGCTCCATTAGGAGCATCATTTTTCACAAACTTGCTTGTTCAATACACTTGTTACTTGAAGATTCGCCTCAGTGACACATTAGAAAACTCAGACCAGGTAGAGCTGTAAGCAAAGTAATTAACATGGCAACAGTAGAGGAAGTTAATATTTGGTTTATTGTGTGATCATGGCAGAAAAAATTGACAGTATTGGTATCATAGATGGTAAGGCCATCATGTCTAGCACACCATGTCTTGTTTGTCGACCCTCAGACCTTACATTGGTCACATTGGTCCTGACGCTGCCCCGAGCAGTGACTCACATATTGCAGCTTAATTTCTGAGGACGTTCACAAACAACGCTTCCAAGGAATGCCACATACTTGAGGCAGCCATGATAAACATGTGTATGCAAATAAGCAAATAGTTACAGCCTTAGGTCACCCAACTTTTAGAGGAAGCCCAATTTGGCCACTTGTATTTCAGAGTGCATCCTTTTTAGTCTTTAAGTGATGGTTGAGATGCAGAAGAATCATGAAAAATCATGAGGTCTGCCTTTAAGCTTTGCTCTATCTTCACTGTGATGGACCAGAACAGCACTAATGTCAATGCAGATCAGTCTGCTTTATTTGTTATGCTCCTTTGGAAACATCTCAAAACTTAATCTGTTAATTAGTTTCCTAGAGGATGAAATTATGAATTTATTTCATTATTATTTTATTTCATTTTATTTATTTTTGCATCTAGACATTAAATTAAATGAACTGAAAGCAAGAAAGGACTGATAAGATGAGATAAAAACAATCCAAAGATAATACATATACCGTATATACTGTATATAATTTAAGAAACCAGTCCTAAATCAGTCTGCATGAGAGAAAACATGAATGAAATGAAACACTGAAGTGACGACCAAAACAAAAAGAAATCTCTCCCATTGTTTTTTTTAATTCATGAGATAAAATAAAACAAAAACAAAAATATTTTGTTGAATTTACCAGATTCTTTCAAGTTCTGTAATTACGAACAAGGACGTCCACCATTATAAATAGGGATAGGTTTGACACCAGAGACTGCTGCTTCATAGAAGTAGGAATTATTAACAGAGATTATTTCCCGGGGACCATGCAGAAAAACATTAATCTCAGAAGAGAAAAGATTCATTGTACCATATTTGTATGGCTGATTTCCATCTGTGCCCCCAGGGCAGGTAAACAAATAATTAATCAACTTAGAATAATATGAATGCCATTAAACAAGCAACAACCCACTACAGTAAAATTCATAACTATAAAAACTCACATTAATTAACCTACTCCCTATTAAATTTCCTATCCTATAGATTTAATAACAGCTACCAAAATTAAATGAATAATAGTATTAAAAACAACCATATATGTAAAAATTACAACACGTACAATGCCCATGTAGGGGGCACTGGTTCATCAAAATCAATTTTTTAGTAGCACGTGAAAACCTCTGAATATCATCACAAGTTTTCAAGGCATCAGGAAGTTTATTCCTCTCTTTAACCACCCTAAACGAAAAAGCAGATTGCGCATAAAGAGGGATACAGTTCATGCTTTGTACTGTGAGAGAATCTCAACCCTGCATTTGAGTGACACCTGAAAAGTGACGTTAAAAAAGAGAGACCTGAGACTGTGGCAGCAGTCTTTCTGTCTTTACTTCCTTTCATTCTGATCAACAGAGCTTTATCCTCTCAAGTGAATGTAATATGCTTTTGTAACATAAAGACACAAGAAAAAACAATCAGTTTAATCGCTTTCAAGTTTTTCTCAGTGAAATCGGGGTATTTTATCAGACTTTCTGGCTGAGACAGATCTGTGTCTGAACACTTCAATCAGGCTTAAAAAAAAACACTTATTTGCAGAACAAGTTTCAGAAGATTCTCCGCTGTTTTTATTTATATTTTGCAAGTTCATGCGAGAAGTGCTCACAGCGCACTTTATAAAGAAAGTAAACAAGTTCACTTGTACTCTAAATACAGTACATCCCGTCTATTTTCTATCCAATGCAGGCCCAAAGAGGACTAGAGCCTTTCTCAGAAGCTAGGCAAGAGGCAGACTACTCTGAACAAGTCACCAGTCCTTTGCAGTTACATTGAATCTTCATTTTTTGCTCATTCTGAGGGTGCACAGAGTCGCAGGTAATTGTAAAAAGACAAAAAACTCATTTTCAACAACAGGAACCCCCCCCCCCCAACAGAACCAGACTGGGATGGTCAGCACTGTATTTACATAAAGCGTTTATAGAAGTTCTAGAAAACAACTTTGTACCAGCTCGATCATTTGTGCTTTTATTAATATAAATGTTGCATTTTGCTATTATATGAGGTTGAAGTACATATTTAGCAGTCCTGCTGCTTTCCAATATCTGGGTTTCCCTCCTCCATCAGGTCACAAAATAAATCCAGCTATGCACATTTTCTAGACTTTACTTTGACTTGCTGCTCTGTGAAATTTAATTTGACCTTTTTGAGCCTCCGCTAGCTTTTTAAATGAAACCATGTGGCCACTGAGCAGTCAAACACAACATTTCCATCAATAACAAGTGGCAATGCTGCAACCTATTTAAAATCATTGCCATATTTGGGTGGGAATTTAACTTTAGACATCTGAAATGTGTTGTTTTTTTCCTTTTCTAACATTTTTGTAAGGGCATGGAAGCATGCATGTATGATTTAATATGTGAAATCCATATCCTGTCAAGCAGTAAACCTTCACATACATGTTATGATATAGAAAAAACTCTCTTTTTTCCCCACAGAAAAGTAAATAAAGTCCAGAATAGCTTGTGTAATTCACAACTATGCTGCACTTTAGCTAATGTGGTTAGCTCCTTTAATAATAATAGGTCAGAAACAGAAGGGAGACATCATGTGAATTCTTGCACAGTACGGGTTGTTCCTTTCTTATTTGCACAATTTACTAAATATATTTATGCAGCTGCAAAATGCAGAATTCATTTAGTCCAGTCTGTGGTTTTATGGTGGTATAACTTATCAGATCTGGTGTTTGGCCAAACGTTGTTGTTGTGTATGAAAATATTCATTCACTAGGAGAGTGTCCCATTCGAGAGCCAGTGCAAATATGAAAAAGAGAATGGAAAGAAATAGAAATATGGTTAAACCACATGATATTCAGGCAAAAACTTCCTCTAATGCTCAAACCAAGAGTTTGGAAAAGTCTGAAAAGCCTCACAAATGTCTCCTTCCTGCTGTGCATGATAGTAGAGCATGTCATGCAGAATAAACTCCATAAACTTCTATAAAAGTATGTAAAAACCTGAATTTCTGACTTGCTATTAACTGCTATCCACAGACATCAGATACTCTGTTTTGACAGAACTCAAGTGCTAATAGGAAAATAATTCTCCTGCCGGTGCGATCTTTGCCTGAGATGAAAATTGTGGCCAGACATTTGGTGATTTGTGGCTCCCAGAACAGCGGGAGAGGGGGGAAAAAATATGTCAGTAAAGTGGGTGAAGAGGTCGGACAGTCTGTGCGTTATGTGTGTGTGAATGACAAAGAGGTGGAGGTGCAATTTATGTGCATGTACGTATTTGTGTGTCAAAGGTTAGTGGAGCAGGAAGCAGCAGAACACACTTCAGGGTGCTGCTTCCTTTCAGGCTCACTTTATTATTTGGAGAATCAGTTTAAATGTGTTACTGTCCAAAAAACGAGTCTTTTCAATCCAGCTAAAGGTCAGCTGACCCCTCGTCTGTCTTGGCAAATTCGATGCTGTGGACGCCCTGGAAGGCGACTCCGGGCCTTGCTCTGCAAATACATCGAGTAGGTGTGAAGGAATGCTGAAAAACAGCAAAGTTGCACGGAGAGGAAGTGAAGCGGTCGTGCCCATTTCGCCTCGTTTTTTCCGTTTACTGAAAGGGGAAAAAACGCAAATGTTGTCTGTTCTGATCAAGAACTGCAGGAATGTGATGACTGACTGATTGATTTTGGTTTCTTGACGATTGAGCCAACACTAATTACCTGGAAAGAGACAGAAAAAGGCAAAGAAAACAGCATCATGTCCAGAATATGATAAGTAGGACTCAGTGGTTTGTGGTTATAACAGGGTGAGATAGTGCTGTTGCTCTGTGGGCTGCAGATGGAAAACAAAAGGTTTGATGCATGAGACTAGTGTGTGGTATTAAACACGCACACAAAAAGATGCTTTTTTATTGTTAAGCCAAAAAGGAGAAAAGTTTTTATTGGCATAATTAAGCTTTCATTTGCAGTGAAAGTATTGAGTTTTTCTCTATCCAGCTTGTGGGAAATAAGTAAGAACAGACTGATATGACAAACGATTGATTAAAAAAATGGACTTTGCTGCCCTCTGTTGAACTTTTGCCTCACTACCAGCAGCTCTTGAATGTGACTGATCATTTTAAGACTTTTTTTCTTTGTTTATTTTTGGGGGGTTTTTACTGAGAAAAATCGTTTTCAGCATATTATAATCTCATATTTATGTACAGCAACTGCGTTTTGGCTTTATTGGACAATCCAAACACACCTGCTGCTCAAGCGCTCCGGTTCGCCAAAGAGTATCACTGAAGAGGTGGTGTGTTTTCCGTATAAAGGTGAAGTAATACCCTGCATCAGCTCACACGCATTCAAGCAAATAGTTACACGCAGGTGCTTTCTCCAGATGTGGTTTTGGCGCTCACAGTACGCTGCTGTCAGCTGATTGTTGCATTCCTGTGTTGACGGCGACAAAATGGTTACATGTTTTTTGCATCATTTTAAAGTGTAAGTGGGGCTTGTTTTTACTATAAGAACACCTCCTGGGGCATAAGCTGCTAAGATATTGTAGTCATAAAACCTTCTATGCAAAAATGACTTTGGGGGGGTGATCTTTACATGAGCCGAGGTATCTCTGTTGTATGTTTCCTGCTTCACTTTAGGCTCCCTTCTTAATGGAAAAAAGAGCCCTCTTCATTTTGCTGAACACAAAAGCCTGCAGGCCCGATCTAAATCAATTAAGACTGGCAGCCTTGCCTGTAAGCAGTGGCATGCCTTAGCTCCTCATGGTTTGTTTATCAAGCAATAGAGTCCCCCATCTGCAATGTGTCAGGAGGAGAACCCAGAAGAGGAATGGAAATTTGATTATTTTCAAAGCCAAGCAGGAGGTGATAAAAGACTTGTGGCTCATCACCAAGTGCAGCCAGCTGCGGTTGTAAATGTTGGCAAAGGCGCTCAGAGAAAGCAGCGACCAGTCCGGGCCAAGTGGTTTCTGTTGTATGGGATTGTCATCAAGCGAGGCATGTAGAGGTGCCTGTAGAGTTTCTTTTATTAAAGCTGAGGTCATTAATAAAATATTAACGGGATTAAACATCACCAAACAAGGGGATAAAAAGAGATTTTTCTATTTATTTTGATGTGTCTTTCCAGACAGTATGAACTAAAGAAGCCAAAAAAGTTGGGACATTAAAGCTTTCATCACTTTGTAATGTTGCTGTTCTTTCTCACAACACTTAAGTGTTTTTCTTTTTTCTTTTTTTTTTTATTAAAACCAATGAGCTATTCTGGTTAGGCCCCAGCATGTCACAGTCTTAAATAATTGTTTCAAGTCCAGTCAGAAAGAAGCAGGAGTTTCTTGTTTCACCTATAGTGTGGAGCAATGGATGATGTGTCATTTATTGGCCTGTTGTAAGATTTACAACGTAAGTTTCAGCTTGACAAAACAGATGAGGTTAAGTTTGAAAGCTTCGATGAGGAAAATAAATGGTAGCAAGAATAAGATTTCAATTAAATATCTGTAAAAGGGAGTAGCTGTGATCAGATGCTGTAAAATGAAGCTGAACCATTTTTGGTTTTGCATAGATCCACCTTGCTAGTACCGGGTTGGGATATTAATGAACAGACAATATTGCTGTAAATATACCAGAGTTAGCAGGGTGCTAATTTCTATCCGTAGTCCCAAAGAGGAAACGCATAACATCTACAACAGTAGTGCAATACCATAAACACCATGCAATACCACTTTCTATCATCTCCAACCAGTCTGCCCATTCCCCTCTGACCTCTGACCCCAACAAGACATTTTCATCCAGACAACTGCTGCTCTCTGGATATTTTCTCTTTCTCAGATTATTCTCTGTAAACCCTAGAGATGGTTGTGTGTGTTAAAACCCCAGTGCACATAGGTTTCTGAATCTTCAGATGTGCATATGGTTACTTTTGTCTATTATACATTGTACACAGTGTATCTTTGAAAACGTTGAAACTGCATAGAAGAGCTACGTAATCTCGCCCACATCTTTTACAAATCCGTTTGTAATTATTGGAGGAATATGGCTGTGCCGTGAAAAGAAGTTCCCGAATGTACTTGGTATTTTAAGAGACGTGAGAGGAAAATGCACAAACACTAACTTAACCACAGCATGTGTGATGGGGGAATTACACTAAAACACAAGATGATTCAGGAAGTCATTTTATTTGTACAACTGAATAATCAAGTACCAGTATAATGTCCTTATAATTCTGTAATTATTGCATTTTAAGTCTGTGGTCCAGACACTTTAATTGCCTTCCCATTACTTTGTCTGGGAACCAAAAGATGACTGATGACTGATAATCAAAGCCTCTTTATGTTATAATATAGTGGAGTAAAATGCCATATTTGTTTTCACATGGAAGAGGCACAAAAGTTCCGGTGGAAATATTTCAGTCAAGTGTGAATGTCATGAAGTTGTTCTTTAAAAGTAAACACCATGTTTGTGCATCTGAGGCTTCAAGGCTCATTAAATTTGATAAAGGGGGGTGGTGTGGATCCCTCAAGCCCAGAGATGATCTTCTAGAAATAATCAAAATGATCATACTGGCTTAATTCATACAAGAACAAGCGGATAAATTAGGTTAGCTTAATATTAGTTGTTTATCTTTAATTATACATTATTTTTTCTGGTAACCACAAACTCTCTGAGACTTTAAAGACATTATTTCTTTCTTAAATTGTCTGACTTGTAGCTGTTTCACCGTGTCTGGTATTGATGAATCCTCTGATCACATATCTCTGTTAATCAGAATCAGATGTTGAGAAATTTCCTCCATGAAAATAATCCCTTCATGCTTTGAATTATCTGGGATGTAATGCTACACTTGACTAGCAAGTTCAAGCCTCTCTGACCAGGATTCTACAACAACTTCTGACTTCTCTTCTTCAGTGTTAGTTGCAGTTGGCTGAGGCTGATGATAGAAACTCCATCCGTGGGTCACAGTATCAGAGTCGTTCCTGCAGTTTGCGAGAACATGAAAAACAAATGGTGGAGTCTGGCTGGAATAGTATGTCACATTAAAACACATTTAGTCAGTTTAGTCGGAAGCAAGCTGTTTTTAATTTAAGCTTTTAAACTAAATGTAATTTCTTTCAACCCCTTAACATTTATCAGAAATATAGAACCACACATTTACCCATTTCAGGGACCAAATTGTCTGACATCTTCAACATCGCCCTCTTGTTCCTGCCAAGGCTGCTTTTCTCCTGCCTTGGTTGCTCATGCTAAACCAAGGCAACATTCCTAAATATCTCAAACATACATGTCAGTTATATATAAGTAGCCAACATTTATTTTATATAAATTTGAGAAATTATTATATGTTACATCACTCATAAGCTAATATTTTGTTGAGCAATCCTTTGAGGCGATCAATGCAATCAGGTGTTTTCTGTAAGTCTCAGTCAGACTTCTGCACCTGTTGACAGGTATTTTGTACCACAGCTCATCAGCAAAGTGCTCTCATTGGTCCTGGACCGTATTGTTTGTTTGTATTTTATAATTTTTTCAACTCAATTAAATTAAAAAACAATGTCTTATTTCACTTTATTATAATTTAGCAATTTTATATTTATTATTACTTTTTTCAGTCTCAGGAATTTTGCCTTTTCTTTAATGGAAGGGTATGAATAATTTTGCAGACAACTGTATACAATAGCCCCCATTTATTAAATAAATTTGGGATTTCTACTAGATTGGGAACAAAATGATTTGGAACCACTGGTCTAGACACTCAAACCGCTGACAGGTTCCACATTTAAAAACCAAATTCTAGAAAAGACCTTCAAATCACATGAGCCAACTCTTTATTCAGAACATACATAACAGATGTCTAAACTGAGAAGTTTTACAATTGTATGCACAAAATGAACTTGTGTCAAATGTGATGCTGCTACAGGTCTCAAAATAGTTGGTATGACGGCAACAAATGGCTAAAAAAAGCAAGAAAGTTCTAATTTTTTTTAAAGATTCAGCTCGGCGAACGTCTAGCAAGTTATTATGTTAATTGATATCAGGTCTGTAACATGCTCTATAAAAGGGATGTCCTAGAAAGGCAGAGCCTCCCAGAAGTAGAGATGTGCAGAGGCTCTCTAATCAGTATAAAACAGTTTTCCTCAAGTCAAATTGCAAATGCTTTGCAACTCTCATCATCTACAGTTCATAATATCATCAAAATATTCAGAGGAACTGGAGACGGCACTGCATCTGTCAGCGGAAGAAACAATGAATGATGAAAAGTATATAAAGGTTGTAGAGCAACATCTGCTCCCTTCCAGATGAAGCCTAATTCAGGGAAGGCCTCGTGTATTTCAGCAGGACAATGCTAAACCACATACATCACTGATTGAAAAATACATCAAAGACAAACTCTTCAGCAGCTGGAAACCTGTATCAGGCAAGAAAGGGACCAAATTCCAACTCCAAAACTCCAGCAGCTCATAACCTTGATGCCCAGAGGTCTTCACACTGGTCTGGAAAGAAGAGGTGATGCTACACCATGGTAACCATGGTAAACATGCCCCTTGCCAACTATTTTGAGACTTGTAGCAGCATCACATTTGACATGAGCTTATTTTGTGCATAAAATTGCCAAATTTCCCAGCTTAGACATCTGTTATGTTATATATGTTCTGTTGTAACCAAAATATTGGCTCCTGTGATTTGGAGGTTTTTTTTAGTTTTCATTTTGTTCAGATTTTAAAAAAGGTCAAACATTTCTGGAATTCAGGTTGTGGATCAAAGGGAATGAAATACAGCTGCCTCTTGTATGAAGAGCAAGGTCCCTAAAATAATAAACTTGGAGTAGTCAAAAATGTCTTGAAATATAGCACAGAAGCCCCTGTCAGGAGGCTGAGGCAAGTCCAAAGTCAAAAAACAGTAACTAGCTTACAGGAAATATCTGGTATTCTTAAATCTGAATTCTATTTTCCTAACCTTTTGAATCTAAATGATTAGTAGAGACAAAAATTAAGTGAGAACACAAAGTGGATACATCGAAATGTCTGCCATCCAAGAGGTGATTGTCTTTATCGAGGTGAATGGGCTTTTTTTGCCACTGAATTTCTCACATTGTCATAAAGTGTCTGATAGCAATACGGATAGGATTCTTAAAGATGTTGTCACAGGATGTGAGATGGTGCAAAATAACAGCAGTTTAGCGTTGGTGGAGAATAGATCGGCATGTTTTCAGTTTTTTCTACAGTAGTTCTTAGCGCCCAGCATTGAACATTTCTTATTGGTTGAGGATTCCATCTTTCTGTCTCAGTCATCTCATGTTTATTCTCTACCAGAGTTGTCAAACCCTTAACTTAAATCTTAACTTATCTTAAACCTGTCCTGCAGAAATTAATATCACTGTTTGTAAAGTCATTCATGTTGGTCCTGCTTCAATCAGACTGGAAGAGACTGGTGGAGAAGTATGAATGAGACGAGGAGATGCTGTTCGTGATAACAAAGCATCAGACATTAATCTGTTTATTTCATGTGGTTTATATTCTAAAGAACAATATAAAAACAGGCCTATGATAATGCCTAATAAAAACAGATTTTGAGTGAATGCAACTCCAGCGTACATCCTCCTTTCTCTGCTCTCTTGCTCATCACTAAACTGATTTTCAGCTTATTCAGAATCATTAACATTCAGTTGTAACCTCTGTCCATGGTGCTAGATCTTCATAATACACTGTCATCGTGATTACCGTGTGATGTGTTCAATAAAAGTCTAATAATATCAGCCATATAATAGAGTTACAAACCAGCACATATTCATTGACCAGACACGCATATTTCACAGGGCCCAACAGGACTGCAGCCTGACGCCTGGCTGGATCCCGTGCTGTCCCACTGATGCCGTGGAGAAGACAGAAGGAGGATACCTAAAGAGGAGGGGGAGTAGAGGAGAACACTGGGGAAGGAGGTGCAGGCCAGAGGGATCAACACCTTTTACTTGTTTAACGTGGTGAGAAGATTTTTGCTGCACATACTATGAGCCGGCTGGCACAAGGCCATTGATGTGCTCTCGTTACCTTGCACCTGTTAAAAATATCGCTGCCACATTTTGCAGATAGATAGATAGATAGATAGATAGATAGATAGATGGATGGATGGATGGATGGATGGATGGATGGATGGATGGATG
>JBBBVU010000026.1:7397643-7411252 GCA_037177055.1 Atherinosoma microstoma
ATGTATGTATGTATGTATGTATGTATGTATGTATGTATGTATGTATGTATGTATGTATATATGTATGTATGTATGTAAGTGTGTATGTATGTATGTATGTATGTATGTATGTATGTATGTATGTATGTATGTATATATGTATGTATGTATGCAACTATATACATATATATACAACTTACTTGAATGCACGACTTAGGCCATGCTGCTTAGGTGATGCTGCTTAGGTGATGTCGCTTAGGCGATGCGACTTAGGTCATGCCACTTAGGTGATGCCGCTTAGGCGATGCGACTTAGGTCATGCCACTAAGGTGATGCCGATAACAAGTGATATTTTCACTGAGGTTTTCTTTCTTTCTTTATTCACTTTTGTTGTTTATTTTTGTTTTTAATTCTTCTTAATGCTTTCTGCACCCCGCTGTAAGTTTTCTAATGTTTGTATGTAAAGCACCTTGAATTGTCCCGTACATGAAATGTGCTATACAAATAAACTTGCCTTGCCTATGTATGTATGTATTAATGTCTGTCTGTCGTAATGTATGCAACTATGTATGAATGAATTAATGTATGCATGAATGTATGTATGTTTGTATGTATGTATGTACGAATTAAATTAAATTTTTTGTATCATCATTATTATTATTATTATTATTATTTGGAAGAAAAAAAACTGCTACAACAATAATTTCCCTCTAAGAGGGCTAAAGTATTTTTCATTTCATTTCATTCATTTCCATCTGTCTGTCTCTTAATGGAATGTTCCAGGAAGGCAGAGACGAGGACTCATGAACCAATCATAAGTTAACACGTCATTTCTACTCGCCCCTTCATTCATTTTTCCTTCTATGAGCTGGTCAACCAGCTGTACTTTAGCCGCTGTTAACCTACCTACGTTTTCCTAAATAAATGCTTCTTATAAACATCAGAAAATAAAAAGGTGAGTCCCAGGATTGATCAATAGACGGTCTCAAACTCAGTTTATTTTCATCTGTGCTATTACCTTCAGTGTGCAGCTTACAGTGGCTAGCAGTTAGCTCATAAAAAGGCTTGTTAGCTCAACAGTACAATGTTATGCCTCATACAACCTGTGTAATTCAACCTATCATACTATAAAGGGTAGCGCCTGATGTAAAACGAAACACATTTGTTGATACTTTTTTTTTTGTCTGGCAAGATGAGTTCAGGTAGAAAATGTGGTTGCGAAATGCTACTCATGCTAACGTAGCCACGCTAGCGACAGCTAACAGCTGTTGAGTTTATATAGTTAAAGTAACATTAATATAATATATATATTAAACTTCTGTGTCAAATAATTGCGTTTTTTCAGATTGAAAATTCGTGTTTCGAGTATATTCTTGTACCTTCAAGTTATTGTCTTAGCTTCATTCAAGGTGAAGTTGGCTTCCGATTTGGCAGCCATGGGGAAATGAGAGGAAAACCTACAACTTCTCCTTATGGCAGAAACGTTTTTATTTGACTAAACAGTTTCCTGCACGGTGGCTATATCTATGTTTATGGCTTAAATCCTTGAGCCCTATTATAATAGGCTATTTATATGATATTATAGCTATTATTACATTACTGATGCCATCATTTATGCTGTTTTTGCACATGCAAAGTGACTAAACTTAGTATTTTTTCCTGCAGACACAAACTATGGCTTCACGAGCAGGTCCGAGAGCCACAGGCACAGATGGCAGTGACTTTGAACACAGAGAACGAGTTGCTTCTCACTACCAGATGAGGTTATTTATTTAGTACATTAACATTTGAATATAATCTCTTAATAATTTCTTCTTAGTACTTTTTAGTTTTTTCCTGTCCCATAATTGAACCTTTATTTCCCATCTGCTTCAGCGTCGCCTTGAAATCTGAAATCCGCAAACTCAACATCGTCCATTTGCTGATTTGGGTGCTGATGGCAGCTCAGGTGAGGACAAACCTTTGGAAGTTTGTTATGTTATGGTCAGCTCTTTTTAAAAAGTGTCATCTTTTCCATCTCAGGTGATAGTGAGCCAGCTGAACCTGGTGTCTCATAAAGTGGTGGCCTCTCCATACCAATGGGAGTACCCCTACCTCTTGAGCATAGCTCCTACCGTTTTCAGCTTCTTGGCTTTGCCTCGGAACAACATCAGCTACCTAGTCATTTCCATGATCAGCGCCGGGCTCTTCTGCGTGGCCCCTCTGATCTATGGCGGTATGGAGATGTTCCCGGTGGCTCAGCAGCTGTATCGCCACGGCAAGGCCTACCGGTTCATCTTTGGCTTCTCTGCCGTGTCTGTGATGTACCTTGTCATCGTCATTGCCGTGCAGGTGCATGGCTGGCAGATCTACTACAGCAAGAAGCTTCTGGACCAGTGGTTCACCAGCACACAGGAGAAGAAGAAGAAATGAATTCGGCTTCAACATGCCAAGACAGACCGGGATCTTAGAACTGAAGTCTGCTTGGAAAACTAAGAGAAAAGACTGAAAGATGCTGCTGTTGTGCATCTTTTTCTATATTTATACTTGACAGTGATGATTTCATTGTTGGTTGAAAATCAGTCATTTGATTACTTTCATGCTGTACATAAACTTTCCTGTCATTTCATTATGCTCCCCCCCCCACCCCCCAAAAAAACCTTCAAATGTTTGTTTCCTCATTTTGGGTAAAGACAGTGAATTGTGGAGGAAAACTGGTAGTATGCAAATTTATTTTTCACAAATGAAACTGAACTGAGAATCAACAAAGGATTTAATATGCTGATAAAAGTTAACACGATTTAACAGATCATCATAAAGTACATTTCTTAATAAACTACAATTAACATTGATTTCCTGCATATTTGAGTCGGCATCAAAACATTATTTACAAAATGTGTATTATTTGAAACTGACATATTCAGAAATACATCTCAAACAAAATGTAATCAAAGTCTAAATAGTTTGTCAACTCAGCATGTTAATTTTCAAAATTTCACACAAAAAAACATTTTACTTTTTTTCAAAATTGATTTTAAAAGATTAATAAAAAAATGATTCCTCCCCATATTAAGCCTGTATGTAGTAATGAGTCTCCCTCACTGCACAATCATCATTTGCCACAAGAGTAACTGAAAACCCCAAGAAAAAGAAAAAGTAAGCATTACATGGTAATGAACAATCTGTTTCACTGAAACAACCAGCATCTGCCTCGTTCGGCAAATAGTAATATGATAGACTCGACTGTCTGACTGACAGTGTTCTTAAACTTCACTTAAGCACGAAAACATTTCCCTTTAAGGATCTGACGCACCTGGAAAAACAGACAAGCAAAATGTTACTTAGTCATATATATGAATGGTTATTCATTTAAAAAAATGGTTATGTAACAAGAATCTTACAAAACATTTTTCCTTATAAGTCACTGTCCAACTTTCCACCCTAAGGCCTCATCAGACTAGAATTACAGATTTAACTAACATTACAACTCTTTATTTTTAAGTGTGTGAATTCATGAAGGCTTAAAGTCCTGTTTTCATCCTTTTTAATCAAATAGTCTGAAAATAACGGGTGTTGAATACTATTCATTACACTTGTCATATTTAAGGTGTGACAATATTAAATGCTTTAAATAAGAGGTAAGCTAGGCAGGGTCATTTTGACCCCAGAGGTACAAGGTGTGACATGACGAGGGTTTTAAAAAGGTATAAAAGGATTTACAGCTCCCAAAGGTCATAAAAATCTAATGACAGAAATTCTTGGCAGACGTTTCAAAGATAAAACTAAAAAACTGTAGAATCACTGCTGATGATGCCAATTCTGAGTGGATTTGTTCCCCACATTGTAGTACGTGGTTGGCCTACATTTTCAGGGGTTATCAGGGAGGTATTTTATAAAAATCTGCAAATATGTTGACTTTCATGTTGCATAGCTGTCAAAAAGTCTGCATCAGAGCCTTCGTCCTCTTAACTATCAGAGATTGGGACAGCCCCGAGCCTCAAGTCAGGATCTCAGACCTTACCTTGTCACCAACGGGTCCTTCAGGCGCCAACTGAACCGCCAGCTCATTCTCAAAATTTCTGGTCCCCGGATCCGCACCCTTCCTCATCAACAATTTCACAGCTTCCACTTGAGTTTTACAGTTTTGCAAAGAGCTGACGATGTGCAGAGCCGTGTTTCCACTGAATGTCTGAAACAAAAACACTTTTCACTCTAGTAGTCTGGGAAGTTGTTTAGGAGAAGTTTCAGCGGTCAAAACCGACGTTAGAGACCAAACTCAACATGAGGGAAGGCTGAAATGGCAAATTTAATTTAAGAAAAAAAAAACTTTTCACGTATATTATTCTATCAAAGTTACAAACCTTTATGTTTACAACAGCCAGGGATGTCGACTGGTCAAGAAAAATGTTAATCAGCTCCATATTTGCCTCCTCAGCTGCCATGTGAAGACAAGTCCGTCCACTTTTCAGATCCTGTGGACATAAAAACATGACGCAATGTTTATGTCAGGACAAAAACTAGATTTCCCATCTATTAGTTGTAATATTCACCTTCGTCCCACAGGAGGCGCCCATGTGCATCAGAATCTTAATACACTCCACATACACGAGCCTCTTCTGAGTAAACTCCATGGTCATGTATGGACAGGGATTTTTCAGACGCCTCATCTCTTTAACAGCGGCGTTGTGAGACCGGACTGCAGCATGAAGGGGAGTCAAACCTCCACACACAAACACGAGAGCAGGAGTCAATCAGAAAAACATTCATGTGAAGATCACATCAGGTTTTCACTGATCAGACACACTCACCATCATAATTAAATATTTCAACGTCCAGCTGTTGGTCCTTCCCCGTTAGGGCCTTACAGATGCTCTGCAGAAAGAATCAAATTAAACTCTTATTGTCTACACAGGTCAACACTTTGGATTAAAGTCCTACTTGACATGAGGAGCCAAAGGTCTTTAACATGACGCGGCTTTGTGTTTAACCAAAGAACGGTTACAAATTAACAAGTCAGATAAGCTCCACATCAGCAACAGGGGCATTGTTTTTCTTTTTCACACTCGGAAATGAGTCTCATCCCATCAATATGGCATGAAAACACTACCAAGTAATCAATAAATAAAGTATCAACTAACTGACGACATAATGAGCCTAATCTCAGACAATGTTTTATGACATCTGACTGAATTTTTGCAATATCTTGCATCCTTTTTCACCATCACACCCTTAATATATCATCATTCATGTTTAAAACAACTGAAAATGTGCAGATACTCACTTTCATGAGAGAAAAAAATTTCCTAATTAGAACTTATTGTTGGGTAAGCCTTCCAAAACTGCCACTAAAGCACAAAAAAAAGAAACTTGACCCTGTTCCAGTCTGAGTTTACTGTGTTCTACAGCAGCTACTACGAGCTTCTGGTTTAACATAAATGTAAGTTAACAATGCAAACAGATTAAACTCTAAACTAAAATTCAACGAACTGAAACAGGCTGCCGCTTTGTTCACGTCACCGCCCTGAAATGAGCTCAGGTGGATGACTAATATGTTAAATAATAAACTGCTTGAGTGGATGTGTAAATAAACATTTGCTTGGAGGTAATAGAAGTTGTGGGTTCAGACATGGTCTGGCAGGAGACTGATTCCCATCAGGTGAATATACAGCACATAAAAGTGTGTCATATGCACAAGTGTAAGCTTGGATTACCGTGTAATTACAGTTTTTTTCTAATAAATAAACTATTTTATCTTGGGCGTTTCTGAGTAGATCAAGAAAAGATAAAGAAAAAAAATAAGCACCTAAAAGTGATCTTGATCATTTCTCCCGTTGAGCCTTTCCCCGTTTTAAAGTGAAACTCTAAGAGTTACTCTGGATCAACGGCTCACATTTGCATAACAAGATAGCAGCCAACACAAGCAGAGCAGTGTTTTATGAGCTCCTATTTCCCACATCATGAATCACTTTGACGGATCACGCGATCATGTCATCCGGATTCTTCTACAGAAGGCCAGCTAAGACCAACGAAAAAGATAAAGTATGCAAGCTTCAACATGCCCAAATCAAGCTTTTTCCACACACTGCTGCTGTACTACAGACATGTTGTGTAATGTACAATATTTCTTCAGGTAAATCTTTGAATTTGTTTTTAAATTGTAGATCAGAGCTCAAAAAGTCTTCTTGTTCTTCTGTGGCTTTTTCCAAACTCGATCCTAAGAATTGAGCATTTATTTTTGTTGGAGGTTTTTTTTTTTTTTTCTTCTTCTTAACAAAGTAGTCTCTCTTTTACAGTGCTGAACCTGTCTTAATCTTTTACTTTTCCCATTGCTCATCTACTTGTCTGTGGAACGATTTAATAAAGTTAAAATGGTTCATTTATATGGATTTTATCTATTTGACGATCATCTAAAGTCAGTTTGTCCATTTTTCTTAGATATTATGTTTTTTTTTTTTTTTTTATCCAGTGTTAGCATCACTGGTGTAACAATTGTAAGTCGCTTTGGAGAAAAAGCGTGTGCTAAATGACTGGACAGTACAGTATATAGCAGCGCTACTCAACTACATCTTCATCTGGACCAGATTTTCAGACGAACAAATTTAACGGGGCCAGAAATGGTCTTTGGCCTGTAAGTAGCTGGTAAAATTAAACTTTTTTTTTTTTATGACAGATGTCACACTTGTTTTAATTTAGTTGTCATTTATCGCTACATGTATCACAGCATACAGTCTTGTACTATGGTAGTACAGCTCCAGTTGTAAGATGCAATCAAATTGCACTTTTGCATCTTTTATTCTCCTTTTTCAGTTTTTTTCTCACTCCGTGGGTACTTCTTACTTCTAAGTATCAGTATCCATTAATTTAAGCATCCAAACAAACTTAACCCTATAAAGCCAAACGTATCATATTTGATACATAGAGTTTCTGAGACATTTTGCAGCACTTTATGGTAAAAACATTGCTCCAGACCCTGCAGTATGCAATATGATCTGCATCTTCTACACCCTAATGGAAACCAGGAAGCAGAAGACCACACCCTAATAATTGAATTGTTATTAAATACATATCATACGGTAATAAATGGTAGATATACAAGGAAAATCTTTGTTAATTTTTTCCCACATTATGTTAAAGGACCAAATAAACACTTCAGATTTATAAAAATTGGACTTTTCTCCCAGTTTTTTCGTGGGTTGGGCTTTAAAGGGTTAAGTCCACTATCTTATATTTATGTCAAACCATAAATGAATCCAACAGAGCATATCCATATTTTCCATAATATGTTCATATGTGGCCGTGGAATCTACAGGAAGAATGTGTTTATTCAGCGGTAGTATATAGTATAGTAGTATATTATCCAATGTTGATGTGCTTCTGCACCTCAGAGACACCGTAATATATGAGCATTGGTATGAATTTAGATTCTAAGTTTTAGTACTTAAATTCAAAACCAGATGGCAACATCCCCACTAGTGTTTTATTAAAGTCAGTAAACTGCACACTGAGGCATCAGCAGGGACTTTTACCTGAAGACTTTGGAAGTGGCCTTTCTCTGCGCACACATGCAGAGGAGAGCGACCCCACAGGTCTCTGGTGCTGACCTGCGCTCCGTGAGTCAGGAGGTCGTACACAATTAAGTGCTGATTGCTGGCAGCCGCGAGCTGGAGGGCCGTCTGCGCACAGATAATACGAGTCAGCCGAGACGGACACGCATACAAGTATGGGAATCTTGTAAAGTATCTGCACCTGCCCATTGTATTCCTTCGTCTCCAGGGAGCCACACCTTGCCATTTTTGCAGCGAGCACATAAGCGAGAGCCCGCCTGCCTTGAGCTACTGCAATGTGAAGAAATCTGACAGGAAAGGAAAGATAATTAAAGGTTTGACATGAGGCGACATTTATGTGAAGGGTCACCAATGTATTGAGGAACAGAACTTTGACTTTTTAAATGTATTGTTTCCTTGTTTGTCAATAGAGTTTTAACTGCAGTCAAACATGTGGTTTTAGCTTCAGGCGTCTTAAACTGAACGTAGTGAGTAATCTAAAAGGGAATGTCTGAGCTACAAGGAAGCTTGAGTGCGGTATTCCCCAAGGCAGCGTCCTTGGCCCGCCCGATATTCTCAGTTCTGTTAACCAACTCATCTAAGACGATACACTCTAAATGTGTAAGTCTGAGTTCATTCTGTCCTGCTCAATGATAAGTTACATGTTTATGAATGAACAGCTCACATTTGTTTATACAGGACTTCAGCCAAAACAGCCAGAGGAGTATTTGCACTGCAAAGTGACTCAATCATCAGTCAAGCTGCTCGTTGACTTTATGACATTTGCATTATTTTGTTGAGTCAAGTGAAAAATCAACTTCAAGCTTCCGCCTTCTGGAGGACAAAGTTTAATCAATCTCCAAGTTTACTTTTGTGACTAATAAAGGTACAGTGTGTAAAGATTACTGATATGTTGCTGTAAAGATGGGCATGGCAAGGACTTCCAATACCAAGCACAAGTCTGAATAGACGGTGGCCGTCAGTGGCCAAAATGCTTCCAGACAAGCATGTTTTCATCTACGAGTGGATCCAGGGGCCTCAGGTGTTACTGTCTTCTTTTATGTGCCTTTTAAATAATTAATTATCCTAAAAGGTGCTCCAATACCCATCAATCAAAGCAGGTACTGCAGTTTTTAAGCTCAGAGAGTTTTCACCTACACAGTTGTTTGTCCATTTAGAGACACCGTAGTAAAAATGGTGGCACAAATATGGCAGTTAGCATATATTAGTATTAGTTTAAATAAATGGCTCATTCTAAGAAATAAAAACATAAAAGTGATTTAAGTAAATTGATTAGATATCAACAGAAACACGGCTAAAATGTTCTGTTATTGACCTTCGATTTTGTTACATGTGCTGAATATAAACAATAGTTTGGTGTAGTTGGTTTCAAATAAACCTGTACTTTTACTTCTTGGTTTCATGTTGCTAGGATGTGGACCTTTCAAAGGATTTTACTCTTTTCCTTATTTCTAAAAAGGCTCATCTTTCTCAGTATCTTCTAGTTTCATTGATTAAACTTCCTCTACTTTCTATGTTTTTCCTCCCCTCTAGGCCTGTATTTCCCTGAGGTCTGAGCAGGTAAACAGGTGATCTGCAAATATTCAAAGGGGTCTGAGGAGGATTTTGTTTGTTGTACTGTTCAGAGCAGCTTTAATCCCAATTATCTTTTTGTTTTCCCCTCCTTCCTCAACTACATATAAACCCTTTGCACTACAAATATCTTTAGTTGAGAATAACTTGCATGAAACACGATTTATCTCATCCATACATACGTGTCACCATCCGAGTCCTGCTGGTTCAGCAGCTCAGCAGGAAGTCCTCCAACGTTCTTCGCTTCTTGTTGTATTTGCCAGTGAAATAAAGTCATTTTCACTTCGGAAGTTGGAGAACTTTGTCGCTGCAGAGGTGGTTGCTGCACCGGATGTTGAATTTGTTGCAGGGTCGTGTTTTCAGCACCCGGAGAAAAGCTAGCCGTGTTATTCGGGTTTGCTGGTGCTGGAAGGCTTGATCGATGTGGATTCATGTCAGGGGCAAAATCTTTAGTTTTTGCATATTTGAGTTTAGGCTCCAAGATCCCTTTCTGAAAGAGAATCCGATGCGAGTTGTCAAGCAGGGTTCTTTGGGTAAAAACAAAATTCTAAAAGACACTGAAATCTAGGCAAAAAACTGGGCTAAATGTGGCTCTGAAGTAAATATCTAGGCCGTTTACATTTAGACCAGATCTCACCATAATTTGCAGCCTCAGCTGTACATGTTTACAACTTTTAGGATGATAAGATAAATCATAAATGGCTCAATAAAGTCTGAACTATTTGAGATAAAAATGCAAGAAATGTACCTGGAGATAAGGGAGTCTTGTGTCTAAGCTACAAGAATGGGTTTAAATCTAGTCTAGTCAGAGGATATGCAGTCTAACTTGTATTAAACAGCCTTTATGATCTCCACACTCATCAGTTTTAATATTGTGTCAGTCCTTCCTCATTCTGTAGCAGCTCAAATTTTCCCTTGACAATAAAAATAGTCGTAAACAGGTTGCTTTTTTTTTTTTTTCCTGATAGGCATACTCGGACAGCAGCATTATAAAACTTTACGTGCTTTAGCCAAGCTCATACTAACCTGACGTCTCATCAGTAGCAGTTCTTTCACAGTGCTATTCTTTTGAGCTTGGAATAATCCTGGTGGACTGGGATCAGCCATGAAACAGTCTGAAAGGAAATAAAAAGTAAAGTACGGGTAGAAACAGTTTTACCGTTGCACTTTTACAGAATAATACTGTAGATTGGATCACAGGGTAAAGTTTTATTCTACTGAGTAAAGTAAAACATCAAGGTATACGTTTGCGTTCTTCTCCAAGCCTTCGCATAATATTTGAAAAAATTGGTACAGCACTTGTGAAGAAGTGCTTCAACTGAGAAATGCCTTTAAATCTAACACTACATACCCTCGCCACAAGGATCTTCAATTTTCTGATGGATGACTGATTTGGATGAATGGGTAATTCAGTACGGATTATCAGCCCTAACTTCTGATATTTCTAATCATTTTCCAGAAAGGAAATTTACCACAAAGACAAAACATGTAATTAGTTAATCTGAGCCTGGTAAACCATGACAGGAATTTTTTTAGAAGGATTTCAGCTTCTTTCTTCATTCTTTCTGCCAACTATTAGAGGTGATTAGTATTGTTTTTTCTTTATGTGGTATTTTTCCTACTTTGTAGACTGAAAAAGATACTAAATTGATTTGTATCTCCCACGTCAAACGCAACATGAAACCTGCCAGGCTGACTGAACCACTGTGAAAATTAAAAAAGGGGAAATTTCTATGTAAGACTTTGCATTTTTTATATTTTAACAAATACTTGTACTGTAAAGTATTATTTTAAATGATATAGTCAGACAGTTTACAATAAAATGAGGAGGAGGAAAGAGTCATTTCCACCTGTGCTTATAAAAGTATATTCCAGATATAAGGATCTGCTAAAGGTGAAAAGTGGGACCAGACTGACTGGTCTGACATTGTTATTCATCAACACTACTACATTCTTAATCATAATGCAGCATTAATACAGCATCATCTCTCCGGCTGCCTCCATGGGTGATAAAGTTTGTCTTTCCCAACTGTCAACATTTGATGAAAAAGACGTAAAAGTCATAAAACCAATGAAAGCTGATAATAATGCTGCGGTAACATATATAATATATAATATAATATATAACGATGCGGTCTCAAAACAGATTTTTCTTCTAATCAATTAGTCTAATCAGTAGTAATCCTTTTTATTGTCCATGATAGATGGGAAATAACTTGTAATAAGGTTATAAATTAGTTGAGAAATTTAACCACACAGTTAGATAACTATTTAATCATGTGTCACTGAACTATGTCGTCTCCTGGAATAAAATATTCAAGAACACTCGGCTAGTTGTAAAACTATGTAAAACTGTAAGACTGACCTCCATTATTGTGAATGAAGTTGGGGACCGACGGTAAAATCTGGCCTCGGCTCTCTTTCCCTCTGGGATCCAGCATGTTCACCAAGTTCTCCAACGACTTCCCTCCCACACACACCAGCCTGGGGGGGGTTAACACAGGTTATCAGCACGTATTATTAACGGGGTTGTGGTTAGAAACCAGACACGACGAGGCTCACCTGCTCCTGTCACGCAGGATCCGACACGACGACCTGGGAGCCAACGGCCACACCTGGCGCAACTTCCGGGTTTGTCAGGTGACTCAGGTGACTGTTAATTTCTAAATAAGGATGTTAGACATTTTGTAAGGATTAAATGTTTATTCAATGAAACAAATCTAGATTTTTTTTTTTAATTTTTTACGTGCAAATATAAAGTTTATAAACACACCGGCCAAAACTTTGCATTAAAAACATGCTGAAATTAATTCATTTATGCAAAAAAGCAATGCATGTAATATTTCTTTAAATTATGAACAGGCCTGTTGGATCTGTTTAATGTCAGTTTCCCTGATAGACAAACAAGGTGGTGATGATCAGTTCATATGCAAATGCTCTATGGTCGGAGTACAAGATAGCCTTTCACTACATAAACTTTAACAGCCTTTAAATAAAATTACAGTCCAGGGAAGGAACTATTTTCTTATCATAGTTGAAAACTGAAACACTGATATTTGCAAAGAAAAATACAGAGACTTACAAAGTGCAACGCCAGCACATGTGGAGCCCGGAGAGCCAACACATGAAATCCAAGTGCAAGAACAAGTCAACTTTGTTATTGGAGTTAACTCCTCCTCCCTTTCCAGCTTCTGTTTGCTGGGATCCCCACCCTCTACCCGGAGAAAAGGCAAGCAAGTGAGGAAATAAGCCCTCAAAGAGAAAGTTAGGATTAAAAGCAGCAGGCCTGGAAGAACAGACTCACTTCAATTTCTCTTTAATGAGATGGAAACAGAACAATTTGTACATCTTTTATTTCACTGACACGCAAACACATTAGTTTATCATGGAAGAATATGCAGAGCTGTTAAAAATAGCTTTCCTTTTCACAGTAGAAAGGCCTTGCATTGCTCGCTTACTTTCTTTTTTTTTTTTGTCTATAAACTGTTTATATCCCAACAAAATACTCCATCGTTTGACTGCTGTAGAGGACTAGGCTGTAGAGTTTAATAAATAATTGCATGTTTTTACAAAGAAAATGCAATATCATTTCATCAGTAAACCACCTTCAAGCCTCGTTGAAATCCAACCTCTTCGTTTCCGAGCCACACAGAAGACAAACACGGTGTCCTTGGTAACGGCATAAATACTGACATTTGTGTACCTTCAACTTCCTCAAGTGAAATTTTTCTAACCTGAGGTAAAGATCCAAGATCCTAAAATTCCATGAAGATCCCTTTAATCTAAGTGTAATTAAACAGCTTTATTGTAAATTAATTTTACGGGTTCATGAAGAATGTTTGATCTAAAGCCTTGTTGAGGCTGCAAGAGTGACAGAATCATGCAGGAACAATACAACCGATACATGTTTTACCCCATAAAGTCCGGATGAAAACATTTAAGCCATAAATTTTGCATTTGCATTAAAACGTCAGTTTTTTTTGTGTGCATAGTTAATGAAGGAATCTCGATAGTTGCCTTTTCTTTGCATGTCTGAAATATGCAATACATTTAGTTTTTTCATATAAAAATACAAGTACACACGCTTTACTTTCACTAGAAGCAGCCAAGTCAGTTTTATCAAACTATTTCCTTCCCTTGTTTTTCTTTTCAGTACAAACCGCGTCAGTATCGTAGTCCCGACCGTTCAAATACGCACAGCTTTGTTAGCAAACAGTGACACAGAGATGAAAACAGAAAATATAAAGTGCTCTAAAAGAAATTCTTCTGGCTCAGAGAGGAGGGTGTTTAACAGCAAAATGTCAGTGATGAGACAAGAGATGCAAGTTACACCGTAGGCTTTAACAACATCTAATCGACATAAGTTTGTACATAAATAAGCTGAAAATTCAGATTTATTATGTAAAAAGTAAAAAAAAAAAAAAAAAAAAAAAAAAAAAAAAAAGGGGGGGAGAAACTGTCTGTCCAAAATTTCTACCGTACTATCTTTCTTTTTTTTTTTCTTTTTTCTGCCA
>JBBBVU010000026.1:7411352-7430966 GCA_037177055.1 Atherinosoma microstoma
CCCCCCCCCCCCCCCCCCCCCCCCCCCCCCCCCCCCCCCCCCCCCCCCCCCCCCCCCCCCAAACCACACGTACAAAATTTCTGACGTACTAGCGTTATTTTGTTTCTTATTTTTTATGCCACATATGAATAAAGACAAAATCAAAAGTGAAACTAGTCCCGTTAGTGACTCCCAGCCGTCCCGATTCCTCGTTCTTCTGGAATGGTTTCTGCTTCGAGTGCAATGCGAGTACCAGCGTTTAGTCCTACTGTCCTCTTTGCGTTACAACCTCCGGGAGCTGGGGACTAATTTGGACCTGAAGTGGACGGAAAAACAACAAAGCAGAGTTAAAAATGAATCGCCTTACAACTTTGAAATGACTCCGTTTCTTAACTTTATTGCACGACCAGTTTAAAAACGTGAAACAACTCACATCTGTGCTGGTTTAATTGACAGGTCAGAAACAAAAGATGTGAGCCGATTTCATCTTGAAATGTGACTATTTCCTGGTCAAGAACTTTAATATCTGCATCTGTTGGATCACTTTGTTTCCATAAAGCTGATTTACACAAATTAACCACAAGTCTTATAAGGACTTTCTGTCTTTCACACAGCGTTATGATGAGCTGAAGAAGACACTGACCTGTGATGTATTTCGCACCGATTAACATCAACATGCTGCCCATGATGTAAAAGCCCAGAGGGACACTGCTGAAGATACTGGTTTCACCTGTTGGTCATTAACATCCACACAGACATGAAATCAGGTCACCGTCGTGCGCTGGTGCATCATCTTATAGCAAATCATCCATTCTGACAAAGCCGTAATTAACCGAGCATCTGCATTTTCATCTATCTTGGAAAATTTAGACTTAAAAAACTCTTATATGTATTTACCTAAAATATATTTGTAAAATAAGACTTTCCAGATCAGATCCCAGTAATCCCACCATATTCAGGAAGTGACAGGTTCTTATTAAAACCCTTCTCTTTCTACTAAGGTGTTTCATGTCAACATCTACGAAGCTCTCCAGAAGCTTTACATAAACAGGTGTGCATGCCTCAGCGTCCAAATTGGAGTCTGTTGCAAACCCAATGTGAGAAAATTAACCACAAGGACTAGAAGCCAGTTCAGCCAAAGATCCGGCTTTTAGGTCAACAAGAGCCTCAAAGATGTGATCATGTGATCTACAGGTGTGTCAATGTGCAGGTGTCCAATCCAAGACTAAAGTGAATGAGAAACATAGCAGGAGAAAAAATCTTTCTACACACTACAGCAAAATGGCTGTCTGCCAATGAAAACACAGGAAAAGCTGTCTGGTATTTCTGGTGCACCTCCACTGAAGCACAATAGTAGCAGTGTTATGATATGGGGTTTGCTTCAGGGACTAGTTGCATTAATTAAAGATGATAATAATAATAAACAGTAAGTATTTCCGATCATTTAGAATGAAAAACTATGTGAAATTGTCCTTTAATATCAGGCGACACCGTCACCTTGCAGTCAGGTTTACAGTTTCTGGTTTCATCTGTGAGGTGCGTACCGTTTCCATTAACTACAGGCTGTGTGGTCTCCCAGTTCATCGACTTCTCCACCGCCTTCTTCCACCGCGCGTAGCGAAACTCGCTCTCTGCACAAAACAAAGACGACCCACTTTTAGACCGAAAAAACCGAGAACATCATCGTCCAGCCTTTTTTTTCGGTGGCGGCGGAGGCGGCTCTTTGCACCTTCGGGGTTGATCTGAGGCTCGAACTTCTCCGACGTGACTTCGCTCAGGTCCTCGGGGTTCAGACTCCACACGCTCACCCCCTCCGCTGCTCCCGCTGCCATGGCTGCACCAAGAGCCGTGGTCTCCGGCATGGACGGTTTCACTGAATGTAACAAAACAGTCTTTACGGTTATTTATGACGCAAAAAGCTTAGACAGCATTTCAAAACTCTTGATAAAATGACAGAATATCAGGCTACACTTGAAGGCTATTGAATGTACGAAAAGCCAATAACAAAAGTAGAATTAGACTGTTTAACATCAGATAAGCATCTACAAGACAAGACAAGAGAGCCAGCTTGCGGTTGTAATACCAGTTTGGTAACTGGCAGAGTTCATGCTGGCATGTGACCGCTGCCAGTCTCACTTTTGCTTCAGATCATTTAAAAAGTGTTGAAAGCAAAAGAATAGCAGTCGTACCAACGGGGATGCAGAGGATATCGGCCTGCAGCTGCATCAGCAACCTGTTGGATGTCATTCCTCCGTCCACCTGGAGCTGAGTTAGAGGGATGCCACTGTCTTGATTCATGGCATCCAGTATCTTGAATCCGAACAAACGTGCCAGTTATTAAACCAAAAAACGTCCTCACAATAAAGAATCATGATAGAAAAACTAATATTTGACTTTGCATTTTATAGTGTGAGAGAAACATTTTCCAGCTGCTTCTAAGTTCTCACCTCTCGTGTCTGGAAACACACAGCTTCCAGCGCAGCAAATGCCAGATGGCTCTTATTAGTAAACTGAGTTAAACCGCAAATGATCCTGTGACACAGAAACATTAAGACTGGGTGATTTAATAATCTAAGGAGGTTTAATGCGTTTCAGAGAAGGTATTGGTCATACCCTCTGGCGCTGGGCTCCCAGTATGGCGCGTAAAGACCCGAAAATGCAGGAACAAAATAACAACCGTAGGAGGTTCCGACTGATGCAGCCAACTTTTCTGTAGGGGGGGGGGACAGGAAAGATCAGACAACTATCAAACTAATTTAATGTGACACTATCTGTGGCCTTCTGAGCTGTAATTGTCACGCGAGGAGCAACTTCTACTGATAATCTAGAGATGAAACGGCACCACATTCCAGAGGAAAACGCTCATTGTGATGCGTTTGCAGGGCATACCAAGCTCTTCTGATGCCCCGATGATCCCAAGATTGTCCTGCAGCCAGCGAACCACGGCTCCAGCGATGGCCACAGAGCCCTGTGCAACAGGAAGCAGCAATAAAAGCTGTAACAGTCAGATCTGCCGGTGCAGCTACATCTATAAACTATAAACTGTTTGCGTGATGTCAGCATATTAAAGATGCCGTACCTCCAGTGCATAACAGGCAGGTTTGTCCCGACCAAGTTTGTAGGCAACAGTGGTCAGCAGACCGTGGTCGGACATTACAGGCTGTAAAACGACACACACAACATACTGTAGGTAAATGCATGTAAACGTTGCTGTAGTGTTTTCTACCTTACAACACAAGTCTGCAGTAATGCACCTTGGCTCCGGTGTTTCTCAGGAGAAAGCAGCCAGTCCCGTAACTGGAACACATGAGTCCAACGTTAGCTTAAACAAAGCGGACATACGTTTAGAGAAAAACATCCACAAAACTCAAAGCAACCTACGTGTTCTTTGCTTGTCCGTCCTGAAAACACATCTGCCCAACGAGAGCTGCTGATTGATCTCCGAGGCACTGTTTTAACACCAGATGCAAACCAGGTGAGCTCTCGTCAAAATAAATGTGTAGATGGGAAGGTAGAAGCAAAGAAAAAAGGAGACTTACCCCGGAGATGGGAATTCCTGATAGAGCCCCGGATTTCTGTGAAAATTCAAAGCCTGTTAACAGAGTGACGATTTCTTTCTTTTCTTCCTTTTCTAATCTGATATACTTCTAGTTTGACATTATATTATATCTACTCTGAGTTCTAGAGTAAAGAGTAAAGCTTAGCAATCACTAGGGGTGCAGGAAAAAAATTGATTCACATCAGAATCGAGATTCTTCTTTGTGAATCGATCCAAAATTTCCAAGAATCGATATTTTAAGATTTTAAAAGTGTTTGACAGATTACTTTTATTGTTAAGTGACAAAGAAATGTTAAAGTTTGCAAAGTAAGCAAAAACAAATGTCACCTCTTTATTTAAAGGTTGCTTCAGTGTGTTTTCAACTTTTGAATCACTTGATTATCCTTGAAAACCTCCTTCTAGCTTATAGAGGAATGTAGTTCATCCCAGAATTGGCACCCTTTTTTACTAAAATGGTAGTTTTTGTGAATCGAGAATCGATACATAATCAAATCGTCACCCCAAGAATCGGAATCGAATTGAATCGTGAGTTGATGTCAGATTAACATCCCTAACAATCCCCCTTTCATTCAAGTCTACATGGTTGTTGCAAAAATATCAAAACAACAAAAATTTATTTGAAATCAGTGCAGAAAAGAAACAAACATTTCTAATCACTATTGTCAACATTATTTGACTCAATGAAGCCAAATAACAAAAGGAAAGTTTGACTTCTACCTGTAGACTTTTTACTTAAAGCATAACGTGACCATGACGACACAGTGAAGGGAAACAAAGGAGGATCAAACCAATTTCAACCAATCAAAAAATAAAAACAATAACAACAAAAAAACACCAAACAAACAAATGTCTTCACTCCCACGTGCAACTTTGGTTAGATATTTAGAGACAAAACACACAGCAAGTACAGCAAACTGCGACCGAAGAGTGAAGAGATTTAGGGGGCCATGTTACAGAGGAGGATGTTCTGACTGGGAGGTACCCATGACAACCAGCTGAGCAGCATGCCAGCACAGAAGCAATGTGGATCAGGCACCATCCAGTACATTTCCAATACAGCCTATATACTTTACAGCCTACTGTACTTTATATTATAAAGTATATTACCAAAAAACTGGGGGGGAAAAAAGCTACTATGTAGACGTTGTACCTGCTGGTGGCCATTAGGGGGCAGCAGAACAACGTTTTCTTCCTCATTTAAATAATTAAGCTCATTTCTCATTTTATCCAAGAAAAAAAAAAAAAAAGTTTTTTAGTTGCTGGTTCCTTTTTTTGCTTTAACACTCCGCTACGGAAACATTAGCCTTCCTCTTCACCTGAAGCTTGGAAATGCACTGCGTTATGGTGTAATGGTTCTGGCCGCGGGGGAAGCGGGACGGGTCACCTTAGCACGATTAGGTAAATAGTGATGGCGAGTGTCACTTACCCGGCTAGAACATATTTTCTACCAGTGAGAGAAGAGAGACAATGGCACACACACAAAAAAAAATGCCTAAAAGAATTTCTCAGTCAACCGTCATGCAATTTAACAGTCTGAAAGCACGCTAACCACAAGATTAAATACAAACAAAACAAACCTCTGTTAGCTTATTATTTGGCCTGCTGTGTGAGATATTCCACTCTGAACAAAACACTAGTCACACAGCAATAAAATCATTAGGATAAAAACTTCATCTAAACACTTATTTTGGTAAAATTGTATATAGACAAGACTAGCTTATCCACACTTACCATGAGGCCGTATATTTCTGAGGAACTTCTCACTCGGGGCAAGATCTCCATGGGAATACCAAAATATCTGGAGGAGAATAAAAAGAATAAAAAAGGGAAAAACAGCTTGTTTTTAGCTGAATTTAAGCTTTATTATTTATCTACTTGGGCAGCTTTAGTGATTAACAGTTTCTGTAATATTCCTTTAAGGCGCCCCTCCTTTTATTCTCCATCTAAACAAGCTGAGTTTCTTTAAGGCCCCCCTTTGTAATCTCAAATTCAAGGTCAGCTGTTCCATACATTGAATATGTAGGTTCTTGGTAAAGCCAGTCTGCAGGAGTCATTTCAACTGGCAAATTGTTTCCTTGTTTTTCTTTTACATAATTTGTTATAAATCAATAACGTACCTTCATAATTTCCAATTATCTTTCTACAACGTTTAGTCACATGCCAGAATAAACATGTGTGTGATAAAGTAGTGTCTGAGTTCAAGGGCCTGGTAGAAATCTGGATCTGCCATAGATTTAAGGTCTATATATTCAGAGTGGTGCTTTATCAGCCCACTGGAATTGACCAATCAGGGCAGGCTTAGCCTATCTGGAGGGAGTAGCCCTGCTAGCTTCTATATGAAACATGACCCAGAGCTGTTTTACATGATGAATTTTTTCCAACGTAATCTCTTTTAGTGACATTATGCTTAAAACCAGAACAAGCAAACAAATGTAAAAACAGCCGTACTTGCAAAGTTCTGGGTCCCAGTCCATGGTGTGAATGTTGAATAGCATGGTTCTGCTGGCATTGGTCACATCTGTGCAGTGGACCCCCCCTGACTTCCCCCCTGTCAAGCACTGTTGGAGACATCAGAGACAGAGAATCATAAACCTGCACATACAACATGTCACGGACATCTATTAAAGCACCGAGGCAGGAAATCGGGTTACCCAGATGAGCCAGGAGTCCACGGTCCCAAACATGGCCCGGTGAGACACGACAGCATTGTGGACCTCGTCCACGTTGTCCATCAACCAACGAAGTTTCACCGCACTGAAGTAAGTGCTGATTGGGAGCCCTGTTTTATGCTGCAGGAAGAAAAAAAAAAGGTGAAACTTTACTTTTAAAACACATCTTTAAATCAATAATACATTTAGTTAAAAAAGGAAAGCAATGAAAGCCTCGCCTTCAGATGGTTCTTATTTCTTCCTGGAGTTTTATTAATAAGACGCTCAACCGTTGACTGGGTCCGCAGGTCCAGCCACACTGAAGAAAAACACAGCAGTTACCTTAAAGTCACACCTCAGAGCCACATCTGCAGTAGCAGCTAAATATTATGATGTAACTCCAAAACTGAGTAACTGGGGCTGAACTAATACTAATGAATGCAAATGATATTTAAATACAGGGAAAGTACGGATTCAAAACTGTACCGATTGCATTGTAGAGGGGCTCTCCTGTCTCTTTGTCCCAAACAAGCGTGGTCTCCCTTTGGTTGGTCACTCCAATTGCTAAACAAGTTGAATTAACAGAGATGGTTGACATACAAGCCTGTTTCTAAAACCTTGACAAAGATAAAACGTATGGAAATATATGGAATCTGAGCCCACAAAGCTGTGGCCATCCAGAATTATTTATTTACATTTCACACCGCATACCAGTGAGTGAGTAGCAGACCAAGCCCCATTTGTCAATACCTTTAATGTTTGAGATGTCAATGTTGAGCTGCGTGAGTTTTTCACACGTCCGCTCCATGCACTCGTACACCGACTGGAGAATTTCTTTAGGGTCCTCTTCAACCCATCTGAGCAGTAGGACAAGGAAACATGGACGGAAGTATCAGAGTAGGTGACACATAAATGGATCTGCACTGTGAAGCATATTTATAGACAATATTTAGCCTCACCCTTCTTTAGGGAAGCTCTGTTTGATTTCCACCTGATGATGGCTGAGGAGCTCTGCTGTTTTGGAATTAAACACCTACAAAAACAGCAAAGGAGAAACAGTATCAATAAGGCTCCCAATAAGGTAAATTACAACCCAAAAGCAGCGGCTAAAACTACATATTTTTGTCATTACATACCCAAAACAAGTGTTAGAGATGACTCAGGCAGGTACATTTCCATGTGTCTTTAATAAAGTTTAGCATGAAGATCTGTACCGGGGCTTTACACTGTAAAAGGTTTATGGATGAGGAAGGCCATGCATGACTGGATGACTTCTCTGACACGGCTTTATTTTTTCTGGATTCTTTTTCCATTTCAACCATAGATTTAATGGAAACCAACAGTGTTGGTTAGGTTTCCCTCTGGTGGGAAACCTAAGTTTGGCTCTCAGAAAGGAAAACATAACAAAAACTCCACTCGCATCCAACTTTCCACAGTACACAAAACATGACTCTCCAATAAAACCGCCCCAAATTTAAAAAAAAAAAAAGAAAGAAAAACTGTTAAAAATGGATTTAAATCACATGTAGTTATTTTTAGAAGCTACAGCAGGAAACAAAGGAATTTTAGATCTTGCAAACTACTAAAAAAAGATGCCGTATGTCTGGATTTAAGCACTTCCTGAATGTCAGTAAACTGCATTCTTGGCCTGCCGCACCTCCTCCGATGGAACCACCACTACACCTAAGCTTCCTCTGCCAGCTCCTTTGTGCTCCCCTCTCCCCTCCCCTCTGCAGCCATGCAACACTAAGCCCCCTACATCTGACCTCCATTGGATAGATTGTTTCTACCTGACCGGCCTCTAACTCTTCGGCCAGCTCAGTGCATTTGAGTTCCTCCAAGAACTGTGAGTTTTAGTAGCACCTGGTTGGGACTCAACACGTAAGCCCAATAAGACTAGATTCACCTCACAGCATTAACACTTAATAATCCACACTAACGGGGCATTTGGTTCATTTTAATGCAACCAAACCTCTCCAGTGTCAACACATCCTTATTCAACAGGCAAAGACAGACAAATATTTGGCCTCTGAATTTTTGTCACTGTCCTTAAAAATATTTCAGTAATATCAATTTTTCATATTACCAAATTATAAGCAGCCTACATGTGATTGACAGGTGAATTGGGTATAAAATACATACATAGAATAAGCACATACTGTATAAATCATCATGGAAATTTTTAGAAATGATTATTTTTCTTACATTATTTTAGTTTTTTTACATTTCATACAATAAAAATGTCCCACTTTAACTTTAAACCTTGCCCAAAACAAGGTTTAATATTCTTGTTACATTTTCATGACACAACAGATTTAACATTTAACATTTCAACGAGGGGATTATGGTTATATCTTTTAATCGTGTCCCAACTCAGATAATGCCCCGTCTGAAATAATCCAGAAGTAATCTGTTTATTGGAATAAACTGACCCAAAGGGACATCAAGCTACAGAAGAGAAGAAACAAAACTCCTCAGTGAGTTTATTCCTGCACTCAAAATTAGAAAACTTTGTTTTGAAAACATAATTTTGGGATATGAATTAAAAACTGTATATATTTATAGAGAAAAAAAGACATTTATATGCAGAAACTTTAACTAATAAATGTCTGTTAAACACAAATATGCAGGCATTATATTATCATGTTAATGGCAATACAATAGTCAAAGCATTTTATCTGCACGTGCATTAATTAGGACACGTGTCCACACACAGTTCATTTACTTTTATCGATAGAATTTGAAATGAAGTCTTAATATTACAGTAATTAAAACATTTGTTTCTATTGTAGGACAGCTGAGAGCCCAGGTTACAACATCGAGGCATGATGTGTGGACATAGTGTTTCGCTAAATTCAGTCTAACTTCTCCAAACTACGGCTTTAAACCGTCACTATGCTAACAAAACTACCAGCTTACTGTTAAAGACTGAAGCTCTTCTGTTCACACAAGGGCACAGCTGACAGGAGCCCGTCTATGAGCCAGATATTAAATATAACTGTTGGCTCTGTGTGTGTAGGGGGGGGGGGTCTCTCTGGTCCCGCTGCGGGTTGTCTTACCAAAAACCGAGTGGAGCTCGTGCCCTGGTCGATTGCAGCAACCAGTGGCCCAAGCGTTATCCGGTGTGAGGACGCAGCCATGGTGCCGTTCATGGGCGACCAGGGGAGCTTCGGCGTGGAGCTGGACAGGAAACCGATTATCTCCACTGGCAACGCTGGTCGGGAAAGACCAAAGGCAGACGAATGGTCAGTCGCGGCTGTCAGACGCAACGTTCGTCCTGGCTCGCACTGATGACGAAATCACGCTTTGCAAACAGTGGCGGAAATGTTCACAAACAAACGTTTCCAGTGAGAGACCGTGAAATATGTAAACCCTGCGGCACCATCTCAGTTTCCTTTTTTTAAAATATTTAATTAGTGGTTATAGTAGAATTACATAACTTTATTCTATAAATGTTATCATTGATGAGATCTGTAAAAGGAAATTTGAAGAAGAAAAAAGGCAAGTTCCCATACCGGGAGTCGAACCCGGGCCGCCTGGGTGAAAACCAGGAATCCTAACCGCTAGACCATATGGGAGTGCTTTTAAGGCCATTATCAGGAAGTATATAGACCTGAATATCGCTGAAGATGTTGACGAAATGACTGCTTGTGTGGATGGAAATCATTGATATGTAGGGGATCATACACGGTACAACAAACAATACAAAGACATGTATGATATGTGACCCTTGCTACTCACCCATAGCTGGAGCACTTGATTTTAAATTCTTGACCTCTGAACTAATTTCATTCTTGCAACTTTCATTCATTTCACAAGTTTATTTTAATACCGATTCAAATCTTTTGTCCTTTTTAAATTTCACATTTTTTATTTTAAAGAGGGTTTAGCCGTGGGTGCATGATGTCAAGTGACACAGAGAAAACATCGTTTGACTCACATAATTTCCTAAGTTATATTCTGGCCCAATTTAATGTCTGTCGAACTCTACCTTCCTCATTCTTCTGATTCACTGAGCATCATTGCTTATTAAACCATAAAATATGACTAGGCTATTAGAAGGCTAATAATATGAGGTTTTTGCTGCCCACCTCCAACCTCCTAAGTTCTGTTGTCCTCCAGGGGGCACAAACACATCAAAAGTACAGACTAACCAAAATAGATTTTCATCAAATTGGAAAACAGACTCTGCGTGTTGCCCACAGCTAATCAAACGTAAAACATCAAACCTAATTTCGACTTCAAATTTTTAAAAAATATGATTTTTTTTTCTAAAAAGACTACAAAGTAAAATCCCCAATTACTAGCGTTCAAGGTGTTTCGAGCTTTAGAATTTTTGGCATTTTGAAAGACACAAAATATTTGTTAAATCACACATCAAGACTGGTAAAATGGTTTATTGAAAAAATAAGAAATGTAGTAAATGTACGAACAGTAAATCATTTCTGCATCCGCCTGAGCCTCTCTTCAGTTTGGCAACCGTAGATGACGTAATCACAAATGGCCAGTGTTGTCATTCTTGAAATGTTGGAGGCAGTTTTCTTTTTATTGTGTTCGTTGTAAAGGTTTTTTGCGTATTTGTACCGCTGAAATCAAAATGTAAGTAATTATACATGTAGAAATTGTATTTGCGTGCTGCAGGACCCAGATAGTCATTTATAGAGGCTTGCGCAGTAATCTTGCCAGTTAGCCACGCTAGCTGAGCATGCTAAAGGCAGTCTTGACTCACTGGTGGTTTGTTCTCTAACATTATTTTTGGGCATTTTTTTAAAGGGCTGACTACTGGAAGTCACAACCGAGAAAATTCTGCCAGTATTGTAAGTGCTGGATTGCAGATAACAAGCCTGTAAGTAGGACAGAATATACAGTTTATGTTGCTGGAATTGTCTTCACCCACACATAACGCATGTCGTGTTCGTCCCACAGAGCGTTGAGTTCCACGAAAGAGGCAAAAATCACAAAGAAAATGTGGCTGCCAAAATTTCCGAGGTATGGACAACTATTCTACTTTATTTCTGCGTTGAAACAGTATGTATAGTTCACCCAAAGAGAGTTTGCTGACAACTGAGCTGAGTCCACAGTTAAAAATGAGATTCAATGAAATAAACAGTTAATTTTGTTGAACTTTGTTTAAATAAATACACAATCAGCACTGAACATCATCATTCATCATTTGAGAAATAATGTGTATTCACTTAGCACAAGCCTAACGTTAGTGGCATGATTTACAGTCCAAGTTATGTAGATTCAACAATAGAAACATAGAAGACATTTTAGTTGAATCAATGAAGTGCACACTAGAGCTGTAAAATATTAGCTTAAATAAAAGCCACTTTTTATTTTAGGAGCGCAGGAAGTGTCTGACGGTATGATTTTCTACCAGAAAATGCCCATATCTGTGTGTATATTTCAGATTTCTCACTAACTAACCCTCTCAATGCAACCTTTGTATAAAAGCCTAATACATTTCCCAGACAACTATTCCAATATCACAGATTGTTCAAATCAATCAACACCAGTTTAACCATAACATTTTTTTATCAGATAATGTGTACGTGCATCACACAGTGATGCATGATGGGACTGGAGTGCCATCATTTAAAAGAATAGAATTTAATAGAAAAAAAGAGAGAGATTATGGACTTGTATAAATTACACTGCTGAATGCATGAATGCTGATGAACATGCCAGTGTACGTTTGGATCCGACCCCCTGCAAAATCAAATCCCTGTTCTTTAGCAAATTTATTCAAATACATGAATTATATTACTTGTAAATACATTCAACGGTGTAGTAATGAGGATTAGAAAACAGGTTGAGTTTTGATTTTAAAGGCAGACCTCACAGTTTGAGCATAGAAACATTATCATGCAGTATTAAAAATCAGCTTCAGAGCAAGCAAGAAGAAAACCTAGTGTGTAAACAAACCAACATCAACATTAAGATTGTGTTTAGATTTGCATACCTGGGATCATGTAGCAGTTACATGTCTGATCCAAGGATCTGGGTTTATTCATGTAGACAGGAACATAGATGACAAGGTTTTTCATGTTTCTTGTGAACAACTATTATAAACATGAAACTAAATTGTAAATGAAGCACTCGGGCTTCATTACCAACAGCTAAAAAGGTGCCTGCTTTGGCACCATTCTCAGGACTGGCAGGAGAGATAAGCACTGGACATTAACACTGCGACTGCAAAGCTCTCTTCTAATTGGCCACTCATCTCGCCCTATCTTTCTCTTTGCAGATTAAAAAGAAGAGCATTGACAAGGCGAAGCAGGAGGAACGAATGTCCAAACAGTTTGCAGCAATGGAAGAGGCGGCACAGAAAGCCTATGAGGAAGATCTGAAGAGGATGGAAAGGGAATCAAAAGGTGATATTTTAGTGACATGGAATATAACCCTTTACCTGTAACTAGCTCACAGTAACATGAAATGTGTTTGTGTCAGGATTAAGTTCTCCAGCTCCAGCTCCATCTTCACGACAGCCACTGCCTCTAGTAAGACCTCAGCCACTGCCTCAAGTAAGACCTCAGCCCAAAAAACAAGAAAAGAAAAGAGAGAAAGGAAAGAAGAAACCCAGAGAGCAGACGCAGGTTTGGGTGGAAGGCCTGACAGATGATGGATTCACATACTTTTACAACACAATAACTGGAGGTGAGGAAACCCAACATCACTACTCTTCATGCCTGAGCCGTGGACATCTATTTGAGAGTAAATTAGGCTTCTCACGATATTTCGCCGTGTTATTGTCTCAGAAATGATTGCGCTAAGCGATAATGTCGTTTTGAGACCATTTTCAACTAATATAATGATAATGCCAGAATAATGCAGGTACACCCCTTCAAAGATCAATAAACTTTCATTTCTAAAATATATTTTCACTGGAACTGGAAGAAGTTCTAAAAAATGTAACAAAAGCAATAAATAGAAGTGACTGTCTCAGAAACTCATTGCACTTTTTTTTCTTACCTTGTGATTGACTTATTGCAACAAGCCTAGAGTAGAATACATCTTTTTTTTTCTGAACACATTTGTAGATCTGACTCATTTAATCTCAGCTGTGATGTTTGTATTCTCACAGAATCTAAGTGGGACAATCCAGCAGGTTTCCAGGGA
The DNA here is from genome assembly GCA_037177055.1 of Atherinosoma microstoma. Lineage (NCBI taxonomy): Eukaryota > Metazoa > Chordata > Actinopteri > Atheriniformes > Atherinidae > Atherinosoma > Atherinosoma microstoma. Next base: position 7,424,661 of record JBBBVU010000026.1, read on the forward strand.
GAAAGTTCCTCCTCTGCACAGTCTGAACAGCGTGAGGTTGATCAGTCTTTACTTTCTATGCATTTTATGTTTCATTACATTCATACCAAGCGTTTTGCTCTTATTTATATTCCCGTTATTGTTGCGCTTCTCTTTAGAGTTCCTCCGGCTCTGTTTGGATGGAAGCCGTCAGTCCTGATGGTTTTACATACTACTACAACACAAAAACTGGAGGTGGGTGTGTTTTTGTGTATTTCTGGGTTATTATTCCTGTTGCTTACAGAGATAACAGCCGGTAATCACGTTTATTCTTCCTCACCTCTCAGAGTCCAGCTGGGAGAAGCCAGCAGACTTTCCTTCTAATAAGCCACCACCTGAATCCAACAAAGAGGGGGAGAGCCAGGACGAGCCTGCAGCTCCTGAGCCGGAGCCGCTCTCTGGAGGAGACGAGAGATCCAACGAGGCGTCTCAGGAGGCGCAAGCTCCTGAACAAGCGAGTCAGCAGCCCAATATCCCAAAGATCAGCTTCAGAGTGAGAGCACCGAACGAGGAGACGTATGCAGCAGTTTCAGTCTGACAGATCTCTTAACCAGGTTTTTGTTTTTAGAAAAGAAAAGCAGAGGCTGAAACTGAGCCTGAGGAAAAACCAGAAGAGGATAAAGCCTGCGATGATGTTTCTAAGGAGGAAGAGAAAGAGACAAAAAAAGAGGAAGAAGCCCAAAGCACAGCAACCGAACCTGAGAAAACGGAGGTAAAGCAAGAAAAGCCGACATCGGGGGTGAGACAAGCCAAAAGGCCTAAAGCTGCCAATCCATATGGAGCCTGGGAGAAGATCCAGGAAGAAGTAGATCCATAGTAAGTGCTTCATCTATGACTGAACAGATCCACGTGCAGACAGGTGACGGGTACTAGTTGCTCCTCTTTTTTTTTTTTTCTACTTTCCAGTTCAAAAGTGGACTTGCAGTTGCCCCAGGTGGAGGAAAGCGCCGCCAACGCTCCAGCCGACCTCCCGCCGGAGCCAAAACCAAAGTTCAAGGAACGGGTCATCACCTCCATCGGAGACGAAAGTGGACCCGCTTCATTCAGGAAAAACAAGACGCAGAACGGCAAATCCAGAAGCCTTCGACAGCGAGACGACGACGACTGACATGAGCACAAAACATCCGAGCTGGAACGCAGCCGATGGAGGAACTTCTCCTCACAGTATTTTAACTTTGAAAGATTTTTTATTTTTCTCACTTTTTGTGTTCGGACATTTTAAAGTTGGCTGAGAAACTACTTGTGTTTCTTATAAATGTCACAAAGTTCCTTTTTGTTGTGTTGATTTCTGTCATAATGTATCATCTAGTTAGTTTTATCTCTACGTGCCGTAGAGGGATCATTTCCTTCCTGTGGGCAGATCTAGCCACACAAATTCTTTTTTTCTATTTCCAGATCTTTATATTTTTACTCATGTTATAGAAATGTGCAGGGTCTCTTCACACAAACAGCCCTGCATCATCTGTTAATATCAAGTCATAGATGCGATCTGAATAAATTAATGTCCTGGCTCCGACTAAATGCTTCCATGGTAAAAGGAAAGAAAATAAAAATTTAAGAACTACAGAAATAACACTCTGGGTTTTGGCCCAGTTGGCACACACATGCAGGGTGTGACACGCTTTTGGTTAAAAGTATGTATAAGGCTGATAGACGGTTTTACCGCACCCTGATTGGAAAAGAGCCATGTTGTTTATTTGGACAATAAACAGCAGTGGTGACTTGGTGGGGAAAAAAGTCAACTTTACTGTTTTTAAAAGTTTTAACAAGTAAAAAGTCCAAACTCAAGCAACAAAAAAATCATTGGGCTACTTAATATTTCAGGGATATGTCCAGACCTGGTGGTTTAGTGTGAACTTTTGTTTAATTTAGAGAATTAAGACAAAATATTTCAGTTTTTTTATTAAAAAAACCTCTATTCTGCATCCTAGCTGCAGTTTTTGCAGCGTGACTATTGCACAAGCATGAATTGCACCATTAATCCAGAACGTGTCCTGATCTGTGGCTGAAAGATGTGATGGAAACGAGCATCCGGCTGTCAGTCTGCAGACTGTCCCGTCTCCGGTCGTGTCAGACTGCTGTTGCTGGTCTCCACCACCTCCATGAGAGCTTCCTGTTCAGCGTGTTCAACGACGCCAGAGATCAGCTCATCGAGGGCCTCCCCTCCTCTCATGAACTCCTGAGCACGGGGACAGTTTAAAGATGCGACGTGACCCCCGTGAAACGCCTGCTGGTTGTAAAATTAGGGCTTTAAATCTCACCTTAATGTCTCTGGTGATGTATCCGGTGCGGTGGTCTGCGACACGATCCTGGCTGAAGTTGTAGGTACGAATCCTCTCTGACTGAGCGCGTGTGCCCACCTGGGAGCGAGGGCCGGGGTTAGAAACTTAAAAAAAAAGGCCGCGCGTCCATCAGACGTTTTCCTGCTTCGCTCACCTGCTGCTTTCGTGCCGTGTGCCTCTGCTCGGTCTCTTTACCCATCATGCTCCGGTAGAGTCTGGCCCTCAGCACACGCATGGCCGTGTCTCTGTTCTGCAGCTGAGAGCGAGTCTGCTGGCACTCGGCCGTTATGCCTGTTGGGGGGGGGGGGGAAAGATGATAAAAGGAAAAAGATGGCATCGAAGCCAGACGTTTAAATCTCTCCTCCGGTACGTTTTTACCAGTGGGAAGATGAACTACTCGCACTGCGCTGTCCGTCGTGTTGACACTTTGGCCCCCGGCACCTCGCGATCTGAACGTGTCAATTCGAAGATCCTTCGGGTCGATGTGGACGTCGAACTACAAACAGAGCAACAGATGTTTTATCCTGATGGAAGTCGGGCTGGTAGCGGTGATGGAGAGACTGGAGCGGCGTGCACCTCCACTGGCTGCGGCAGGATGACGACAGTCATGGTCCCAGTGTGAATACGCTGCATCCTGGAGGAGAGGCCCACCTCAGGGATCCTTTGCACCCGGTGCGTCCCTCCTTCGTGCTTCAGATGCCTATACACGTTCTCCCCGGCTATCCTCACCGCTGCATGGTGCAATCCACCTGAGACACAGTTCATGCTGCAGTTTTTCAAGGGATGAAACCCCCTTTATATGTTGTAACCGCACCATATTCAGGTGAAATTAGAGTTTTTAATTCTGTTTAATTTAACTTTGACGCATCATCTCGACTCATTTTTTTAAATGAACTACCATAGTCTGCAGGTGTGTAGTTCATAACCTCGAAGTCCCAGTTCTTGTAGTAGGCAAAACCCTGGTACATGTTGAACATCTCTCTGGTGAACTGCTGACAGATGTCACCTGAAACCAGACATTTGAGGTTGAGTTTGAGTTTTACAAAAAGAACAATATGAATCTGTAAAAGTGAGGATCCAATTCCACAAAGTGGTGAGAAAAGAAATACTCTGGTTTCCTTCGTACCTCCTGTTGTTCGTCCTGATACGACTTCCAGCACAACATCACTCGAGTCCAGAGGGTCGCTGGGGATAAGAGCTTTTATCAGCTGGAGAGAAAAATAGCCGCAATGTTAGTTTAAGTCTTATTTTTTTTTTAAACAAAATAGAAAAACAAAGCGAAAAAAGAAGAGAAACTGAAAAGATTATAAAAAAATTACTGAAAAATTTCCTTTAAATCCTTGTGGTCCGCAAAAAAAAAAGTAAACAGCACTAAGAACTTTTTGAAACTTATTTACAATATAAACAATCTTGTTCTCAGCCAAGTTGAAAACAACAAAAACAAACAAAATATCAATGATGATACCAAAAATGAGAAGTCAGAGGGTGCTGCCATCTAGTGACTCTTTTTGGTTCAAGCAGTGTGGACTACTCATAAAATAGACCCCCGAAACTTTTTCTTTAACGTCTTCATACATGAAGGGGAACACTTTGTTGTAAGATGCGGCCTGCTGGGCATCAGACTGTAGCGTGGCTCAAGTACGCTAATAAAATGTTTAAATCCAACTTTTTTCACCACAGAATAAGGCTGCAAATAGCTCTAAATAGCTATAAATAGCCCTACAGCGTTGGACCAGTGATGGTGTTTTCCCTGTTGGCAACCAATTTCTTGCTCCTGAAAACAAACGATCAAGGCACCATCATTTGTCAGAGAGGGGCAAGAAAAGCCCAAACATCCTCCCAACAAGCCAGAAACGGGACATCTAGCCATGGCCTGTGACTGGAAGTGACAACACACAATATCTGGGCCTTTCATGGTTGGGCATGGGACACACACATGAGACACACACCTCCCCAGCCGCTCTGAGCATCACAGCAACCCTCATGTGAGTGCATAGTACCATCTATTGGGACAACGGACAGTTAAACATCTCGTCCCGTGTTTCATGATTCTGTATTTGTTCATTATATTATTTTTAAATTGGACTACCGTCTCACATGATTTCATTTCATTGCTCATGTTGTTCCATAAATTATCTCCATGGATTGTGGGACTTTAAACAGACATATCCTCACGGACCGTATTTGCTTTCCCCCTCCTGAAACACATTGGGAGAAGCAGCTCTGTGTAATACTGCAATTGATTTAGAAACGTTTTATTATCATTTATACGTAATCTAAAGTTTAATTTGTTGTTGTTTAAAACCCCAAGAAATGTTACTTCAGTCTTTCTTTTTCAGTCATTTTAATTCAGAGATTTTTTGTTAGAGTCAGATTGACATTTGCCACAAATTATTAATTTTGTTTTCCTTTCATCAAGGATTTGTTTATTTTCATTAAATCATTTCAGCTTTGTCAGCATCCAGGAGCAGCTTCAGGTTCTCCCAGTAACCAATTAATAAGCATCATCTGCAGATAATAAGGTTCAGGGTTTTTTAGTTGTTGTTAATTTACATGTATTATTTATGTATAAAATAAACAAGAAATGCCCCCCCCACTGATCCCTGGCGGACCCCACAGATAACTTTCTGTTAACTGCTTATCCAGTTGTGCCGTTCCTCTAATTCTGTACCTTTGTAATTCTATCATCAATGGTCCACGTTATCTAAAGCTATCTTTAAATCTAAAAATACCCTTATTTCATAAAAACATGTGACACTTTCAGAAGGTATCAGAACATGACTCACATCTTTTCTTAAGGCCACGATTTTGCTTGAGATTTCTGCCTCTTCATCTCTCAGCAGCTGGATCAGATGCTCGTCTTCATCTTTGGTGTTTGCTGAACCTGCAAACAGCAGCAGGAAGCAGAACAGTTGCCTTCTTAAATAATTGCATGTTAATACATGAAAATGTGTTTATTCACAGCTGCAAACACTAGTGAATTAAAAACATATATTTTCCACTTAGAAAAACACTTAATAATCTCTTTGTTGTGTGTACTTAGACATGTTTATATAAAACCTTAAAGCCATACTCACTGTGCATAAGTGAAAGGATTTCTTCAAGGGCTTTCCTGGCTTGTTCAACACTTCTGAACACATTAGCCAGAGGCAGCAGCTCTGTGTGTTTCTTCATCAGTGTTTTTCTATCCAACTCATTGAGATACGCATGTTGTAACTTATTACTGATGTCCCTGAACTCCTCCATGAGCTGATGGAGATACCTCTGAACGGCCTCGCTCTTGTACAAATGCCCTAAATCACTGTGAAAGAGGCGTTTGGGTACTACTGTACCCCAAAGCTGCACCTGTGTCACCTTAGCATATTTCAGACTGCTGTGTCCCATCAGTGTCCTCCATCCTCCTCCTTCTCCTCTACTGCGTGAAACTACACGACTACACAAAGAGCACAACCTAAACCAGCGACGAACAATCATTTGACTAAAGTTACTGTGCGGAGAGTGAAGTTAAATAACACTCACACGTGTTGCTCAAGATTATACAAACTGACCATTGCTGCTGTAGCTAAGCTAACAGATGTACCGGATGTAGTTTCTGAGTTGGAGACGAAAGGAACGCTGGGAATTGTAGTCTGACTCAGTTGGCGATAAAGCGCAAAAGTGTTTAGACAATTTTTTTTTTAATAAATTTAAACGTATTATCAGTATGTAACTATATTTATGTTAATCATTTGTCCTTCATGGTGGTCCCAACGTGCACAACATGACATTAAAACCAAAAAAACTATTGAGAATACACATAGCCGAACTATATTTTCACAAATATTAGTTTTTGTGTTTTCTTACAATACTTTTGTTTGGTTTTGTTTTCAGATTTTTGTGGGTGTTTTTTTTTTTATGTTTTCCATTTTGTCATTAAAATGTGTTTTATTTTTGCGTTCAATTAGCTTTTCCATTATTACCAGTTATTTGAATAGTACTACTTTAGCATCAGCGTGAAACCTCCAAG
>JBBBVU010000026.1:7442109-7457017 GCA_037177055.1 Atherinosoma microstoma
TTTTTATGAGTAAATAACACACTAACATGGTTAAAAGCTCATAAAAGTCAATTTTTCATGATATAGCTCCTTTAAAAAAGGCTAAAAATATATTTTGCAAACAGTAAGAAGGATGTAGATTTCCCTTTTTGGAAAAAAAAAAAGCTTGATTAAGTATCAGACCTCCACCACCACCAAGAAAAAAGGAAAAAGGATAATATATGGTCTTAGTTTCATGTGTTTAAAAATAATAGACAAAGGAGTTCATTTCATGGTTTATTTCCCATTTATAGAAAAAAAAGACAACTTCTGTCTTAACTATATTTTCTACTTTTCCTCCTAACAGGCCAATCAGGCTGTAATGAAAAGTATAATTAATCTACTCAATAAAAACAAACCATAGATTAAACATAGTAAATTAGCCCCATGGAAATTAGGAAACTGTATCTAAACTCTAATGGAGAACAAAGCAGCATAACTGTCAAATGGGAAAGTTAAGTACATTAGAGTTGAACAGCAATCAAGTAAATCTAAATTATTTCACACCTCAATGTCTCCTCCAGCAGTTTTGTCCCAACTGAAAGCATTTAATCAAACTCTGAACAGTAAGTTGTGTTTGTTGAGCACATAAATCTATCAAGAGCATCATAGAAGTGCATGAATGTTTGGGAAGGTTTCTTATTTGGGATATTGCTGCAGGTGTAGTGCATGTCACACTTCTGTACTGTACACAAATAATGTATTACTCTCATCCTCCTTGCATTGCACTGGCAAGCCTTGCTCGTCAAATTTAGATGTGATGTACGTGTATAAATCGTCTGGTTATTGTTCAAAATATTTAAGATTCCCAGATTCTTCGGTCATGTGCAGTGCTTTGTGTCATGCTGCTACTAATCTTTATTGTGTTTTAATCTGATGAGGTTTTAAGAAGAGTACATGGCGACCCAGAAAAAAAGGCAGCATGATACAGCCTGATTTGATATCCTATAAAAAAAAAAGTTGGGGGGGGGGGATCCAAAACTGCAGAGCATGCAAATAACCCACTATTTGTATTTTGATACAAGGTTGTAAAGTCCAACCAGAGAGCAGCACACCTTAAACACACCACTTATAAATAGCATGGGAAACACAGGATGGCTAACATGGCATGCATGCACACGGGACTGAAAAAACATCATGAAACTGTAGCCCAAGAGATGCAGAGGCTGGATCTTCTTTCCCACAACCAGAAAGTAGGGCAGCTAGGGGGAGCAGAAGGGAGTCCCAGGTCCTCCATTACAACACAAGGACAAGTGTGCGTGCAAGCAGGAGGAGGGAGGCTCGCCTTAGCTTGTCTCCTCTGTGTATCCTAATTGCAGCAGCGGTGCAGTAAATTATGAATGAAACTGAGAGGGGAGCCTTGATGGGAAGGAACTGGAGCTTATAAGTATCTCTCTTTGCCACAGCTTCTTTTCCTCTCCAGCATGTACAGATGGAAAAGCTTGCTTGTCCTGTACAGACTGTTTCCTATTTATTCCCCCTTTGCAGGCCCTCTGAAACAACAGCTGCAGTTTTTATCGCTCCGCAGTAAGTTTCTTTCGACACGGAGTTCAAGATCAACAGTGGGAATGGTGAAAGAAATCCTCTCCAGTGGTTCCCAACCTGGGGTCCGGGACCCCTCAGCGGTGTCCCCCAAAGAACACAAGGGGTCCCCAAGGCTTTGAAGATTCAGAGCCATCGTGATTAATGTCCACATATTGTCCATATTTTAAGAAAAGAAAGTAAGGTTATATATTGTTAGATTACCTTTGGCTTTATCAAAGGATACGACTCAGCCAGGAGACATTATTTATGGTGAGAATCTCACTTTTGAAAGCATGAAACCAAGCATGGTTTCAGCACGGGGTGGGGCAGGGGGTCCATGGCTTTTTAATATTTGCATGAAGGGGGTCCTCAAGGAAAATAGGTTGGGAACTACTGCACTTCATCATCATGTACTCTGGCCATGAAGGGAAAAAATGCAAGTTTCATGTGGGATATACTATTTTTTCATGTTTATAAATCCTCCAGACACCTGTATGAAGCCCAGGTATCCTGAAGTTATAGATAACCAAACAGAATTAAAGAGTTATGCAAATTAAAATGATTAAGAAATCATTATATTCTTGTCAGCCTCATCTACTTCTGGTGATCTTTTACTTTGAAAAGTCAAGCATGCTAATAGGCTAAACTAAATTCACCTGCTAGCACAGTCATAGTTCGCACTTTAGCATGCTAAAGCTAGCATTTAGCATGCTAAAGCTAGCATTTAGCTAAGTGTTTCAAATGTTATATTCGAAAAATTAATTCTGCTTTGTATCAGTCCTTTTAGGTGTGTTTGCGTCTCTCCTACTTTTCATGTTCACATTTACTGTACGCTAATAAAGCTAAATTCCCAACAAAGCTGCTCTCGTCCATGAATGTTTTTGCTTCTTTTGTCAGCTGTGACTGAAAAGTAGTCTTTTTATGGCTGTTCTCTGATAAAAAACGGATTTCATAACAGCTCCATTATGCTACAAAAATCATTACATGAATTTACATGTCCAATGATCACCCACAGAGAAAGTCAAAAGTGATATAGTGTTTTCAACATCAGGGAAGAGACATTGTTGCTGTTTTGGGAAAATAAATCACCAAGCTGGAAAATGCTGGTGATGTCGGCCCCCTCTTTTTATGCAAACATAATTCATTTTTAGCTGGTTTCACAATGTGAGAGAGAAGATTTATGGTGTGACAACATGATTTGTTTGAGCCCTGATACGTAATATGTTCAATGATTTGAAAATTAAATGAAATTAAAATGTGAACTATTTCTAAAGCAATACAAGCACCAGAACCACAGGGAGAAAATAACCACCTTTCATAATCCTCTTGCTTCAGGAAATGTACTGAAAGAGCCTACAGAGGCGGGGCCGAGACCATTTCAGCTGCTAAAGATATTACATAACGGTGCTTATGTACGACATAAACAATTACATACATTGCTACATATAGACTCTTGTAAATGTTTAGATACCACTTGTGATAATCATAATGTAAATCAGAGTTCTGTTTCTGTTCACCTTACAGTTGTTTGGTCCAGGAACAAACCTAGTAAAGCAAACAAACCTGGTATCCTATTCAACCCTCCACGAGGAGAATCCACCTGCTCACCTGCTCAGGTGTGTGTGTGGGTTTCAACTCACTAATAACAGCTCTTCCCCTCTTATTATTTATTTCAAAGAATGGTGACAATTTGAATGGATGAACAAACTTTGTCATGATTTCAGCCTGCTGATGCACTGTTAAACACATCAGACTTTATTTCATGTTTATGAGTTAGCACCCCCCCCCCCACCCCTTTAGGGAAAGTAATCCTTTCAAACATGCTGAATTACAAGCCCTGTCACATCTTCAGCTATTGGGCTTCTGTGTAAGTCGGCTAATGTTATGGTTGCTTTGAAATGCTCTATTGTGAAAGTGACAAGCTGCATACAGCCACTAAAGAGTGAGGGGGGGGGGACTTGTAAAAGCAGTGATTGTTGTTTAAAATACATTAGATCTACAGTGTTTTGCACATTCTGCCCACACACTGCTGTTTCCGTGACTGAAGCTGAAACGCTGACCCTCTGCTTTTGCTTGTTGTCTCTTGATGGTTATTGTGCGTGCACTTTTATCTGTGCATGTGTGAGTTGGGCAAAGCTTCAATTCCCACATTTCTAAAGTTACAAACACAGTGAATGTGTGAGTGTTGGATCAAGGTGAGAAACGCAATCTTTTCTAAAAATATTTGGATGTTACAGGCTACATGATTCATTCTGAATCTGGTTTCAAAAGTTGTTTTTCAGAGTCATCAGCACCAGAAACAAACAATGCACAGATGATTTAAAAGTGTGTTAATAATGGGAAACAATTTTAGCTCATCCAATTTAATGAAAAAATATTCACTACTTTCATATTTTATCTATTTAGTTGCATTGCAACATGTAATTTCAATGGATGTATATTGGGGATTTATTGTGACAGACAAAGATCTAAAATAAAAAAACATGTTTTAAGGATTTTTTTTTTTCAAAATGCATTTGGCCCCACAAAGTCAATCTTTATTGCAGCTCTCTATTGCAACAATTACATCTGCAACCTCCAGAATTCTCCAGAACACTGAAACTGGATGTCCTCAGGAATTTCTTTGCATTTACGACCTTCATATGACAAACAAGCCCACAGCATGATGCTGCCACCACCGTGCTTAACTGTGGGTTTGTGCCATATGTCCTGTTTTCCTTATTAGTCAAAAAGTTCTGTTTTCTACTTTTTACTTACTTATCTACTTATATGCAGCTAATGCTTTCTGCTGCATTTATATGATTGTTTTCATCTTTGCAGGAATGTCTCACTCTTACTCAGGATGGTAAAAGAAAAAGGCGATCTTCTATCAGTGTGTACTAGATAGAAGAACAATGGACAGACAGCTGATAAAATCCCTAATGATAACTGCGTATATGCTCTGACCTTCATTTCTTTGTGCTAGAAATGATGTAATTGAGGTTATATATGTGCCCTCGGCTTGATAAATATTTATTTGCTTGGCTTTAGACTCAATCACCAAGATTTAATTAATAACATCCTCCATTTCATCCCAGAATTCCCAATTTTTCATATTCGCTGCACCACTAAATACGGATCAAGCACACATACCAAATCCAATTAACTGAAGGCTGCATGTGTCCCATTCCTGACACGCATAATTAATGCAGCTTTGCACCTGTCCTGTTAGAGCAGAACACAATGTTCTGCTTGGTCTCACAGATGGGCATGTTTTAAAACAATGCAGAGAATGGAAATGTCAAGCTGGGCAGTCGAATTCTCATGCATGCCACATGTGTGTGAAAGTGTGTTAGAGTGATGTAAACTACATGTGCAGACAGGACTGGAACACACTGTTCTTCTCAAAGCCAAAAATCAGCTAAAAGGAGGAGGGATGGTGGTGGACAGGGTCACCAAGTTGAGCCGCCCACAGTAGGTTCGAACTAAATATTACTACGACGTACGGTATGTGCATCTGATCGCTTTTCTATATATTTTTACACACATGTTGATATATATCTGTGTGGTATAATAATGTTTTCAGTCATTGGTTGTTTGTTTTTTTGGTGTGCCACTTTTAGCCTCTTTTAATAAAAAAAAAAAAAATTAAATAAACAACATTCACCTTTCAGGATAACAGATTTCTGTAAAAGTAGTTTTTCAACCTACACCTTGTTTCCCCTGGTTCTGATTAAATATTCCCCTCAGGCTGATTTATTCATACACATAAAATATATATGTATATATGTGTCAAGCCTAAATGTATTACAAAACATCCCATTAGAACATTCACCCCTCAGTATCACTCAACGTCCCTCTCTAGACACTTTCACTCAGTTTTAGTTTAAAATGAGAAGCTGTCTTGATCATCTTGGTTGGTTTTGTCAGGATATTGCAAACTAAGATGAAAGCCTGGGGGCATCTTTGCATGAGCTTCATGATGGGTTATAAATTCAAGGAGTAAGGACTAGATTTCTATAAGGTGTTTTGAAAAAAACAAAAAAATAAAAGAACTCCGATGTAGCTCTGCTAATGGTGTCAAATCTGAAATACAGAACTATGATTATTTTTGTAGGTTCAGGTCCGACTATTCCTCTTGACCTTGCATACTTATCGAACACTATTAAGTTCACCTTGGTAGCACCGGGTTGGAGCCCCTTTCTCCTTCAAAACTGCTGTAATTCTCGGTGTCGTAGATTCAACAATGTGTTGGAAACGTTCTTCAGAGATTTTTACCCATATTGACATGATAGCATCACACAAATGCTGCATGTCCATGATGAGAATCTCCTGTTCCACCACATAACAAAGGTGCTCTGGCTACAGAGCCGACTATCTGGAAGTTGCAGCTGAAATAGAGGCTCATACGAGCAGGTAATGTCTTCCATCTTCTATTGTCCAGTTCTGCTGAGTCTGTGTGAATTGTAGCCGGAGTTTCTTGTTCTTAGCCGACCGAGTGGGACATCATGTGGCCTTCTGCTGCTGTAGCCCATCTGCTTCAAGGTTCAATGGGTTGTGTGTTCAGAGATGGTGTTGTGCATACCTTGGCTGCAACCAGCGGTTACTTGAGTTACTGTTTCCTTTCTATCATCTCCAGCCAGTCTGCCTACTCCCCTCTGACCTCTGACACCAACAAGGCATTGTGGTCCAGACAGCTGCTGCTCACTGGACATTTTCTCTCTCTTGAACTATTCTCTGTAAGAGATGATTGTGTGTGAAAATCCCAGAAGATCAGCAGTTTCTGAACTAAGGACCAGCCTGTCCAACCAATTCCACGTTCAGTCCATTTTCTTCCTCATTCTGATGCTCAGTTTGAACTTCAGTAAGTCGTGTTGACCATGTCTACATGCCTAAGTGCACGGAGCTCCTGCCATGTGATTGGGTGATTGGCTATTTGTGTTAACAAGCATATGAACATACTTAATGTAGTGTAAGGTGAGTGTTGGATGTGATATTGTGAGACCAATATTTGATGACTAATGTCAGTTTCAAGTTGTCAAAAAATCCAACACCTTCCAAACACGTAATCACACCATCCAGATGAAGAATATTCCAAAGTTTTGGATGAAGTGGATTCTAAAAAACCACTTCCATCATTGCTGCATTGACAGACTTCCAAGCTGCGTTTTCAGCTGAGCTAGTCCAGCGAATAACACACGCTGTTTGGTTTTAATCTTCTCTGCCGTCGCTGTAATAACATCTGCTAGAAAAGTTTGTTTTTTCTGGCTCAGTCAGTTTATTCTGATGTGAGATTTATTCATCTTAGAAAAGTAAGTTACTTATGGGATCCTAAAGGTTGTTTTAGTCAGATAGGTGTGTTTACATCCAGTTCAAGCTTATTGTCCAACCTCTGCTGGAGTGCTGCTGGGTCAGTACACCCTCAGACTCGTCTGCACGATGCCTCCCAGACACCAGCTGCCACTGCGGCTGTAGCTTCGCTTGTCAGGATTCAGGCTGTGACACATTTGTTTTTTAGAGTTTAACACTCCGGGAGATACGCGGAGGGTTGTGTGTGTTGTGATAGCTGTGTCGTACTGAAGCTACTGTATTCCTTCATGATGTTTTCTTGTCATGTGTTGGTAAGATGTTCTTCATCAGAAGCGCTGCAGCTGGACATATCAGCACAGACCGAACCCCAGCAGCAGCCGAAACAGGAACAATAAACATATTCAGCCTCAGCTTTCCGCATCGTAGCCAAGCAGAGCAGCTGCAGCCGGATGCTTCGGATTTGTAAAATGAATAATGAGCACTGTAAACATAGCACGTAACGGCACACCACCCCCTTCCTATCCCACTATCTGCAGAGTTTTCCTTAACTGGCATTCACCAAGGTACCATGTTGACATATGTACGTAGAATCTCAACCATTTCTAGGAAATTATTCAGCAGGTTTGAGGGAAGGCGGTGGGTATTTTCATCTGGGGGACCAGGATCTTTTTGTACTTTTGCTTTCACGTCATTACAGGTTTATGCATCAAATCAATTTAAGGTAACGTCCAGCATCCCAAACCGTATTCTTTAAAACCAAACCAAATAGCAAACTGAAAAGAAAGAGTCTTAAAATCTAAATAAAAGATCTATAAACAAATGAACGGATGACAGGAAAGTTGGTTAACCTAAAAAAAAAAAATATGTTGCTCACAAACTGTAACATGACGATATTTTTCTTTTCATCTATCCACAGACGACACCTTTTACTGATGTATGTGGCTGATGATGCAGCATAACTTTGTACATGTTGCGTACTGTTGATGTTCTTACTTTAAAGGAGAGCCGGTGGATGGATTATGACATTGTTATGGTCACTGTATTGATTGTTAAACTTCCTCTAAACAGGGGTTTCTACCTAGAAAATGACACAACTACACTTCAGGAATAGTAGTAAAAGTTGTACAGGAGGTACGTCATGTATATATTAATGTAATACACACTTTTCCAGTTCTACCGGTTTATATAATGTGCCTCCCACACAGCACGCAACAAGTTACAAAAAAATTTTTCCACATTTTTTTTCCAAACAACCCCAAAGTGTACAGTGTGCCTGGTAGTTTTCTCATGTGTCACCATTTACAAGTTCAAGCAGGCAAATGTAAACTTGACATGCTACAAACCACCGTAGATCCCGTTCATCCATCCACTACTAACGGTTCTTACCAGTATCGTTGATATTTAACATTGTTGTTGCGTTCAAGTTATGAATCGCCTTCAGACTGTGCAGGATGCCGTGGCAACACATTTTATTGGCACCAACAGAAGGTCACACATTACTTCAGTTTTTGGCGTCTCTTCATGGGTTGCCGGTAAATTTTAGAATTCATTTCGGCTGAGGTGGAGACTCGAGTTTGGGACATATTCAACGACTTCAGACTCAAGATTTAAATCCCATAATATTGTTTTATGTGGATGAACTCCTCTCTGTCTGACCACCTGTCATCCATTCCCTCAGACACAATACTGACGTGACGCTACACAAACACAGATGAGTACACATGCACAAACAATAAAAACCATGGCAGCCCCAGCAAACACACCTGTTGCCACCCTACCCTTCATTATAACTCTTTATTCTACCTTTATGGTTGGAAATAGAAGGTAAACAAAACTCTGATAGTACAAAAGTTCTTGCGAGAAAACAAAAAGAATGTTTAGTGAGAAATTATAAGAATTTGCTAAAATAGTCAAGAGAAATTCAACAATTTCAGGGACTGTTGAGTTATTTTGATATGTGCTAAAAGATGTATAGTTATAATCTATAAACCTTAAACAGTTCATCAGCTGGTGATGGTGAATCAGGATCAGCTGGTGGTGATTGCATCCAACTGAGAGTCACATGTCTTTTGATTGGCTTTTATTGGTTTCAGTTAAATGCGTCTACTTTATATGCAACACTGATTGAATTGATGTATAAAAGTAATTTGACTTGTGCAGATATCACGTGTCTGACTGTCAGCAGACACCATCTTCAGGACTCTGTTCACCACAGTAACGTGTGCCTCATCCTGCAGAGACACTGCAGATGGACAGTATGTATGGATGATTATTTTTTAATGCCATCCATACTTAGACGGCACATTCCTCCATCACTCCTCTCTGCTCTGTATGCTCCCCTCTTTTCTTGCCTCTGCTTGTCGTTTCCTCCTGCTGGTGTCGCTTTCACGTGTCCCAGACTGGAAACGTGACGCCGACTGGAGGGCAGAAATTTAAAGAAACATCCTCTAACCGTGACTAGCAGAAGAAATCGCATGCCTTTTTAAAAAAAGATTGTGGATGTGGAAGTGGTGTGGAAGGGAGAAGTGAAGGACGGCAAGAGGAAGAAAGAGACGGCTGATGATTTATTTTCCTGTCTCAAACATTAGGAAGCAAACAGGAAGCAGCACAGTGGTAAAGGCTGCCCTCAGACTGTGTGTGTGTGATTGAAATCTTTGTACCAGACATGAGCTCAAGGACATGCAAGATGCATTGAAAGTGTATGAAAGGTAGCTTTGTGTGTGTGCGCGTGTCTATTTGACCAAGATCAGCTGAATCGCTGATCAAATACAACATGCAGAAGGGGCTAAAACAGAGGAAAGCTGATTTCAGAACAAATGTGCTTTTTTGGAAAAGTCTGTTTGCTGTGATTATCTGAACACGCCCACACCACAGCTCTACAAACATTGTGAGTTCCTCTGAGGGACTTTGGATGTTCTTGCCTAAGTGTCTGACAGACAGATAGATGTCAACCAGATGATGCTTCCAGCTGCTTATTCGCTCATTTAGACTAAACTTGCTGCATCCAGGCTTAATGACAGGTCAGGTTCTCATGGATCTTTGATTCTTAGTGGGGATTTGTCTATTGTTTGTAAAAACACTAATAATTTGTATATAAAAACGCTGGGCTGGTTTATTTCCGATGATCACTGCAGACGGGGGATCATCCACGCTGGGGTTATTTTTGCTGTGGTTTTTCTGTCATGTCATTGTGTCACACAAGGGCGAGACGTCTCTTTCCTGCCATCTGAAGTCTGAGTGCTGAGCCGTGTCCATGCAGAGGCAGCGGAAGGATGCGATTTACGCTCACGCTGGCATTGTGACAGTGCTGCGTGCCCTCGGATTGTTGCTGCTCAGCACAAAGACGGCCAGAGAGCAAACTGTCTGCACTTCACTTCATCAAACAGTGGATGTCAGGCTCCAGGAAGCTACAAACCAGTTGCTACAGATGCAATTACAGTCACTACAGTGAACATTTGAAGGGGCCCCCACATGTCCTTCCACACAAAAACACCCAGACTGAAGGAAATAACCACAAAGAGTTTTGTTGCTTTGTATCTCCAAATTTTGTGTATTAGTTTGTGTTACTTTGTGGTAACTCTGCATGTCATGTCTCTGTTTTGTGCAACATTATAGCCCCAGTCTTATCTTGCATCTAAGTGTGCCATCCTGTACCTCCCTTTGCATTATTTTGATGATTTTCTGTCTCATATGAGCTATGTTTGCTTCTTTAAACATTTATTGTGTGTATAATGTTTGTGTTTTGTTGGTCATATCTTTGTGATTGGTGCTCACATTTGCATTTAATTTAGCTTATTGTGTCTTATAATTTGGTCAGCTTGCACCTTTTTTAATTCATTCTGTCTCTTTGTAGTCAATAAGCATCTATTAATGTGAGTTTGTGTATTTTTGATCAGATTTAGGCTTTGTGTCTCATTTTGTTCATCCAGCATACTCTGTGGTCATTTTAACTCTATGTGATTATTGCATGCCTCAATTTGGTGGAATTTACATGATACGTGATGTATCCTGGTATTTAAATGTATTTAAAAATAATGAGGTTTAATTCTGGAGAAGCTGGTGAGATCAGTTTGTTATGGCAACTTGACAACAATGAAAAGAAAGCATAACATGTCATAAATCTGTCAGTAAGGTGATTAAGCCGGGCCTAAAGTATCAACATTGCATTGAAATGTCACACGCTGGTGGATTTGATTTGAGGTTGGCCCCTTTTTGTGTGTGATATGAAATCTTTCCTTGATTTCAAGTATGAATGTGTAAGTTAAATTGAAGCCTGCAGAAGACAAGCAAAGAAGGTAAACAACGTGGGTTTAGGAGCATAGAGGACGAAGTCTAACCGATCCATCCTCTGGATGTATTTTAGTCTCAGGTGACGCCGGCTGGAGCTGCTGGATGCCAAACATCCACAAATCCAATACAGATCAAGGCAGAGCTGCTAATGTTACTGTGACTCCTGATGGCATGCAGCTAGCTTCAACCTTGACGTGTTAGTCGTGAGCAGAGCTTTTTATGATTGTATCGGGTAACCACAAACTAATGATGTGTTCGCTGACCTTGAAGGTAATGTTACATTCATTAGGAAGGACGGAAGCTCATTGGCTGGACACAAACACTTTAGTGCCCATAGAATTTTATTTTATTTATCTATTCATTTTTTATTTTGTTTTATTTTTCATTAGATTTCATTAGACTTTTTTGAGTAACTTTTTTTAAATCAAAATGTAACTTTTTAAAACCATAAAACCATGAATTACAAAAAAAGTGAAATGCAACATAAATACAGTAAATAACATGAAATTATGCAAATAAAAACATATAGTTATAAATGGAATAACTCACTTACTTCATTGCACAGTCTGTGTTCTGTTTGTCTGATTGAGCTATTTTACTTTGGAAAATAGAAAAAAAATCTTTTTTTCAGACAGTATAAATACAATATATTTCTTTTTCCCCCCTCATAATCTAATTCAATTTACATTAGAAAGTTTTTAGTTTCAGACCTGTAATGCATTCCAAAAAATAATAATTAAATATTTATGGAACGTGAGGGGTTAATACTGTTTGCAAAGAAATTTGATCTATTTATTCATTTACTATTACTAGATTGGTTGATTGTGTTTTCCATGTGCTCCCAACTTCTCCTGACTGATGTTAATATTTGTAGAAGTTGTAGAAGGAAAGCCGACACAAAGTGAGGTTCTGACATTGTTGCAGATTTACTTCCATTCACTAACATGATCACACGGGCAGAATAAATATGCTTCTTAAAACTCTACATAAATATTAAAAAATCCAGAAACTTTCTAACAGATTTATTTTAGTTAAAAAATAATAAAACCTCCTATAATCAACCACTTCCCCAAGTCTTGCTTAAAATGTAGAAACAGGAATTGATGTTTCATATAATCATTTTTCCTCTTCTTCTGCTCCTTTTACCCTCGCTCAGAAATCAGATTAACATATTTTGCTAACTTAGTCTCCATTTTCATTGTCATGTTTATAAGTTAACCTGTTTATTGAGCAAACTGTGGAACAAAACTGTATCCCAGCCTCAGTGTGTGCCAAGCTGAGCTTGTTTAACTATGTTTGGATGCCCTTTCCAGCCGTCAGCTAACAGAAAATTTGTTGAAATGTAATAATAAAATGAGAAATTGCCCCCTTATTGCTGAATTACAAGAGCATGGACTGATGGCTGATAAAAAAAACTGTTTTTTTTTGTCATGATTGTAGCACAAAATAGGTCAGCAGTGATGCAGATGGCATCTTGTGCTCAAAGTTAAGTTAAACTAAGAGATTTTCTCTCTACAAATTAATTTTTTCCATTCTGCTGTTGTTTTGACACACATCAACCCAGCAGATGCAGCTAATTCCCTTTTGTGCTCCATAAACAAAAACTCCTTCAAGCTCACTTCTAATAAACTGGAGCAGCATGTGCCACAAACAGCCTGATTAAGAGCAAAGCTCCTCCATTGTTGAGCCTGCTATTGTCTGTCCTGCTGTATCAGTTCAACAGAGATGTTTTGGCTGAGTGAGTCAGCCAAAACAGACAAGCAGTTAAAGTGAAGTGCACTCCAGTTAAATCAAAAGGTCATTAAGAGTTACACGGAGGACATTTGTTGTTGAGTTAAACGTTCTCCAGCAGCTTTAGTGAAGCATACCGTAGATAACTTTTGTATTCCATTTCCGGGCTAGTGGTGAATCCCAGATTTGTTGGCTGGAGTTGGCTGTAAATGTGTGTGAACTGCTTTACAGTCTCAGCTACGCCTGTGTGAGGCGACTGCTTTAAATCTATTACAAATTGTCTGTCAGTCACTTAAGAGACAGCAGGAATGCAGCAGCTTTCTCACAGCGATGCACCTCAAAAAACACAAAACCGGTCGATCCAGATTGACATGAAACATAAACTCCACACAAAGAACTTAGTGAGGAAAAACCATTAGCAGCTGAGCAGACAGAACATTTGGAGTCGCCTCAAAATGCAGTTAAATCGTTTTCTTTGTGTCAGATGATAAAGTTATCTCGTTCACATCACCAGCTGGAGGTGGAGACAGATTTTTGGATGGAAACTTATTTCTGTTTTGACAACTTTCAGGGGCAGGGGAAGGTGCTGAGGGGAGGAAAAGTGGAGGATAAAAGAGGGATATAATCCCCCCTAATCCCCCGACTCTGCCCAGCAGGGTACGAGCTACGTGCCGCCCTCGCCGTGCTTCTGTCTGCGGTCTGTTTTGAAATTTCAGAAGCCTCCTGCCCGGCTGTGGGGCACGTGCCTCTGAGAGATGTGACCTTGTGTAGAGGAGGAACCAGGACAGGACCATACTGAAAATACACATAAATACACACTGAGTATTAAACTATTTATCCTGGAAAAGGTTAGTGGTCATAATTCAGGTTAAAGCCAGAAATGTCTGCATGTCTTCCTACACTAACTAAAATTTCAAGCTCATCTGCCTTTTGATGCTTTATGGGGATTTATTGCTGACATTGTTGTAATATTTCCTTTCTATAATCAATATTTAGCACCAGAGTTAAACAACAGAAAGCAGGAAATAACCTCCATGTTGAAACCAGACATAACAGAATGAATCAGACACAAAGATAAATAGATTTGGTCTTCTGTTTTGTTCAAAGTAGCACAATGTGCCAATTTCCTGTCTTAGGACCTAAAATACCTGGGAGTGATAGTTGCTTTTCTGAAGCAGGAAAGCCAACTGCAGTGAGGTGAGGGCAGCATGCATGGGTTTATCAGACAGGACCAGGCATGCTGCACTTAACTTCCATCCACTCAAGCAGCAATTATCTGATAACACCCGCAAATTCGGCACCGGATGCTTTTTTTTATCTGGATTTATGTGGAGGAAATCACAGCAATCTGTTTATTTGTGTGTGCAACATTGCTAGCACGTGCAAAAAACTTTGTTTATGACCAAAAGAACACAGATAATTTCCAGTTTACAGAAAAAAGCAGGTCAGCTTTGCAGGTGCTGCAGAAAGCGGAAAAACATTAAACAACACAACATTTTAACAGATAAGAAAGTGTTATATGATTATAGGATTAAATAAAACACACAAAACAGAAAAGTTAATGTTGCACAAAACAAGATAGAAACTAAATGATTCTAAGTTGAACAATAAAACAAAAAAGAAAACAAGAAACAAAAATGATAAGAAAACAACATTTTACCAAACTGGAAAAATACAAAAGCGAACATAAAACTAAATGTTTTACAAACAAAACTATATTTTTGAAAATGTTAAATCTAAAATCTTTAAACCTTTCATGCATCATTTTTCACATAGAATATTTTATTTTTTTATTGAAATAATTTTTAAATTATATTGAACTTATAAAATATTCAGAAAATATGTTATTCCTATAAATATTGTATAAGAATATACCTATCATTTTCTCTTCCTTTTTATCACGAAGGCAAACATACATACACTAAATACACAATACACACACACACACATATACATATATATATATATATATATATACATATATATCTATATATATTCTAGAGTGGTTGTAAGTGGCTGATTTACTCTCTTAACCCATATAACTACAAAAAAACCG
>JBBBVU010000026.1:7458880-7473648 GCA_037177055.1 Atherinosoma microstoma
GAAATGATTTTTTTTTGGAAAAAGGAATCAAAGATGTGGGGAAGTTTCATCTACAGGAAGTAAAAAGTTTTTGCAGTTTGAAGGGGGGGGGATGTGTAACCTAGAAAAAGCTGCTAAAAAGACCCCCCCCCCCCCCCCCCAGTGGAGCAAATGCACCTTGAGGTTACAATTTGGCCTTGAAATTAAGCATCAGTAGCTGAAGTGTTATTGTGGTGGAGCCGCCGGCTTCCAGAGCTTTCTGACACACATCATGGGATGTATAAAGATAGTGTTTGCTCAGCTGGTCCGGAGAGGATGACAGGAATTAATACATATGAAGAAACATGCACAGCATTAAGCTTTTCAGTAATACCGTCTTATTTTAACAGAGATAGCTGCTGGTACATTAAAATGGGATTAATATATAAAAACATCTCCAACCAACCAAAATACACAAATAGTATATTTCCCTGAGCTTAAATCGTATATGCTAACCAAGAAGATAACCCCCCCAAAACAATCCTGCAATAAACTTTGCCTTCACAAATAATGAAGATTAATCGTTCGTTAAATGGTTTTATTACTTCATCGAATTAAACTTAAAGACAGATTTATAGCTCAGCTGTAAAAACCACTAAAGGTTTATTAGCGAGTGTAAAGTAGCAGCCGTTTCTATATTATCATGTCATGACCTCGGTCTCCATATATTATTCTGGATTATTTGTTGTTAATAAAACAAATCTATGCATAAATATAGGATATGGTGTACACTGAAACATCTGTGAGCTTTAAAGGGAGATTAAAAGATTAAGGGATGATAATCCCAACAAAAACTGTACATTAATACAGTGGAGACATGACAGCACAACTATAAATCCCCAAGAGATTAAAATAGTTTCTGTATGTGGGTTTGCAGGTTGTTTTTATCAAAAAGAAAAAGAAAAAAAGATTAGCTTTATAGGAGATACATAAATAACCAAAATATGCACGTTTGCCCTCAGGCTGTAGTCCACCATACATCCTAATCTTGATAAAAACAGACTTGCCTTTGAAATAAACGACCACCTGCTTCAGTAAATCTCTTTACGTTAAGGTTCTCCTGAAGCTTATTAAGATACTAAATCAACCACATGTCAGCCAGGAGGTGATCAATAACGTATCTCTGCATCCATCATCATCTCGGCTGCTGCGCGCTCCCGCTGCGCGCTCCCGCGTCTCGTACCAGCATGTAGGTCCACGTGATGGGCGGAGCCACCATAGGACGACTATAAGAGGCTCGTCGTATGTAACCAATGAGAGGCGTTCATGCGGATGTCGTTTACATTACGCCGCTCCTCTGCGCATGTCTAATTAGGTCTGGTGAGTTTAAACTGGGGGAACTCTGGTTGAACTGGGGAACACAAATGTAAAGTTCTTGGTCTACTTTAGCTCAACCTGGTTTTTACCTGCATTTACTTACAATCAGCCATGTTTTTTTCACCAAATATTTAACATTTATGACTAAAATGAAAAATTTGACCCTTTTATGTGATGAGAAAAGTTGCAGGCTGGCATGCAAAGCTCAAACCATCATTAAAGAAAACTGACAAGTCCAGTTATTTTGCTTTTTTGTTTTTATTTTGAGGTGCAACTGTCTAGTGCAATTGTAACGTCACATTTGTGATGGGCTTGAAGGAACATGCACAAAACATCCAACATACTTCTGCTAGGCATTTTCCTTTCCTTATGCCAAGTGTCTCACTATTGTGTTGAGAGCTCCAGTCGCATAATGAACAACTCACACACTTGGCTGTACAAAATAGAGAGAAGAAAAAAAAAAAACATAAAAGCAAAAACAAAACATTGTCATTTACATTTTTAAAAAAAAAATCTACACATTTCTCAAAGTGGTGAAAGAGTCCAGATCATTTGAGTTAGTGAGTCTGAAGAGTTCAGGTACAGTACGAAGCCGTGTGTCACTGCAGGAGAGACAGCATCTTGGTGTGGAGGTAAAAGATCCTCTTCTGTTCCCACCCTGAGTTACGACATCACAGGTAGTTAAAAACCTGGCAAAACCATAGATATATATACAAACTAAATAAAACAATTAAAAAAAAAAGCTCTATATATGTATCTATGGTTAGAAACCAGGCACTTGGCAGAGTTTAATTGGAAATCTTTCATCTGTACAAAGTTGAGTGCCTATAAACAGTCATGTCCTATGTATTTTTGTTATCTAACAGACCAATTGGAAATGAAGAAAAGGAAGAAAAAAAAAAGCACATATTTCTCAGCCCCCCCCCCCCCCCCCCTAAAAAAAAAAGAAAAACAAAAAAGAAAAAAAAAGAAAAGGAGAACACTGATTCCCAGCATGAATGTTTAATGCTCCATCCAAGGAAGAAGGGGGGGAGAGAGCACATCGAGGGTGGGGACATGGGTTTGAGAAAGAACACCGAGTTCTCAAAGCGAACAAAGAGGTGCAGCTGATGCAGATATCGTCCCACACCGAGACCGTCGTCAACGTCTGAAGATGCCGTGAAGATGCAGAGCCATGAACCGCCCCCCTACCCCCCCCTCCCCATGCCTGATGGGTCTGCCAATCCTTTTTGTTTGTCCATTAAAAGTCTGTCCATGTCATTTTGGAGAAAGTGCAAAGGGACTCAAATAAAACGAGAGGATGGGGGGGGGGGGAGAAAGCTGTGCGGGTGGAGGAGGTGAGGTGGGTACGAGGCGATGGCACACTTTTCCACAGGTCGCACGCCGAGGGATCTGACGGCACTGGCGAGAGCGTGCTCCTCCCCGTTCCTGTCAGCTCTGTCCTGCCCCTCGTTACCACGACGACGACGATTGTCTGAAGCAGGTAGTAGAAGTTGCAGACAAAGCGGGGACACATATACACACACACACACATACACCGGTGCAACTCCAAAGTCTTTCAGTTAAATTAGTGTGCAACAAAAGAAAGTTGTTTCCGGTTAAGTTGGTGTGTGCGTTCCTCCAAATGGTGGCATAGTCGGTCTGGATGATGAAGTCCATTCACAGTATGGTGAAACTCCTCCTCCTCCTCATCTTCTGTCTTCCATCCCCCCTGTCCTTCATCCTCAGGGGGCTCTCCAGTGTGCAGCTCCTGCGTTATGCTGATGTGCCGGAGTTGTGCGTGATGGGGGGGGCTTGGCCGCTTGCGGGCAGGACCGGAGGTTGGGCAGTGCTGGTCGGGGAGCCGCCGGTCTGGACTTGTGCCTGGAACTGAGCCATCTGCTCGGGGCTGGCCAAGGTCTTGAGCAGGTTGTTCTCCTGCTCCAGCTGAGTGTTGCGCTCAATCAGCTCTTTGATCTGCTCCTTCAGCACCTCCACCTCCTCACGCACGGCGTACATCAGGTGGCTCTTCACCAGGTCCTGAAGATGGAGGGAGGAAGGAGACAGAGTCGGTTAAATAATGCAGCACATTCGCTCCTCCATGTTCCATCACTTCAACGAGGAGACATCTTGTTCATACTGCACATGAAGCAGACTCCCCACAGCACAACAAAAGATACATGCTATCGGAAATTAACTCGTTTATGTGGTAATCAGTCAGACATTTTGAATAATCACTATTAAGCTAATTTGCTTTCTAGCTTTTCTGTCCTTTCTTATTAAGGAAATTGAAGATTTTTTAAAGGTTTCGGACGAACAGAGTGATAATATGTGAGATTTCTGGGTGTAGATGTCAGCATTTGTCATTATCCTTGCACTTTAGTTTCAAATTTATGAAGAAATCATCCCCAGCTTAAATCAATAAAAGGTTTAACAATTAAAAACAAAAATAAAAAGCAAATGAAAACCCCTTTATCAGTGATAATTCCTCCATTTTCTAACAAATCTTGGTTAATTCTTGCATCTAAACTGAGAGGATATGCCAGTTTTCCTTGTTTCATCCCAATTCAAAATGAACATCTGAAGTTGAAGCTGATTTGCCCCCCCCCCAACACAATTTAAACCACTTAACCAAAAATATGTATAATTCTTTGTATAATTTGACAACAAAAGGAGATATTTGACTGGAATTAACAACGTGACACATAAAAAAGCCTTAAAGGAAAACGTGTGACACTGCGTCACTACAATGATGTTACCAGATGAGTAAATTTATAAATCAGAACAACAAAAACATCTTCTTAGATTATTCCCATGATGATGCCGGAGCAGAGCCAGCCTGCTGTAGGGGGGGGGGTTGCTTAATAATCTGAGCATCCCTCCTCTGTGAAACTGCCCCTCCTTCCTCTCCTGCCCCAGCTAGGGAACAAAATGTTCCTGCGCCGGAGTGGGAGGAGCCAATAACCGGCCGAGTTATTTATACTGCGCGGAGGGGAGGCTGCTGCTTGCCTAGCAACACAGCATGGAGAGGCTGAGAAGGAGAGAGAGAGAGAGAGAGCTGTGCGCGAGAAAAGGGAGGGAGGAGGGTAGCGTGTGAACCTCAGCTTGGTCCACATCAAGTTGCTAACAAGCCGGAGGGTCATCGGTCAAAATCGTGACAGAGCAGGAAGCTCTTGTTGCCTCCAAAGAAGCAGGTGCAGACATGCTGGAGTTGTTTTTAACGCATCTGCAGCTTTTCATTCATTCATGCACGCAATCACAGCTTCTATAAACTCCCTTCTTTCTGGGATCCTCTCTGAATAATGGCATCCAATCATACTGTAAAAAAAAAAAATAACTCAAAAGGCTTTTCAAAGAAAACATAATAGAAGCAGGAAGAGCCGCCATAGCAGCGCGAGACCACGTCAATCTGTGGGTTACATAACACCAGAGGGAGCACATACATGACCAGCATGCCAGCAGCCTATTTACAAACACGCTCAGTGGTTAAATATGGAGAGAAACAGTCGCTTACCATTGCTTGTTCAATCTTGTTATCAATGGCCACCACACTCGCACCCGAGGAGCTGGAAGAACAGAAAGCAGAATGTGCCGTTAGTCCGCCTGGATGATGTAATATTAGCTGAACACTGCGGCTGATTTGGAGGCATTTGATGGAAATGTGTCTCAGTTTAGAGAGTTTTAAAAAAATGAGGTTGTATCAAAAGAGAGAAAAGGCTGACGTGTTTCGTATTTGTGAGACTGTCATCAGTAGAAAAAAACCAGTAAGTCATCTGAGATATTAGTGTGTGCAACAAAGCAGACCAAATGGAGGTCAATACAGGCAGATTTTTTTTCTTCCATTTTGCACTTATGCGGTTGAATGAATGATCTACACAACCAGGAGAAACATTACCTATTGTCAACCCGGACTGATGCGCTTTCCTTCCCAAGCACAGAGGACAGAAACGATATGGAGAAATTCCTCAGTTGACAAACGCCAAGGTCCATCGCCACAGTGTAACATTGGGAATTCATGCTATCTTGCCCATTAAAACCCCTGAAGGCGATTCATCGGCTGTATAAACTGGAAATCCAGTGGTATAAAAGTAGAAAAAATAGCGCATTATTGGGGCTCCGCGCGGTGAGTCTGCTCGCGGGCCGACCGAGCTGCTCGCAGCCGGGACAGGGCACACAATAGACTGAAGCGGCGGGCTTTACACCGCGCTATTCGCCTCTTTCTCTGGATAATTCATGCAGGGAAAACAGCTCCTGCTGCCGCGCGATTGGCGGAGAAGTGAGCTCATTAGCATAATGACCCCGTCTGATTGGAGGAGCGCTTGCTCATTATAATAATACAGGCTGCATCTCTCTACCTGCTGCACTGTCCTCTATAAAGCCCCCACCCAGTTCTCAGGCAGAAACGACAGACTCCGTCGACTTAAAACCGGCGAGCCTAGAAGTTAAGAGAATATATTTAACTTTTAACCGTCTCCTTCCCATTATTTAGACTTAAAACTGACATATAGATATTTATTGAGCGGATTAATCGTCAAATGAGACCGGCAGGTGATGGAAAACTTTGGCCACAAGCCGTTAAATGAAGAAATATCACCCCCTACTGGTAAGAAGAGGTAACACTCTCACAGCAGGACGCAGTGTTAATGTAATTTAAGTAAACTTTGTCAGTCAACCATGGGTTCACCCCACAGTAAAAACTGACCTTAGAGCTGTCCAGATGTTAAAGATGAACAAACAAAAGCACAAAGTTTGAGGAGTCATGGCAGAGGAAGAAGAGTCAGACTGTAGAAACAGCAGACGCTCAACTTCATCTGTTTAGGGGCTGCTCGACAGAGATATGAGAACAGTATGTTCTGTAAAGTAAAACAGGACCACCCTCTCACTTTGTTACTGACCAGAATAGAAACTTAGTTATCCTCCTCATCTTATTCTTGTAACTGAGCATTTTAGTCTGTGCAGGAGTGAAATATAGGCAGAAAAACCAAAGATAACTAAAGGAAATAGCCTACTTTTTTTTTAAGTAAATAATAATAGTAATAGTAAATGAATGAAATGAAAACTTTTTGTCAATCTATGGATTGTTTAAAGAAAAGTCCTGACTATGAAAATTAATTTCTGCATTACAAATTTACTCATGACTGAGGGTAATTGGATGGAGTTTTTAATGCATGAAGTTGTGGACTGATGTTGCTATGGAAACAAAGAAAAGGAAGCACATTTTGTGTACACAGCTGGGGTCAAGATAAAAAGACACTAACACAGTTCCCTTTTCTTGTTTCTGACGACATCATTTATTAAAATGAACTTCTAACTGCTGTTTACTCCCAACTTTTATAGACTTTCGTTGAGGACACTCAGCCACGTTCATCAGCAACATAATCTTTGGCCACATGTTTGAGTTCCTCTCAGATACCTGTTCCCGCTGTAAGCACCTTAGCTGTGTTATATCACTCCCTGTCTTGGATGTGTAGTGTTGCTGCGTTCAGTCAGAGGCTTGTGTGTCACCACGTAGGTTAGCTTAGCTTTATAAATGGGACCCCTTTGAAGAAGAAAGCTAACTTGAACATCTGTAACCTGCCAGTTCATTTGTGTTTTACTTTACCTGCAGCTCAGTCACTGACTCCAGTAAAATCTTCTTAAGGAGCACATGTCATGATGTATTGCTTTATGAAGAAAAAAACTATTGAAAACAAATATTACAAACTCTTGAGCAAGGCACAAATTGGGGGTTAGGTGCAAGAAGAATGTGTTTCATGTTGGAGACACTGAACATATTTTTGATTCGTTGTGTTTGGGACACTGGAGTCTTCTTGACAAGTGGATATTTTGAGGAACTGGATAGTTATCTTTGGCGGTTGAGATTAGGAGGGTAAATTCAATTAAACGTAACTGAGCATTAACAAATCGCACCTTCATGCCTTCTCGCAGCCAGGCGAAACATGCACATGTGTGCAAAAGCAAGAACACGGTGTCCTCGAAACGCAGCCCTTTAGGGCAGCTGAGCAGGAGTTGGAACGTGCTGCAGGCACGTGTTGCACACAGGAGGTGGGCACTAAATGAAACCGCAGGTGTCAAGTCTGATAAAAATGTTTAAACTGAAATTAAAAAACTGTCACCTGAACACCATCAAAACATCAACAACAGCCAGACATGTCACAACAAAGCCCTCTGACGTCTCTGTTTACCCCCTAGCCCGACATGACAACACCACAGCCATTGTTACCTCTTCAGATGCTTCTCCAGCTCCCAGAAGAGCAGCTTTAGGGCCATGGCGTCCGGGCCCCGTGCTGCCTCTCCTCCTCCTGCCCCGGCCAGCCCTTTCTCTCTCATTGAGGCTAAAAACACACACTCCGACCAAGCAGAGGCACACCACCCCCGCCCCAAAACAAACGCCACTATCACTAGTGCGCCCTCTTGCCCCCGACCCCCTGCTCCCCCTAAAGTGAGGGGCTTCACATAGGGGAGCCTGAGCAACAATAGAGCCCAGGATGGAGCTATGTAGGACGGAGATGGGAGAGGGAGTGTGTGTGTGTGTGTGAGTGTGTACAGCGGGAGCGCGCATTTGTGTGTTAAGTCCTCCTGATTGCCTCCTTACTAAGCCTGGATCATATATAGACTGTGTGATGATTGGGTGCGTGAGAGGAGACATAGGAGGGTGGGTGGTGATGTCACTGCATAAGGAGACGCGTCACCCTCCATTCTGTGGTTATGTAAACTGCCAGGACATATCAGGGGGGATTCATCCAATCGGATGAGCTACTTTTGACCACACACCCTGCAAGCTCGCTCCTGGTCGACTGCAAGCCACTCCCTTTGATCTGCAGCTTCTCGCTCCTTCAGAACATTCATGTGATTGTGATGAAAGGTGGATGCATCTGCCCTGAAAACTCCCAAAAACATCCACTTTCTGCAGCTCTAATCCCACCAGGACTCGGCTCAACTCAGATTATTTAGGAGAAAGTTGCACCGAGCACGCCTGCAGCTACCCCATCACTCCTCATCAGTGGATGCACACTGGACACACAGTATGGGTTTCCAACAAGAGCACGAATAACATCTACCTCCATGCTGGCTACTAAACGGCGCGTGCACAGTCTGCAAAACAGTCCGAACAAAGAGGATCAAAACAAGATGGCAGATCAGACAAAGGCCTCACGCAGAGCCCAGAAATGCTCAGCATCCACACTGGAAGTCAGCAGGAAAAAGAGCAGCATCAGTTAAGTTAAGGGAAGAAGAAGAAAAAGAAAAAAAAAAGAGAGAACAAAGAAGAGGCAACCATGATCCAAGATGGCAAGGATATGACGGGGCAACAAAATGGCGGCGAGGAGCGCCCACAAACTCTCACACTGTGAAATTATTAACCTCATTAGGTGTAGGTCACATATTCTTTTCTTCACTGGAAGTTTCAGTAACACTTACAACAGTGACCGACCCCAAAACGAGAGCACCGAAGCGCTGATAACGGACAGCATTGGGAATTCATAACCATCAAGTTGAGCTTCCCAACGAAAACATACAAGCACTTCATCCTACATGTCTGTACATCGTGTCCTGGCTGGTCTGGGGTCAGGGTGCGCATGCTCCCTTAAAACAAAAGGCTTGAAAATAGTCAGAGAGGAAGCCCTTTGCTGATGTGGAGACACTTTACTTTCAGCCAATGGCTGAACAGACCTGGCCTGGCCAATGATGGCAGTCCTTGACATCATGACATCACAGATGGGATGTTTTCCTTTATCCAAGTACATCCAAAGCTCAAGTGTACAGTCTGTACAAAAGGCTGACCCATATATCAGTGAAACGAAACATTAATGCTCAATCTAAGTTGGGACTGGGAGTAAAATAATGCAATAATAATAAAACTTATGTCAGTTGTTGATTGTTGTTATTCCAACCAGCTTTAATCACACACTATTTTTCTAGCCCCAAAAAAGCTCCCAGCCAACATGGCGAGCAACCTCTCCGACAATCTTAGGAAGTTCTCAAATCCAAACCAAACAAACATTTGTGCCTGGCTTCAAATTTACCTCCAAGAAAAGAGTTTTTTTTGCAGAGAAAACGTCAGCGAGATGGATATCCGCCACACCCAGCAGAGCTTACATAAGATGGGGTTTACATTGTGGTTAAAAATATAAACTTGAACTATGTTGGAAAAATGTCACGGCTATATTTAAAGCTAAAAGTTTGTAGTTTGAGACTCCAGAGTTTCAGAACATCCATTACAGGAGCTGAAGGCTTCAAACTTTTGTCAGGAGATCATGACTAGCATAACTGGGACGGTTTAACCGGGGGGGGGGGGGGGCACATGTGCCGTCAAGTTGGAAAAGAAGCTGTGTTCCCCATCAGCAAAAGGAAACGCAAATAAATATTCTAGCAAGCAGAGAAAATACCTCTAAGCTCTTTATGTTCTGCATGCATCAACATAAAGACCCTCTTGTGTATTTGCTGTACATTTATGGTCTCCCTCCTTTTATCTGAGCTCACTCACACTAAAGCATCCAGCTAAGTAACGCTTGTGTTAGGAAGAAAGGCAGCAGTGTGGTCCAGAAAATGATCGCAGGACATCTTAAAGTAATTAGAAATGTGATCAAAGACGTCCTGTTATCATACAACACAATGGGAACCCATTTTCAAAACACACTTGTAGGACCATGTAGCAGATTTGTCTCCACAAAGTCTTCCTTTTCTTGCATCCTTCTTTTTTTTTTCTCCATCAGCTTGCATGCTGCGCTGTGATTCGCTCCTTCCGCATCACTTCTCTCTTAGCAGTAGGGAGGCATAAGCTTGTGTGTGTGTGTGTCTGTGTGTGTGTGCCCTGTTTGTGTATCTGCCCATGTGTGTGCATGTGTGTCTGAGGCTATGTTAGACTGGCGGAATCCGGTTTGGGAGGCTTTTAACACTGGTCTCTATACAGCAGAGAACCAAGGCAGATTACACTCCCGCACTCAAACAAAGAAAGTGTGTTTTTACCAATTTAGAGGACAACTGGCGAGTATCTAAAAACATTTTCATAATTGGATAATAGAATCTTGAAATGCAATTATTTTAGAGTTTGAGGAGGTAATCTAAGGGGGCATTTAAAAAACAGGAAGAACTCCTCTACAGCCGAGTATAATCACCAGTGATTTGTGCCTCAAACAGACAAAACAAAGAGGAAAGGTTAGCCTTAAATTCAAGCAGGTCTCATCATATCGCAGACCTTCAGGGCTGTAGCTCCGTGGAGCGCAAGTGAATCCGTCTGCCACGCACGCAACGCCTTACATAACCAGCCTCTATGCCATATGAGCCATGAAATAGAGAGAAGGCAGCCTGAAGAAACCAAACACCCTCTGATCCCAAACATCTCCACATCTTCACTCACAGGGCAGACATGCTTTGTCTTCCTGATGGATGAGGTATTAACTTTCAGCAATCTCACACATTCTCCATCAACTATCAAGCTATGACATTTATAACAAGACAAAAATAACAAATTGTTTTCAACCCTAACATTAAGCAAGGGATGAGCGCTGCATTAAAAACACCAGTAAATCATGATAATTAACTTCCATTTAACTAAAGCACACACTGTTCAGCCCCTTTACTCGCTACAATCCATGCTTAGGAATAAATACAAACAAACATTACACAACTGAGTGACAACATGAAGCGTCATCAGTCACATGGACCTGCAGGGTTTTGCTTTAAGCTGTGAAGGCTCTCTGTCAGTGTAAACATAGCCAGAAAGCTGACTATTTAAATAGTGAGAATCTGCACAGCAGAGGTCCAGAAACTTTGCTTGAGGCTCTCTGCAGTGCGCGGTTTCATGTGGTCATCCGATTGTGGTTTAACAGTGGGAAAGGTCGAGGCGTTGACACTACACAATCACAAATGACTTTACACTAAAACATTACGTTTTTTTCATTTTACTGTGAAGTCGGTGTTTTACCGAGAAGAGTCTCTTTCAGGGGGAATAAATGTTCTTCTTGCAGCGGTCACGTTACTGTGTGCTTTGGAAATTCTGCTTCAGAGGACGTCAAAGAACAGATGGAAGAGACTGACAAGACTTTACTTTAACATCCCTGTGGGCTCCAGGGGCTGAGCGTGACAAGTCTGAGACCACCCACAGAAGATTTTGCTTTGATTTTTTTTCTACTGGTAACGGGCAAAATATGCATAGCTGACTCAACCACAGCATTCACAGCACAGGAAAAATGTAAAAAGATGAAAACAAACAATGAATTCTCTTGAATTTTTCCACCCACCGCAGATCGATGCAACTTAATACTTATTTATCGATCGTACTGGACAGCATGAAAGCATAAATTTTTTTTATCATAGAACATTTAAGATTGCATCGATTCTTTCTATTCTTTGCCAGCAATTAAACTAGTCTGACAAGGTCTCCAGGTGTGCAGCAATAAAACATACCGAATCTGCCTTCTATGAGAATAGAAATCTTACATCTATCAGCAGAGACGAGGTTTACTTCAGGCCTGATGGTGCTGATTGAAGCCTCCAACCTCAACATGGTGGTTTAGATATACACTACTCATAAAAAGTTAGGGATATTTGCCTTTTTTGTAGGACGTCAGAATGAACCTAAAATGCACTATAACCTTATTTTGTGAACTTTATGCTTTTGAATGCACACATACAACTGTTCAATGTTTAATTATTGTACTGTACAATGTATTGTGCTGTCTCAACAAGGTGAATAACCACAAAAAAAAAAAAATCCCAAAAGGTGTCTGAACCAGGAATCCTTCACAAAATGTTCTGGTTCAATGACAACAATTTGTATTTAAACAGTCCTCTTTGTCACACTGTTGACATTTATTAGACATTATGAGACCAAGACGACGTCTAACACATGACAAGTTATTGAGATATTAAAATTTTTTTTATGCTGTGGTATACTCCGCTGCTGTCAGCTTTTCTATCAATAACTTATATAAAATGGAGGACTTACCACTGCATTATTCTACTTAAAATATCAGATAAGTGAGGGCATTTCATGTGTTTTGTAAATTTAACTTAAAAGCTGAATATCCCGAACCTTTTGTGAGTAGTGTATATAAGTGCAACTTCTCTCACAGATACAGGCTGCAAATGGAAATAAAACATGTTGATGCACCAGGAGCTCAGAGAAAATATTAAAAATTGGGGAATTAACCAAAATCATTTGCAGCAATCTTTTAAGAAATAAAATCTCTTCTATAAAACTTGCTGGTATTTATAAATCACATTTACTTAAGATAGAAACAATTGAGATTGACAATGTTTACATGTGACCAGCCTTTTTATGGGTTTTACTTTGTTTTTTTCATCTTACTTTGAAGCACTTTGTGATTCTTTCTGTGAAAATACGATACAAATAAACTTTACTTATCATGTATGTCTTGTCATAATTAAAATATCTATCAAAGTTCAACTACACTTTCAGTTCAATATCATTCAACTGCATGCAGCAGATTTATTAGTTTCTTAGGTTTTAAATAAATAAAGGGAATCTGTTAATAATGAATGAACAGGAGATTTTAGACAAACAAATGAATAAAAAATTGAATATAAAAATAAATAAATGTTTTATAGCAACCTAATCAACAGTGAAATAGCCAACTTCTATCAGATACTTCAGCAAAAAACACACTAGAGGCAGTAAAGACATTTTTATAAAGTACATTATGTTAAAATCCAACTGTACATTCATTAAATTAAATCTGCTGTTATGATTACAAAGAGGGATATTTTCCTGACAACTTTTTGGCACCGACGCTTCAGTGGCAGGATGAGAAATGTGATTTTTTTCTCACCTGTTACGTCAAGGCGTGTTTTTAAAAATGTGACTGAGGGAAAAAGCCTGAGGGTCAAAGGAGAAAGGGAAATGACAAGGGAGAGAAAATACCATTACAGCTGTCAGTAGACTGATCATGACACCACCGGTTAACTTTAGAAATGCTTCTTCTTTTACTCTTCATGTCTATCATTCGGCTTCCAGGCTGAAAACAAGAAGCAGCTCAGAAAACTGTAAACGCGTACCATTTCACACAACATAAACCACCTTGACAGCTCACGCCATAAACTGGCTCCTATTGAGGAAGAGAGAAAAAAAAAAGCACAGAAAGGCTTGGACACATGTTACATCTTCTCAGGCCTGTGACTCTGCAAGAACATGCAGCTTTGCATGAGAGCACAAGGCAAGCAAACGTGACATCCAGCTACTTGGCTCTGATGCCCCCAAAACTCCTTTCTTTATTGACTAAAACTGAGCCTGTCACAGCTGGTAAATACTTTGATGTGGCTGCTAGATTTTTCTAAATGAGAAAAAAGGCTTGATGCTTTCAATTTCACCGCAAGTAGGTTTAAAAATATTTCTCTGCACGTGCTACAATGTATTAATAATGAGCATGGAGGACAAAGACTTAAAAGGCAGGAACTATTCATATATTTTTTTATCCTTCAATTATTTTTTGAAAACATATTGATTTACAGTATGAGGGGGGGGGGGGGAAATCTGAACATTTTAATGGACACAAAACAGACAAAATATTCTCCTCCTGATTAATATTAATATAAATTAAAATGTATTTATAACTTCAAGTGTATTATTATTATTCTACCAACAAATAAGCACAATTTTATTGCATGTGAAACCCTGCAAGAGCACATTTTAAAATCAATCAGTCTGATTGATGAGGCTTCTGCAAGCAGTCCCCAAGCTGATCAGACATCATCACAGGGATTTCCAATAGTAAGCACAGAAGCTCAGTGTTTCCATAAAGAGGTTTTCAAAACCCCTCATTAGTTCCTCCTTCATTCATTGCGTGCAAGGACATTTCCACTTAACGAGATATGCTTTAGGTCAGTGACTCTCAAAGAACGTTGCAGTTATATAAACTTGTGTCATCTAAGCTGGAAGGATTTATGGGCCCAGGCTGCCACCTTATGGAGAAATGCCAGTATGACAGGATCAGAGAGTGGATCCACACTTATGTTTATGCCTCTCCTGAAGAATAACTAGATGTGAAATGTAATTATCAGATTAACCTTCAGGGATGATTTATTGCTCTCGACAGACAGGAGACACCGCCCAGAGCGGTGCTACTTCTGTGACACTTTAATGAAATAAGCCAGCATTAAATTCAGATTCCTCAAAGGCAGATAGTGGGACCTGGACAGAGCAAAGTAAAGGATGACAAATGAAAACAGCTCATTTTAAAAAACAAAGGAAGCCTAAAGTTACAGCAGAAATAAGTATTAAAACCCCAAATTTAACTGATGCTTTGAACATCATGTTAATGCACAAGTTTTAGGACAGTATGCAAACGATGGACATTCACTTCTGATAGGAGGATAGATTTAAAAATCTACTAATTGTTTATAAATCCCAGAACGGTCTAGGCCCAGAATACATCTGTGATATGTTCAGAGAATATAAACCTGCAAGAGCTCTTAGATCCAAAGACTCAGGTCAG
>JBBBVU010000026.1:7497540-7509589 GCA_037177055.1 Atherinosoma microstoma
TCCCGAGGCTTTTTGCACCCCAAACAAACAAAAAGAATAAACACTTGAAGTTGTGTTTCATTTAAACGCCAGCCAGGTGAACTTGAGCTGACAAGCAACTCAGTTAGTGCTGACCACCAAACATGCTCCATAACATTGCTCAAGTACAAAACTGCTTTATACAAAAGACAACCCTAAACAGAGGCAACATATTGCAATGATTCACATGTTCGTGTCCCAAGTCACTTGTGACGCATCCCTGTCTTCTGTCACCTGCTATCGGTGTGAATATAAACCCATTCCTGGCTCCATTTTGCTGGGTATATATGTCAGCTGATAAAATTGAATTTGAGACTTTCAAGCAAAGTAAAAGCTGGCAGGAGAAGAAAAGAGGCGCCACAGGAATGACTCAGTGAGGAAAATAATAATTGTAGTTCCACCGATGTGTGTAATTACACAGCAAAAAAACTGAGAATAAACACCAAATTAAAGCTAACAAAAAAAAGACGTAAAAATGATAAAAGCTTATTATTATTTTCTATTTAAACATCTAAAAAACACCTTAATTGTTGGTGGTAGTTGCTGTGCAGTTACAGTTCAGCTGATGGAGCAGCAGAGGGAGCTGTGAGGCAAAAGAAAAAGAGAAATAAAAACAATAGGTCCAAATCACTTCTGAGGAATGAGGACGTGCTATTGGAGTCACTTCTTTCATTCATTCATCTTGCTGTCTACTGCTATTAAGCCGGTGCTGCATCTTTTCTAGAGGAGAATTAAATATTAAAATCCCAAGCAAGACATAAGGTCTCAGGCATGTTTCTCCTTTTTTTTCACACATGAACAAAGCATTCACATAACTTCTGAGTCTTTTTATCATTGGGAAGATGCTTTCCAGGTCCTCTTCTCAGAACAACACATCTTCATTCGTGATGAGGGTTTCCACCACCAGTCTCTGGTATCGGATATCGTTGAGCGCCGTCATTGCGTCCAGCCCGGGGGCCCTCATCAGCGTCGGGCCGAAGACGATGCCCAGGTTCTCACTGGACATGAGGTTTTCCTTCTCACACTGGGTGACTCTGGATGTGCAGCGTACAAAGCAGAAAGGGCAAAGTCAGCCACAGTATCATGACGCGTGTGAAAAAATTCAACATCAATTTATGTTCTGACCTTTTGAGGTGAGCCATGAGGTATCGCAGCGTCTCGCAGTGAGCTGGAGGTAGCAGCTTCAAGGCCTCATGGAGAGACTCAAGTCGTTTTTCTGGATCTGTAATTTCTTCAACACAGAAAATATTCCACTGTAAAGGTGCAGCCATAAGTTACCCCACAACTAAGAAAAACAATGTTGAACCATGAATCACAAGGTTAAATTCAACACCTACTTGCAGCTTCTATGAAGCGTGGGTAGGCATCATATGTAATGAGGGGAATAGGCAGCTCTCTAAAGTAAAGCTTGAGGGCTCCGGTGATGATGTTGATGTCTTCGTAAGCATTCGAGGAAATATCCGCTTTTTCTCCATCTGCGGAGGAAATTAGCACAAAACATTAAACAACCAAAAGAAATAATTAGAATCAGGGTTTCTCTAACAACATATTTGCACTCACCTCTGTCAAAGGCCAGCTTCACATCCTCTATAAGCTCACTGAAGCCTGATATTCTGTATAACCCCTCTGACTGAAGACCTGGAGAGAGAGAATCATGCTTAGTTAAAATTCTAGTTTTTCTGATTGATTTTCAGATAAACAACTTATCATCAACACAAAGTCCTCTAGACTGCTATTTGCAAAGCTGTATGGGTGCACAGGTATGAAATGTACATGCAGTGTTCATAGTGCCACAATCATTAAGTCCAAGTTGTTTTTGTCTGTTAGCAGAAAGGCTCCAAGATTTAAGGTTGATTTGCATGTAAATGTTCCATCGGGTGGCTGATGGCCTAACATGGAAGTGATTAATGTAATCGTAATCAAATAGAGACCCTTCACTTTGTTTTCTGAACAAGACAACCTAGACAACTTTTTAAAACCTCCGAAAACAGTCGCTTCAAACTAAAATATTGACAAGACTTCAGACTTTTTCATTAACTAACAGGACTGGAGATACTTTCGTTGAGATGAAGTAATGGTTTTTCTTTCCTCTAAGTAAATCATGCTATAGTAGAAATCCCTATAAAAGGCAAAGACAAAAAGAACCAGACAGAGCCAGGATGAGAAAGTGATTGATGAGAGACGACAGTATAGTGGATGATTTCAGCAGCCTCTCTTTCTCCAGTCAAGTTCAATCATGTCAAGGGTGGCAACTAATTGATCTTATGTATTAGTTTGAGTCTGATCGTGAAGCAGAATCAATAAAATCCTGTCTGTGGCAGCTCCCCTGAGACTACTCGTCCCTCTGTGGGAAAACCTGGCGTTGTCACTCAGTGCACATTCACACGTGGGATGTAATAGGCTGGTGGATATCTTTTTAAATCGACGAGAGGCAGCAAGAGACACTCGAAGGTTCCTACAATTTGCATACACACAACAGCTTTGTGGATGTTTCCCTTTACTTAAGCTTTTATTTAAAAAAGAAAACCCAACTATATTACATAACAGGTGACTTACATATGCATGCTTCAGCATTCTTTCTCTCACCTCTAGCTTCGATTTCCTGGATGCACATGTCGACCACCATCGGCCGTTTGGTGTTGTGAGCTTTTACCAGCGTGGTCAGGTCGCAGCTGTACACCTTCTTTACATGCCGAAGGTCCGGCTGGCAGTCGTTCGGTACGACTTTGGAGCACTGCTTATGAACGTTCAACCCGCAGTCTGACAGAGTAAAACAGATTATTTTACATTACAATTTATTTATGTTGATTTGAAAGTTGTTTGTTTCTGCGTCTTCTGAGGAAAACTGGGAACAGCCATCTAACTTTTATTTTCTCTGTACTTGATTTAAACGTAGGTGTTGCAGAGGCACCCACACAGATACACTGTGTTCTTTGGCACCGGCAGACTTAACATTTCAAATCTATGAAACACTTCAGATGAGTCAACAGCAAAGTAACTAACTTTAGTCAGCTGTCCCAGTTTAACAGAGAGTGGGGGGATGGAAGACATCAAATGTTTTCATAGAGAAGAATTAAAACACTCGTGCATTCAAGAATAACCAATTATTCTAACAAGGATTATGATTATGTGTGTGAATACCTGCACATTTCACTCCCTGAGCAATGAGACCCCACATGAAGTTGGCACAGTACTCACACCAGTGGGGGCCCCTGAATGTATGAACCTGGACAGACACAAGAGAGTAAATCAAATGTTTAAATGGCTGCATTTACTAGAAATATTCAACCAACAAAATAAAAGGAGAAAATGTAATCACTCCACGTGCCACATGCTGAGTTTGAGGAGATCTAGACTTGGAAAAGGAGAGAAAATCATTCACACAATGCAGAGTGGGTCAGGAAATACCTGAACACCGGCAGTAATTATTAACAAAGACTGACATTCAAAGAAAAATGATGGTGATTAAACAAAAGTGCTAAAAAGGTACTTAGAAAAAGAATTATAGATAGGGATTACTTTTAATAAGTTAATTTACTGCAGCAATTGGTTCTATATAATAAAATGCTAATAACCTCCATCCTTTCACAGGGCTCTTTGTGTGTGTGTGTGTATCTACTAGTGTGTCTGTGTCCACATTTCTCCAGAGCTCAGGACATCGTGGCGCTGACCTTTACGCTTCTGACTAATGGCTCCCTGTACTGTGGGAATCTATGAATGGAAAGCCCTGAACAAAAGCATGTAGTGCAGAAAGGTGTGTATCTGTGTGTGTTTCTTAACACTCCGTGTTCTCTGAGGTGAATCTGAATTAAATCCCGTGAGCTGAATCAGCAATTCTAGCAGCACACACTTGCAATCAGGGAAGTGGAAGGGACCGCTCACCTTGAAGTTGTGGACCTTCTCGTACTTGGGCGCTAAGTCGCTCTCCCTCAGGGTGGCCCGCCGCACCAGCGATGTGAGCTGTGAAAGGGCAAAAGATCTGATTGGTTGCCAGAAGGTGGAAGCAGGGGAGGAGGGTTTGGAGGGGGCTGGCGGCCGGTTGATATGGACTCCGTAGCCGAGTTGATATGTGCCGGCGTCTGAGGCACTGCTGGAGACTGGCAGGGAGGGAATTGAACCAGCGCTGGCATTTAAACCGAGAGCAGCTGTGAACAAGGAGCCCCTCTGACTTGTTTCCTTTTTTCCCCGCCTGCGTGGCTGCTTTTTACGTTTTTTAACAACGTATGACTCTTGGCTCGGCATTGTGGGACCTGTAGATGTGATGTGGGTTTAGGTCAGAGAAACCAAATCAAGCTGACCACCAAAGAAGAAGAAAAACAAAAACAAAAAATAGTGTTGAAAATAATTCCAAGAGTGATCAATGAGAATTACACTCCCAAATGTCTGACAACAACATCCCGAACCAATCCTCCTGTTTCAGTCCAACAAAGATCAGCCAATCAGATTAGCGAAGCGAAAGGATGGGGCTCCACTTCACAACAAAAACAAACCCAAAAAAAGATAACAAACAAAAAGATTCTCCCTTAAAAAAACTAAATCAAAGTCAATTTTAAAAAGTCCCAAAATATAAAACTTCAATGAAAACAGATGTTCAGTTCTTGGAAGCTGGCTGGACCGATGCGACAGAGATCCCGTCTGTCCTGTAGGCGAGCGCCTCAGCCCACATGGCTCTGTGTTAATCTGCTTTCCCCATCCTCTACACATTCACCAGGCAGAGGCAGCAGAGGAGGGATAGAGGCGGAGAGAAACACAAGAGGGGGGTTGGGAGGGGAGGCTGAGCCACGGTGCGGTAATGGATGAATTTAACAGGTCGCAATGAGAGGGGAATGAGCCAATCAGGAAGAAGCGGCTCTTGTTGTTCGCCACCAATTCTGCCACCTCAACCGTCCCAAGAGGGATGGAGGAAGAGAATGAGCTGAGAAACAAGCCATTGTTTTATTCATTCCTTCACACTTTGTTCCCCTCCATCCTTACAGCATCAGGTTTTCATCTGAGGTCTGTACACTAAACACCTGCAGGTTCTATAGTCTCCTTTAAGTGCGTCGCTCTGTTATATAACATTTCAAGGCTGAATTTTCAAGTAAAAAGTGCCCTTAAGAGGAAGCATGAGAGTTAAGTGCCGTCTCGGAGTGGGGCGAATGTCCGTTCTTTGATATTTTTAGTTCATTTTTAAGCTGCTTTAACTGTCAGCCAACAAGCGGTGCATTAAATCCCATCAATGTGGAAGAGATCAACAAGCTTTAAGCTGTTTTTATTGTTTATACTTTTTCACATTAATTTGGTTCAGCTAATAATGTTTTGTGACGTTCTTTAAAACAGATTTGACCAAATTCCAATTATTCCATTAAACTGGAGACAACATCTTCATTGTAATTAAGACGGTGAATATGGATGATTGATTGAGGATATCTAATGATCGTTTTCATTTGGCCAGATGGTGGGGGAGGTGGAGGGCTGCTTTCAGAAGATTTGAAACAGAAAAACAACAAAAAAGGAGGGAGAACAAACAGCTGGAACAAACAGCTGGTTACAGAAGCTACAAAAAAAACACCATGAGGATATTAAAATGCCTGGCCAAAAGAAAAAAAGTTGCCACCAAATAAAAAAGGTTCACACACTCTTGATGTTTTGTCAGACAGCTTTTAGCTTTGATTACGGCACATTTGCTGTGGAATTGTTTTTCTTCGATATTTGCAATGTAGACTTGTTTCCATCCAGTGTTGCATTCATTATTCACCAAGATCTTGTATTGATGATAGGAGAGTCCAACCACTGCACAAAGCCTTCTCCAGCACATCCCAAAGATTCTCAGTGGGGTTCAGGTCTGTGTGTGAAAATAAAGTCTCATGCTTCCTGAACTGCTCTTTCACAATCTGAACCCAATGAATCCTGGCATTGTCATCTTGGAATATGGCCGTGCCATCAGGGAAGATGGAGTAACCTGCTCATTCAGTATATTCAGGTAGTCAGCTGACTCTTTGGGCACATGGTGCTGACCCTAGACCTGAACCCAGACCTGACCAACTGCAGCAACCCCAGATCATAGACTGCCCCCAGAGGCTTGTACAGTAGGCACTAGGTATGATGGCTGCATTACCTCATCTGCCTTTCTTCTTACCCTGATGCGCCCATTACTCTGGAACAGAGCAGATCTGGATTCATCAGACCACATGACCTTCTTCCATTGCTCCAGAGTCCAATCTTTATTCTCCCTAGAAAACTGAAGCCTTTGTCTCCAGTTAGCCTCAGTGATTAGTGGTTTTCTTATGGCTGTTCAGTCCCAATCCCTTGAGTTCCCTTCACATCGTGCATGTGGAAATGCTCTTACTTAAACATAGCCCCTCGGATCTATCATTGTTTTTTTCCACTTGATTACACCAAACATTTAAGTGATTACAATCATTCAGGATTTTTTTTCTGACCACATTTCTACTTCCAACATGATGGATTCCCACTATCCTTCAATTTTTAACAATGCATTGGACAGTTCTTAACCCAATTTTAGTAGTTTCCACAATCTCCTTTGATGTCTTCTCTGCTTGATGCATGCCAATGATTTGATAATTGTTAACAGACCAACATCTTATCCATGACCATGGAATGTGTCTTTTAACATGGTTGTTTAAGAAATGAGTTGGGGTTAGATGACTTGTTGCCAGCTGAAAGATAAATCGCGTATGCAGTAATTATCCAATAGGAGGCTCGTACCTATTTGCTTAGTTAAATCCAGGTGGCAACTCTTTCTTTTGGCCATGCAGTATCTATGTGCTGCTAAATTTCTTATCATTCTCATGACTTTTTGGGAAATCCCCTTTTTTGCCTTTCTCCTCCAAATAACCAGGTGAAATCAATCCTATACAGGCCTTGAAATTAATTACTGAAAAGTCACCACACTCAAAGGGGCTTTAAAACTGCATTTAACCTATCATGGAAGGGGGCTAGATGCGTGAACATGATGAAATAATGTTTCTCCTCGTGTTTCTCCTCCCTGCAGAGAGCTACCTCTGGTCTCAATGTCACAGCCGCACTGCTTTGTCTGCAAATCCACCCAATTACGAAAGCACACACGTACACAAGACAACCCCCCACTACATATGTGCACACACACACACACACACGGACAGTGATGTATGAGGTGCAGTGGAGGTGGTCATGCACTGCAGGTCATACAAGGCCTCGGGAACCTCGGCAGCAGTGTAGAAATACAACAAACAGACTGCACCACCTCTGATTCGCATTGCAAAAAACTGGATCGTGTTGTATTTATGTTTTCATACTTGAGTCTGAGGGGTTCTGCAGGCCCACCTGCAGAAACATGTGGCACTACACAAAAAACTTCACAACTCCGAATTTCATCACTGCTC
The DNA here is from genome assembly GCA_037177055.1 of Atherinosoma microstoma. NCBI lineage: Eukaryota > Metazoa > Chordata > Actinopteri > Atheriniformes > Atherinidae > Atherinosoma > Atherinosoma microstoma. The sequence continues at coordinate 7,504,923 of JBBBVU010000026.1, forward strand.
TCAGCAAAAAGTTTCTTGTCATAGCTGAATGAAAACTAACCAGGCAACCACAAACTCAAATCATGAATACTTAGTAAATGGCTTTTTGGAGATGGCAGCTTTCTGCAGGCAAACCGCTGTTATGTAATTTTACTGCAGAGCCCTTGGCTGGAGGCCATCTCTCCTCTGCATCCTCCTCCTCCTTCTTCCACCATGTTCCTCAACTCTGATCCCTCCATCCTGCTGCTGCATTTATAGCAACTGTCCTCACCCTTATGATTATTTGAATTCTCTGCAGGGGCTCCTTATCACTTCAGTCTCCCGCAGCATGGTTTATAAAGTCTTATTTCGGGATTCCTAAGCATTCACAAAGTCTATCATGGTTTCGCATCTTCCAGAAATGCTGCAATGGTTATGTTACATAAGGCTCATTTACGTAGGTACAGTTCTGTGACTAAGAAATTGATCGATGCGAGCTATTTACTGCACTGCCTCCGGAATAAATCCGCACAAATTCCACTTAAAAATGACTCACTCCTTCGGAGCTAAACTGAAACAAAGATTCATGTTTCTTACATAGTCGCCTGTATTTGCATACATTTACATACACTCCAAACTTGCTCTCACCCTCTCCTCTGTATTGCAGTCATCTTTGATCGGAGCGGGTCCATCAGGCGCCTCTGGACTGTGTGGCAGATGCTTTTTCAGGGTGGGCTCCTGGTTGAGCGTGGTGTAGCCCACATGCTCGTAGATCGGGTTTATGGTCATCTTAGCGATGTACTCCGCTGCCTGATAGAAAAGAGTGACTGTGAATGTCGTGGCTGATGGAGTTTGGGATGGACGGATCAATAAGCACACACACACACCTTAGTCTCAATGTAGAGTGTGATGAGGCCGTCAGTCACCAGATCGTGGATGGACTCGAACCTCTTCTCCCCAACAAAGTGTTTCCCGTCATGGTAGAGACGGAAGTTTCTCGTCTGGTTCCCAAACCTGGGATGTGAAAGAGGAAGAGACGTCAAACAATGTAACGGTACTAAAATTTGGTTAGTGATAACGCTAACATCCTACTCAGAATATCTTAACTTTGCTTGGTAACAGCCACTTCAATAAACAGCTTATTTTCTAGGAGATTTCCCTCATTCTCACGGCCATTTAAACATCAAGTTTCAACCATTTCAAGATGTCAATATTGATCAAATTATTCAATATAGTTCACTGGTTCATTTTGGGTCATTTTATGGACAAAACTAATTTTGGTTGCCATGGGGGAAAGATTGTGCAACAATGGTATGAAACAACAGAAATTCATAAATCACAAGACAACTGTTAGAGAGTGCAATAAAAACTGCAGAAAATATTCCAAAATGTGAACAAATCATGAAACAAAGCACTGAAAAATACTTGAAACATATTTACATAGACTACATGACACGGGCTCAGGTTTGTATTATCCAGCATCGTCATGCCATTGGGATTCCGATGTTATGAGACATTTCTGTCATTCTGTGTTGAAACTACATTTAACACTTCATACACATAATTTTTGCTGTTCCTGTGCACCCAGGAACCCTACATGTTCACTTTTTGTCACGCATTGTTGTTCATTTGCAAACTTCTGAGTCATGTGGTGACGAGGCTGCATTAGAGGAGAATGAAATCTATAGATGTGCTTGGATTTTGGCTTTGCTCTTCCCTCTTCTTGCTCAAAATTGAAAAGTAACACACCTTGCTTCAAAGAGCTAAAAACGAATGCATTTTACCGTCAGTATTTTGGCGCTTGCATTATTCCCACAGAACGTGCGTAAATGACACTAAAAATCAAACATATAACACATATAATAGAGCCTTTATCAACTATTTAGGTTTCCTAGGGTTCCCTTTTTCTTCTCCCTATTTAAATAAACAAAGTTATTTTAATATTAACAGCATTTTCAAAAGGCAGGTAAGAAATGGCACCAACTGTGAGATAAGCAGACTGAAGTGGGCCAATACATTATCTGCTCCTTAGTGGATAGCAGGGAAACCGTTGCAAGATAAAACAGCACGAGTAAATCATTAACCCAAAACCCAACCTTTCCTTTTCCACCACCCAGACTGGGACTCTAGTTTATGAAGGGGTATTTATGGAAGGTAATTATAACCACAGAGACAAGAGAGGCAATGAAAGGGAGAGAAAGTTGTGCAGGTGGAAGAATGACATGACTATGAATAGACCAACTGACCTGAAACCAAATTCAAATGAAGCCATGTGCCCATTTAAAAGTGTGACACCAACTCAGAGAAAATAGTGGCTCATACAAGTAAAACCAACTGCTGACATAAATTAGAAAGGATGTCATGAAGCAGCTCTAAAGACACTGAAGGAAACTAATTCCCCTACAGAGAGCAAGACAATCATTTTCAGATTTTAAACAAATGCAGCTTTCACATCTAACGAGGACGGATGAGGTGATGAGGAAACAATTGAATTCAGAGATGAGCTCATCTGAGCAACTTAAAGTTTGACTCCAGACATTAGTGTAGGGATAAACTCTCACACCTCACAGCACCTGTTTACACAGACATACTTCACACTGCAGCAGAAGCTCTCATTTCTGTGTGTGCCAAGTATAGACAGAGGTGTTGGAAGTCAAGCAGCAGATCCTGGAAGGTTTCAGTGAGGCTGCAAGATGTGGTGTAAAGCAATTACTTTTCAAAAGAGGGCTTTGGATGCTTGTTTCTCAAGCAATAAGTCATTGTCTTTGAGATCACCCGTTAGATTTTGGGGTCCAGATACTGCAGGGCTTTTTGCTTTTATAAATCAGAAATTAAATAAATGAAAAAGTTTGAAAAGAAAAGAAATATACCTTAGGGCCAGTGTGTATGTTCCTGGCTGTCTCTGACTCTCTCTGATGAGGTAGCTGCCTTCAGCCTGACTCAGTAACTGGTCAGCATCCTCTCTCGAAATCATCCCATGGTACCTGGATGTTAAAGAAGCAAATTATTAATAATTAAGCACGATCCAATCGGATACAAGCAGTAATAGGTTGAAAATGTACTAACCCATATGAATCACCGATACAAAAAATAGACAACTTACTCTCTCCCATAGTATTTAGGTCGGTTTTCCACCTGCAAGGAAAGGAAAATATCTTATAGATCTGCACAATCGGGCTCTCCATGCAAGTTTACATTCTTATAATAACGATGTTACATTCTTTTGCAGTCTATCATACTAATCAATTAAATTAAAACTCTTTTTTTTTTATGTGACTTGCTTTGAGACTTTAAATACCCATTTTCCAGACTAGCATGTACACCTTAGTTAATGGGTGCAGAGAATACTGCATGAGTCAGATGAAAGCCCAAGATTGTGCTGTTCCCTACAAAACTGCTGTTAAGCCAATAAATCAACACAGAACCCACAAACAGCAGTGAATATTAATCTACATGCTGTGTGTGCAAGAAAGCCTCACACACACAAATGGGACATAATGCAAATGATCATTAAGAGGAGGAATGCATCTTCTCTGGCGTCAGCCATGCATGTGCACCTCTGGACACCTACCAACTGCTCTGAGGCCACTGCAGAAACCCCACATGGAGCACACAGACTAATACCAGTTACTAAAGCTCAACAGACATCCTTGACTGCACAATGTAGAGTGCTGAGCTAGAAAGAAACATATTTTCAGTCCCTGCAGCAAGTGCAATGTCTTTTGAGGGAAATGATGAAATAAAGTGAAGAAGAGTGAAAGTGGATTTTTTTCCCCCTTTTTCTTTTAAAGGTCTGGCAGAGCCTGAAAGCAAACAGGTAAAGCATTTATTGAAGGAGATTCCTGGTAGTTTGCTACTTAAGTTATTGAACATCTCGCTTGAGAAACCTCCACCAGAGTCTATGTTATTTTGAGGGAGGGTGAGTATCCACGATGTTTTCTTCTAAAATCATTCAAGAATACACTTGAGTTTAAGTAACACCAGTACAGAAGGTATGGTATCTATAAGTAAACCCAATAAATATGTATCAGATTAAACACAGATTATCTTTCTTGATAAACTTTGGACAGGAAGGGATGTTTAGTGAATGTATGTTTTATTTTTTTTTTATTTTTTTATGCAGATTATGGCATGATTACTCTCTCCAAAGGAAAAATATATAAACTGTAGAAGAAGAAAGTGGGAGAAACCTATTTGAGAAAAAGATGCTTTGCATGTGTTTGTAGTTATTACAGCCTGGAGAAAGGGCCATTCTGTATTTTTGTAAAGATTCTGTCAAAACATTATGAAAAAACATTGAAAACCATGAAAAAAAAAAAAGCTGAATAATACTGGGTTTGGACTTTTTCCCTCTGGGAAGTGGGTAAGGAGCAGCTTTTTCTCCTTTTACCGAACTCTGGCAATATTTTCAGATTCTACTCTGTTCGACAAGAGCAACAATGTGCCGTGAGAACCTTTAATCTTTTCTGCAGTGATTCTCTTAAACCCACTGTTGTCCTTGTTTGTTTTTAATATTAAGCTGATTGTTTTACTGTAACAGATAGAGGACAGTCCCGTCTCGATACCAGCCTCACATGCCACAAATTAAAATGTGCCAGCCGCAGATAAATGCTTATCGGTGCATCATTAAATCCAAGGGGCAACCTCCCGTTCGAAAAAATGAAGCCTATGCGGAAGTGCCAAAAATTGCAGTTCCCCCCTCCTCCGCC
>JBBBVU010000026.1:7528209-7542384 GCA_037177055.1 Atherinosoma microstoma
TGAATGAACATGTAGTGTCAAAGCGCTTTGAGTGGTCACTTGACTAGAAAAGCGCTATACAAGTACAGTCCATTTGCCATTTATAAACACAGTTTTTTGGACTAGTGATTTGAAAAAGCTGAAAAAGTTAAATTGGATTTTCATTCTGAATAGATAATCAATCAATCAATCAAATTTTATTTGTATAGCAGTTTACAATAACCGCAAATGTCAGGAGGCAGTTTGTTCAACAGTCTAGGAGCAGCAACTGCAAAAGAACGATCACTCCTCTGCTTATATCTCGACCTTGGGACTTCTAGCAGAAGCTGACCCACAGAACGCAGGGCCTCTCCGTGATCACAGACAGTTAAAACCTCAGCCAAGTTGGAGGGCGCCAGGGCATTAGTGGCATAAAAGACAGACAACAAAAGTTTAAAATCTATTCTAAAACAAACTGTAAGTCAGTGGAGCGACGACAGCACAGGGGTAATGTGTACACGTCTGGATGTGTTTTTGTTAAGAATCGGGCAGCAGCGTCCTGCACAAGTTGGAGACGTGAAATTGAAGACTGGTTGAGGCCAACATAAAGGGCATTACAGTAGTCTAGTCTTGAACTAATGAATGCATATATTGCCTTTTCTAGACCCTGCCGACTGATGAAGGACTTCACTTTGGCCAAGAGACAGAGCTGAAAAAAGCTTGGTCTAACAACAGAACTAATCTGTTTGTTGAATTTGAGCCCACTGTCAAATGTTACGCCAAGATTTTTGATGTGTGATTTGAAAAAGGGGGGCAGAGTACTAGAGTTTAAGAAAACATTCAACATGGGTGACATACCAAAGAAGATGCATTAAGATAATAATGATAAAAAATCAAAAAGTAAATTCTCTGTGTTGACCAGCACTGTTTATAAGGAAATAGCTTCCTATTTGTCTGTCTCCCATCATCCTGGTGGGGTGTTATGATATACATGCCTCAGGCTCTGATGCACACCGCTTCACTTTAAATGTTTTATTTGCTTTAAAGAAGGCATATATTAGTGGAGCTCAATGGCTTTGAGGCTTACAGCAAATAACTGCAAGAACTTTCCCTTTGATGTTCAATATTGTGTGTGAAAATGACAATAACAAATGCAATTTCTTCATCAGTTTATGTAAAAAATGCAAATGCAAATATAATACATAAAAAACTAATTCTATATGTAGCAGTTAACATTTAGCACACACACACACACACACACACACACACACACACACACACACACACACACACACACACACACACACACCCTTGTTTTGTTGCCTTTGTAAGGACAAAGTTGTTAAAACTTGTTGGGTCCATCATTTTGGTTCCAACAAAGATGTTGGCCCCCTTAAGAATGTTTTGAATTAAACGTAGACACACTTGCACCCATACTTGGAGGCTTCATTATTAATGTGGAATTGAGGCAGCACAGCAGAGGCATGTGTTACTCCCACCTGCTAAATAATTGAAGAAGGAATGGATGTGCTCGTTGTGTGCATGTTTGTATTCCATTAATGGGACTTCTCCCAGTATAAACACTTACCTTGTCATGACCAGTAGTTCTTATGGGGACCTGATGAGTTAAGGCATCACTTCAGGAATCATGATTATGAAAATGGATGCAGTCTGCTGGTAAGGATTGCTGGGAAAGCTTTGTCTGTGTGTGATTGCACGATGAATAAAAGAGGATGTTTGTTACTCACTCTCTTTGAGTTGTGTCTGTTTCAGTGTGAATGAGACCATTCACAAAGCCATTTACAAATTCTTTCAAAGTCCGACTGTAACTGCATTTATTTCCAGTGTTTAATGGAGATGCATGCACCGAATAGCTATTCAGGGCTCCTCTTTATGTGTACACTTTTGGCCCAGTCCTTTGATTGTTTCCTCGCATGCCAGAAAGGGAAATTTCTTGAATGGCTTGCAGCTAAAACCTCCTGTTCCATATTGTGTCAGGTTAACTTGAGGTCTTTTGTATCGCTAATCCTTTGCTGAAAATAATCCCCAACAAATACGCCGTTTAATCTTTTATTAAACCTTATTTACTACAGTCGCCTTTAATAGGAACAAACAGATTTGAGGAAGCTTGAAGGTAATTCGATTTTGCAAGTCTGAACTCGCCGATTTGGATGAGCAGGAAACTGTGTTTTGTTCTCATCGACTCAACATACCTGTCTTTTTTTCTTTCTTTATCTGACTGGTTGTAAAATTTGCATATTGTTTCCATGCATTTCACACTCTTGATGTAGCTGAAGCTCGCTCCATTCAGGCATAATTTATGATGTCCCGCTTATTCCCTGGAGATCAGTTGAGCCTCTGCGGACCTCCTCTCATGAAGAAATCTAATTTGTTCGCGTCATGCTTCGAGAAATCAGATGGTTTAAAACCCTGCACAAATGAATCCATCACCCTTTCTACCAGTCTACTCTGCCTCTTCCATCGTGTCAGAGAAGATCTACTGTTGACTGTGTTGTAATTTCTCTCTGATCTGTCCACTCCTGGTGTCTGATTGGTCGTGCCGTCTTGTCCAGCGGACTGACTTGACCTTAATCCTTGTAAGACCAATATATCCACACCAAGATTGACTTCTTCAGTGGATGACAGGAGCTTTAAAACCGCACCATCTGACAGCAGGAGTAAGAGGAAGGGGTGCGGTTTTGTGGGAGCTGTGCGTGTTCTGGTGCAACAAGATCACCGACAATTTTAGCTGCATGATTGGATTGTGGCTTCATGATGTGGATCATTTCTGACCTGAGGTGTGCGTGTGTGTGTTTGCATAAAACAGAGCTGCCGATAGATATAGGATATAGAGCTCTAGAGGGGGGAGGGTTATGAGGATTAAGATGATAGATCTGCTTTATAGGCAACATCATTTGATGGAGTATTTGTCCTCAAGGCCTATGATAAATAAACGACAAGTCCCCTGCCGTGTTTTGTAGGAACACACACGAACACACTCCACGATGTGGAGTTGACATTTAAAATGGATGGGCTTTTGTGCTGTCTGCTGCCTGGGGAATAAATGTGGCGAGCAGATATGAAAAAAAGAGAGAGAACTAGCACACTATTTGAAAAGAGTTGTAATGAACAGAGGAAGCTTTTAAATTATTACATTTATTTTCCTCTTTTAAAAATAGTGTTTCCTGTGAGTTTGAATACATGTATTTATCATTTTAATCATATGTGGGCTAAATAGTTGATTCCAGAGTTCTCTACTAGGCCAACTATGTGTCATGCCCCTCCACAACCGAGGCACGAGTTCCACATTGTTGCGCTCCCACCACAGAGACTTTGGTTGTTTTGGCCTTAACAAGAGCAGAGGAAATTGGTTTTGCTTATATTAGTGAATTAGCATGCAAAGAATCAGATGGTTATAATAATTTTGCCCAGTCTAAGATGGTTTTAAAAGTAGTTTTTTATTTTTACTGGCTCAGAGTAGTTCAGGGTGCAGAGACAACATTTCTGAATACTGATTGTTCACCACAGATTTCAGACCTTAACCTCAATGAGAATCTTTGCGATGTGCATGAGGAGAAAACTTAATGTAACGGTCCGATTCTCTAAGAATCAGAACAAAATCAGACGTAACTCCGGACAGAAATGAATGTTGACATTGCGTAAGCTTATCCAAATGATGCCATGGTGAATGCAGGCTGTAATTAGGGCAATGGGAGTTAAATACCATTATATTTCTTTTTCAAAACACGATGTGGGATGTCGGACTTTTCAAGCTTGGTTACAAAAACAAAACAAAAAACACAATCTCCAGCTAAGAAACGACAGGGCTAGTTTTGCTTTACTTCCTGTTTTTGTGTCTTTGCTATATGGTGTGAACATAAAGGACAACAACAGATATCAACTAAACAACCAGATGACTCTTCAGTGTTTGCTAAGAGGCCTCTCTGATGTGCACTTCCATAAAGAACCTCTTTTGCTATCATGCTCGCATTGTTGTCATTTGTTTTGCGTACCTAAATGCACACGCATGTAACAAAGTAGCCAGTTGGACTCGAGCTGTCATGGAAGGCACTGTGTTTGCACAGGGTTTTGCCATGAAGCATATTTAGCATATTTTACATTGGAAAGAGAAGAAAGAGACAAGAGAAAATGACACAAGAGAAAATCTGTGTTTTAAAAACTTTGAACCAAACCGGTTGTTTCTTTGTGTTTTAATACAGTTGGCACAAGTTCTTGCAACTAGGTTGCAGCGGTTTGAGTGCGTGGGAAGAGCCAAGGTGATGTTTAAAGAGAGTAAAGTGTAGTTATTTCAGGGTGAGGCTGAAACACTGGCTCTTGGATTTCTGAGTTTATGACTTCTCCCTCTCGTGGAGCTAACAAAGCTTTGTTCATCATGTTATGCAGAGATCTGCTCTGTGTGTGCGTTAAAGATTTCTTCTTAATCCTTTACTGTAACGCATTAAGTTAATATAGAAGCCATATGGCTCATAGTGGCTGTTTTAAGCCACATCATATAGATTTGAGTTTGGTTGTCATAACCCTAATGACAGTCCTGCTGTAATTTATATTTAATCAGATTAGTAGATGCAATATCCGCCCCTTTATAACTGTCTCACAGATGAGAAAACACATTTTTGTAATCTTGTTGTCCCTCTATGAACCTTTAAAGTTTGCCAGTCAAATCAGTCTTCAATGTCTCTTTCATAAGTGTCACATACTGCATAGAGTCAAACAATAAGTGCCGTAAATCTAATGTAATGTTTCCCATCATGGCTTGTTAAACAAAATTCTATACACTAGTGATGTTGCTAGCGTACGCGTCCTGCGTCCCTGATGCATTCAAATCTGTACGGACACAGTAAATTCACAATTGATGCGTCCCATTTAAAACGACAACAACTCGTGTTTAAAATCACAGTAACTAGCAAAAGAAACGTTGTTGTCAGCAGACCAGACAAGTGCTGTGTCAACCCTCTGGGCGTCCAAAAAACGCCCAGACTGGATCCCTGCACAGTATCGTGACATGCTAGTTTAGCCGCTACCAAAACAGCTAGCCAGTGTTCGCGGATTTCATTTAAAAAATAAAACGATACTGAAATAATCGCTAATTAATCGTAATTGAGGTAACGTGTTCAATTAATCATGATATTGATTTCAGGTCATATCGCCCAGCCTCAGTTCAGAGATGCTACTCTACCTTTTGTTGAGATACTGTTGCCGTTCTATCATGTCCAACCAGTCTGCCCATTCCCCTTTGACCTCTGACATTTTGGTCCAGATAGCTGACGCTTGCTGGATATTTTCTCAATTGAATAGGTATACCTAACAAAATGACTGCAGATGGTAAACTTAATTATGTTGCAGCAAACTTAAATGACTTTAAGCCATATAACAGACTGGTACCTGACCACTGGCTTTTTATTCTCATCTTCTGTCTAAAACAATTTGTTTCAGTTCCCGTCTCTAAAGGGTCAAAGTTTCTGGTTTGATTTGTTATCAGGATAAGTTTTTTATTGGTGTCCTTGACTCGCCTGCAGGAGTCATTTTACAGATGTTACATTATGATATCATAAAGTAAAGGAAGTAATAGGTAGACTTCACAATGATGTGTTTTTTATTGCAGACTTAAGTTTTTGTAAACTTGTATATTTATTTTTTTTCTCAGGAAATTGAAAAACCCAAAGTGTAATGGATTTACAAATCAACAGCAAAACAGATGTGCCACAATAAAAAAACGTAAACATGTAAAATATACGCATAGAAAAAAAAGCTGGATATCTAATAGAATTTAGAGTAAACGTACAGGTTAATAAACTGTTAAGCCTTGAAATTAGCATTTTTGATTAGCTTTAAATGCCATATTGAGACATTAAAACAACAGGGCTAATGTGAGCTTGGTTTCCTAGCTAGCTGCAACTGTCATTTCTGCTGACTCATTTCACTTTCATTTTCCAGAAATAAGGGGTCTACTTCGGTTTACTTATTCATAAAATTAAATACTTTCTTCCTTTTTTTTTTTCAAGATGACTACAAATTTTTAAAATCTGTCTCCTGTATATAGTTTGCTAGCTTTAGCATTGTTAACTAATGGGTAGCAGTGCTTAGCTAAAAGTAATTTATGGTGTTATATTGGCCAAAAGTTAAAGAGAAAAGGATATTTTTGTTTATATCCCTAAGTTACCACAGTTGTAGAAAGTTATGAGACTTGTTTGAGTTTCCTACTGAAGAAATGTGCTGTATTATGTAATGGCTGGCATTTGCTGTCTCATTCCTGTGGTCCCAGACCTCAGAGAGGGGCTTCTGACTATGAATGGACTCACTTTCAAACTCAGTTTCTTCTTTGTGTTGCTGCTTCCAGTCTTTGACCTGCCAGAAGTGCAAATGCAGATCATTTTCCCATGGGGATCAGAGAAGTAGCATCCTGTTTGGGCTTCAAATGGATGATGATGGGGCACTTTTTCCTTTGTTTTCTCACCAATTCTTAGAGAGCCCGTGGGAGCATGAATTTTGTAACCTTGCTGTGGAGGTGAGTTTGAGCACGTGGAGCCACGTGGAAGCATTTAAACGTCCCGAGTTCAAAGACGGGGCCGTAGACGGAGCTGCCCTCAAGCGAGGAAGGAAGGAACGATATGAGACAGCGAGATTATTGCTTGTGAGTAGAAGACTGTTCCTGATGGAGAGACAATTACTGAGAGATTGTTTCTAAGTGGGAACAGAAAGGGGAGGGGGTTAGAAAAGAAATGAGGAGGGCCCCACTGAGGGACGGAAAGGAGATGTGTTGCATTCGCAATGGTGGAAAAAGAGACACACATCCGTCTCCCACAGAAGCCAGTGAATGAGCGAACACTGGCCGCTCTGCTTGGCTGCAGATCACGTTTATGTGTGTATGTGATCTGCAGTGAATGAGGTCCCCGGTGAGGAGGTTCAACAGTGGAAGAGCGGGGCCTCTTTGAGGGTAATCACTGTACCCCAGCTTCAGTGTGCTGCACAAAACCACCGTTCCAATTAAATAGTTATTGTGCATTACAAGTGTTGGTTTGGAGCTGCTTGCAGTAACTGTTGAGGTGGGCTTGTGGTGAAGCTTTCACTGCTGTTTGCACAAGTTGATCTGGTTGTTTTCAGCCTTGAATATAAAATGGTAGTCAAAGCTTGTGTTTGACAGGCGATGTGGTATTTTTGTGCTTAACGTTTCCCCTAATGAGTTTTTTTTTTTTGTATTCATCACTTGTGTTACCATACTTGTCATATTGTGCAGAATTATGGGGAAATGTTGGTAAAAACAATTACAGATCCAATTTTCAAACTTCAGAAAAGAGCGATAAGAATCATTAAAGTCTCATTCCGTGAACATACGAACAAGCTTTTTATAGAAACCAACACTCTTTAATTTAAAGACATTGTATACTTAAAAACCTTAAATACCATTTCATGCTATAAACGGAAATCTACCACTTTCTTTACAAGAATTATTTAGATGGGCATTATTTAAGAGGTTTATTTATTTCAGAAAGACACAAAGTTAGAACAAACGTCAAGCAACGATGTATTTCTGTTTTAGGAATAAAACTAGAAAGAAATAAGAGCAGCAGCTGTGTGACACGGTCCGGCGTGGGACCAGGACGGTAGATAAAAATCCGGCCTAACAGCGTGGAGGACGCAGGTGAGGAGGACAGAGCTGGCGAACGTGCAGCTGTCTGCACCAAGGCCAAAAACAAAGGTTCAGCTTAGACTGGTGTTCTCTTCTGGGAAATACCCATCTATCACAGGGTGTCAAACCTACGGCCTGAGGACCAACACCAGCCCGCCGCAGGGTCCAATCTGGCCTGTAGGATGAATTTGGTAAATGTGAAAATGACATTAAAGACATTAACTGTAATTTGTCCACGTGAGTTTTTTTTTTTTTTCAATGTGTAAATCTAAAACATTTCCAAGGCAGGGGAATAACTTGCTTTATCTTTTATATCTTTCTTACTTAAAAGATCTAAATTCAGTTTGTATTATTAGTTGAGTCGTATATGTGTAAATGATAAACTGAAGCAAAATTATTTATCTCAAGAGATTTTTGTTTTATGTTTTCTGAAAGCATAGTTTATTAGAGATAAACATTTTGTTAAATATACATTTTTTATTTGCACCAAATCAAAGAGAAATAAGGAGTTTTTGTTATTTATAGGTTATCATGTTCTTGTTTTACTAGTCTGGTCCATTTTAGATCAAATTGTGCTGAATGTGGCCCCTGAACTAATATGAGTTTGACAACATTAATCTATTACACGGACCTGACGGGTCTCACTCTTTCATATTTCTTTCTGAAACCTGCTTTTGCTTTCGTTCTCCTTCTTTTTCTGTTTCTGCCATCTGCAGGATGAATGGTACTGATTATTAATATAACATGTCTGTAATAATCCTTTTATGTATATTTATGGCTGTGTCTGCAGCACTTCAGCATGACACGTCATCACGCTGTCCACATGTTCTCCAAGAAAGAGGCGCGCTTACTTCATGTTCATGAATTGGTTCATTGGTCTTGGAAAATGTGAAACGCCGCTCACGGACATGCTCATCTGAGCATCTTCATGCTTGTATGATGAGTCAAAGCTAAAGACTTTGCTCAAATAGTTACAAACAGGTTTGTAGACTAATTAGGGTGAAGCCTGTGGCTCCAGCTGCCTCTGCTGCTGTAAATCTTCTCTTGATGTTCAAGGGGAATGTTTACTTTATGTCAGGGTTTTCCCTTCGGCACGAGTGATAAAGTTACCGGTACTGTGGGTTGTCTTATAGTCAGACGGCTTAATTTCCCTGGAGAAGCACGCCACATTCCAGAGAATCAAATCAAACCAGATAAAGCAAATCCTGTGGCTGCTATAGAGAATTATGTCTTGATTGTTGTGAGGAAAATTAGCCAAAAAAAAAAAAATTCAAAGTGGTCTGAAAACTCTCTGCTGGTGCTGTACTTTGAGATGGATTATGTAATGAAGTGATTCCTCATCGTGAGAATCTGGCATGCTTAGAGTTTGACCCACATCTTAGAGGCAAACTAAAGTCTGAAGGTACTGGAAACTCAAAATAAACCTCCCATAAATACACAACTTTGACATTTAAATACTTTATATTGGTCTTAAAATAATTCATTTGGTGAACCGTTCAGATTTTTAGGTAATTTCTACAAATGGAGTCAATTTGTGAAAAAAGAGCCTTAAATTTCTCCTTTTAAATGTAAAGTGTTGTCTCCAGGAGTGTTTTTCAGAGCTACTTGGTGTTGCAGATCAGGTCCAGGTCCTATAACTTCAGTTTGAAGTGTGTGTGTGGTAACATGCAGCGTCAGGATCTTTCAGAAGGTGAAGTGTTTCTTAATCTCTTCCCTGGCTCCGTCCTCGTCTCTGCCTGGATGTTTTCCAGAAGCCTCTGAGGAATTCAATGGCGTCTTCCCTGCTGTGTTCCCGAGTTGATTCCCTGAGAAACTCTGCAGAAGAATGTTGCCTGAACTGCGATGTTTGGAAGAAAAAGTCGATTTTATTTTCACTTTTCTCTCGACTTGAAGTTTTTTTTCTTCTCCCCTCGTACCCTTTCCTTCTGTCAAGCCATTTTGTCATGCTCCAGGCCAAACGTGCAGCATCGAACAGATCATTTGAAACGGCAAACTTTTGAAAAGAAAGCTTATTTAGACCTCCAGCTGGGAGTTTCTGGGATTGCATCCCTCTTGTGGTTGTGATTCATGTGTCATTTTTCATATTTTCATATGGATCGAGTGAGCTTTTGGTTGCTTGCATTATATTTGGGAGTTTCTAAGTAGAAAAATATGAGTGTTCATCAGTATTTCTTTAATATTACGAGCAGTTTAGCTGAAATAATAAAGTCAAGCTGTTTAATCTGTGGTTTCGACGCCCTTTTATTCCTCTTAAATCAGCCCTTTTTAGCAACACATGCAGAGACATGCACATAAACTCAAACATAAGCCAGCCTTAGCATCTGGCTGTGAGGTTAAATAGGGTAACAGACATAATGCCCCTAAAATTACTCCTAAAAAAAAAAAGGTCAATATTTTAAGATCATTTTCTTCTTTTTCTTTGGTGTCTTGGTTTTGGAGATCCTCAAACCTAAAGGAGACTCATAGTTCCATAAGAAATTCCAGATAAGCCTCGCAAGATTCGCCCCAACGTTTCCATTTCATCATCTTTTTCCTCGATGGTGCTCCAGATGTTTAACGAAAAAGGAGTCGCGTCGCCGTCAGATCCGCAGGTCTCCTTATTGCACGAAGCGGAGCACAAACTCACCTATAACCACTACACGAGACACTAATTGCTTTTTTAATGGTTCCACATTGTGCATGTATTCCCCACCGCTGTTGGGTTTAATTGTCTGCTTCATGTGTGCTGTGAGCTGTAACATCCACACACACACACACACGCACACACAAGTGTGTAGTAAACAAAGAGACACAATGCTGTCTTTATAGCAGCCTGCTTCCATTTTCTTTATGACCCCTCAGCAGGCTTGTTATTGTTGTTTAATTTCCCAGAGCCAGCAAGAATTTGACAACATTTATTAAGGCATATGGGCATCTTGTCTGTGTGCGGACCCCGAGCCCATTCCCTGGTGGACGTGTTGAGGAACCAACCTTGGCATCTTTCCAGTGGATTAAGCTGTTTAACCTAATCTGAGCCAGAGGATGTGATTGGTGGACAGTGGAGGATGGAGGAAGCCTCTCCCAGCTGTCTTTCTGTTTATCATGGAAGAGAAATTGCGAGCGCTGCATCTGCTTCTGGGTGGAAACGGGTCAGGAGCTTCTGTGGTTCATGTTGCCGAAAACAAAAGAGAAAAAGTGAAGGATAAATGTCTGAACGGGGAAAATCTGACCACAAAAAGCAGCATAATTACACAAAGGACTGAATTACATCAAGTAACTACTGTTTTTGTTTCCTGGCTCTGATTCTTATACGCACAGCAAATTGAGTCCAGTTGGATCTTAGTTTTGGACTCGTTGGGTCCTTTTTGTGGATCTGGATTGATCGGCTCATGCTACGGATGCAAAATCAAGCCCAGAATTGGAGAAATTCAGAGGATGAGTCAGTGATTGTGGCTCATCATTACAGTCAGGGGGTTCACGTCTCTCCAACAATATTTAAGTGGGAGGTTTGTGTCAAGCTATCGTCCATATATAGACAAAAAAAACCTACCCAGGTAGGAAACGTCTGCCAGTATCTGACAATTTAAACAGACATCCCGGAAATCTCCCAAAATAATCGGGTGCGATTTCTGTAAAGCGTTGGCCATCGTTAGGCAATCCCAGCAAGCTGCAGGGAAAACACACTGACATTTTCTTTCCTCTGACACAAGCGGAGCAGTTGCTGGGTGAACGCCGCTCGGTGGGGCCGGGGAGCACCAGCGGGGCATCTTTGTGATCCGTCTTCTCATTTGACAGGCGATACAATTACTCTAGGCAGCAGCATCAATTTTAAAGCTGGACTAAACCAGCATTGTGACAGTTACTTTAGCTAAATGCTGCTAAACCAGATTTTATGCAGCATTGTCCTCGGTCTTTTCAGTGGGAAAAAACAATTGCGAGTTTGCGATTAAACATGGCAGGGGACATTATTTCGGAGCCTCGGGGAGCAGTCACCAATCTGTTGTTGCTGATTGTCTAATAGCCGGTCAAACTTTAGTCCTCCCCGGAGCTGTTGGAGATCTCTGTCCTTGTGCTTGTGCTTTGCTGTTGCTGTAACCTGATCTGCGCCGCCTCTGTTGAGTTTTGGTCCAGCGGCGTGCAGTTTAGTAGCAGGACGCAGCACGCTCTCTGGTATGAAGAGTTTCATGATAAGACTGACCACGAAGGGAGCAAAAAACACGACTTGCAGCTCAAATTGTCGCACGGTCCAAACACCCAAATACCTTTTTTTTTTCTTTTTTAATGCTCAGTATATTTTCTCTTCCAGAAAGGGTCATGTTCCCTAAAAGGAACCCTGCTGGAATTCATGGCAGGACACTGAAGGGAGAAACTGAACAGATTTGAGGTGTTTTTTTTTTTCTCTCCCTTGTCTTTCTTCCTGTGGAGAGTTCTTATCATCAGTCTCACCCATCTGGTTTCCATCGCTGTTGACATCACTCAGCGAGCAGCAAACCAGAGCAGGACTAGAGAGTGAAGCACCTTTTAAAACATTCCCCGTAGAGCGCCAAATTGCCCGAAGACATTTTCAAAAAATGAAGCAAATGAAAAGTTTGATACCTTTTTGATGCATGGTCATTAAAAAGAACTCCAAAACGTCAGGTTTGGAGTTTGTCTTTTTATGTTTTTCATGGACCGTTTGCATCAGAGACGCTCCGTAAACCCCCTGCTCACCACGACAGATGGTGAGACTGTTTTACTTGGCCATGAAAGAAGCTGAACAAAGAGGGGAATGAAGTAAGATATTGGAAGATAAATAAAATGAGACTCTTTTATGGTAAATGGAAGAATGTACCTTCAGTTAAACTCAAAGACAAGTGCTGGTCTGACTATTTAACCACCAACCTGCTTGGTTTCTTTATATGATTGATGCATTTTCATTAACAGCTCATCCCTTACATAAAGAAAGCTTCAGCCTTGGAAGGGTGGTAATAATGGGGAAGAATGAAGGCCGAGGAGAAAAAGCCACATCAAATATATTGAAGTTTTCTTAGCTGTTAGCCTCCAGGGGCCAGAGAAGGCTGGACAGTCAGGAAAAAAAGTGAGCAATAACTTTGATATACCGCATCCCAGTTTAGCCAGTTTCTCGCCCTGTAGCATGAGAGAAGTGTTGGTTTAAAAGGAGCGAGGAAGCAGGAGAGGAAGTGTGTTTTAGCTGGCGGGCGATTCTGCTGGGTAACGGCGAGGGTGTCTTTTTGCCGAGAAGAGGCAGGCTTGCTGACGGCTTCCTGGCAAGTGTCCCTGGTGGGCAAGCGGCCCAACTGGGGGCCAGGACGGTGACAGAGTAAACTCCAAAGGAAATCCAGAAGACCTAATGGGAAGCTTAAATCTTCCCCACTTACTAAGCAAATTGTGTTTAGTGATTTAAATCTTTGTTCAGAGGATTTCCGGCTGAGTTTTTCTGTCAGGAATTCACCACATTCAACCTCCTGACCATGAGGGATCATTTTATACTTGGTTGTGACATGGTTACTCTATAATTTGTGTCTAATTTGATGAAAAAAGGGGGTCTGAGTTATTTCATGAAAGGTAAACAGAAAGAGGAAACAGCTGCAGACGGGGCTCTGTGCTTTCTGGACTTTTTCTTTTTAAAACTCTCACATAAGAAAAAAATATATTTTTCTTCTCAGTTCTGCTCCATCAATCAAAATGTGTTGTTTTAATTATTCTTTGTGTCACAAACAAGAATATTGGATTTGGAAAGGGTATTATGTTTGTTGTTCTACATGTGTGGAGCTATTCTGAAGACTCGGTTGGATGCCGGTTGCCAGATCCCAGCACAGTTCACTGGTGGACAGTAAAAGCTCTCTGCTAGACCTTCTAATTATCTTCGGAGAGACGAGCCCTTGCTGGTGTAAAGCCCAAAGGGGCCGCCGTGTGAAACTTGATGCCTGCTTTTGCAGGCTGACCAGGAAAGTTGTTTTTTTGGACTCTTAAATTGGGCTTTTGCATGCAAGCAAACAAGCTCACAAATACCAAACTGTAGACACTTTTAGCAAAGTGTTTCATTTTTTGCAAAACATGGTTAAACATCTAGAGGAGATAACGGGTGAAACCGCTCTCTGAGATACAGTCCGATTAAAATGTGAATGTCTATAACTGTGCTTTTGGCCCACTAAAAAAGCCTCATTGATGGAGGCTGCTGAAAGAAGCGATTGTGATTTGAAGTGAAAGGACCTCAGTCTGGGCTCTGCAGGGACTGATCTGCTCCCCTTCTGCTGGAAGAGTTCAACACACTTACACACTCTTACACACAAGATATTTTTAGTCTGAAAAATGTCAAACTAAGAGCTCGTGTATATGTGCAGACGTTTGTGTGGTGTGTGCTGTCATTAACGTCCTCCTGTCCTTGTCCATTCATGCAACATGTTTGCGTCAAGATCCTCTCCTCTCAAAATGAAGATGAAGGACAGTCGTGCTGACAGGCTGTGTTGCTCCATTCAGCTGCCATTTCCTTAAACTTAAAGAGCTCCTATTATGCTTTCTTTCTTTCTTTCTTTCTTTCTTTCTTTCTTTCTTTCTTTCTTTCTTTCTTTCTTTCTTTCTTTCTTTCT
>JBBBVU010000026.1:7542484-7554540 GCA_037177055.1 Atherinosoma microstoma
CTTTCTTTCTTTCTTTCTTTCTTTCTTTCTTTCTTTTTTTCTTTCTTTCTTTCTTTCTTTCTTTCTTTCTTTCTTTCATTCAGGGTTTTATTCAGCTTTTTGTTCATGTAAAAGTCATCCAACAGAGTTATTCTCTCCCACAGAAAACACTGCTCCTAAACTGCCTGTAATGATTAGTTTGTAACTGTTACTTAATGACATCACAATGTAACATAGTTACACAATCCCTCCCGTGTGGCTGGTTTGACATGCCAGGGACCAACAATGAGTTGCTGCCTCATGTTCTGCCTTTAGAGTGGCAGGAACTGAAAGAGAGTGTTTGAAGCAGGTTTTCAGACAAGCATGCAAACGTATTTTTGTAAACCCCTAATATTGAATTACAACTTGCTAAATGAGAACAATAGAAGCTCTTTAAACCTCTCAAAGTTGACCTGTTTGATTCTTAAACTGCTCATTTTAGTTCACATTTTAGTTCATTAAGCTGATTTTCTCACTACAGCGCCTCCTAACGATGACTGATTCAACCCCATCTTGCATCCTGTCTCTTCTCTGAGCTCTCTCCAGCCAGTAAAAGTCAGTCCGACGTTAACTTATCGTCTTTTCTCTGGTTCGGTCACTTTCTCTTTTTCTTTTCCTTTCTTCCTCTGATAATGTCTTCTTGCATTTCTTGGATGAATCGGCCAGTGTTTCCCACAGACCAGGTAGCAAGGTGTGGCGCTCCCCTAGGAATATGCGAGGGAATCGAGTGTCGCGGTGGTTGGTGGAGTCTGAGAATATTAATACTTTAAAGTCAGTTCTTTAAGAGAAGACAACTAAAACCATTTTTACCAGAACCCAGCCTGGTTTCATTCCTCGCCCCAACTCAATACATTACAGCATGAAAAATTAGTTTATTCATGCAAATACCTGGACTCTATGTTGGGGGAAAGCCTTTCTTTAAGTTTCATGTGGAGAATTACTCACCAAAACTGAAGTTAAAGTAGTTTTTACTTACATTTTTGACTATTTTAGCAATTCTTGCCTATTTTTAATAAAAACTGGAGGCTTTTATTTTAAATACTGAGCTCAACACCTAGCTCCACTAATATCAGCCTTTTGGTAAAATGAAATAAACAATATAATGAACACATGATACCTCCTCAAGCTGCTTCGTCTCCTCTGGAAAAGGCTTTTTATGGCACAGAAAAAACGTTTCAATACTCACCTGGATTAAAGCAGCAAACATCCAGAGTCAATAAAATAAAAATAATAGAATAAAAATAATAAGATAAAAAAATGAAAATAAAAAAATAAAATGATAATATTAATAATACTGTCCTCTGTATCGTTTTCAGTGAGAGAAATCATCACTTTTGTTTCCCAGCATGTCATTTGTCTCTAATTCTTTCAGGTTGACGCCAGCTTTGAATCTCGCTTCTCATCCTTTTCAGCGCGTCACTTCTCACCTTTTCATAACAGCTGCTTCCTCCGTTTCAGTGCCATTCAGGTTTCCTTTTTATTGCGTGACTGGCAGCGAGCTTTTTGGACAGAAAACCAACTCCAAACAGGTTCGTCAGATGCAGCTTTTTGCTTCAGAAAGTCATGCTGCCAGTTGGAGGAAAAATTTGTTGTCTGAAGGTGTTTAATCTTTGCCCACAGCAGTAAAAATATCCACCCTGTCAAGTTCACTCCCCGTGTTGTTATAACTGGTACTGATATTTAAAGATTTCACCACTGTTTCCCCAAAGACATTCCCTTCTGCATTCCAGTGTGGTTTACGTTACTTGAAAGTGATATAGGGTATCTCCCCAGTGCAGGCCCACAGGCTTTTTTAGTTATTGGAGAAGGGTTTGTTGTTATTGGAGGAAATTGCTTCTCCTCTAAATATGTTTGGAAGTCATCTCAAGAAGACCTGTTACACCCCATTCCCAGATATTACGCATTTTATTGCTTGTGCTGAGTTGCATTTGTGTCAAGTTTCTTGCTTTGCTTACAAAATTCATTCAGCTTATTAATGAAAAGCCAAAACTCTTAGAAGTCGTATCTATGGCTACCAGTCTGCTTCTTCGTTTCCTCTCAGCATCTGCGTGTGTTACGAACCCTCTGAGCTCGACGTTGTTCTGCACGCCAGAAAGCTGGAACTGGTATTGTTGAAGTTGGACATTTTGTGGAGGAGATTCCATGCAGGGTTTAGTTAATGAAGCTCATTTGAAGAGAAAACGGTGCAGCCAAGAGGCACACAGCTGAAGGCTGTTTCCTCCAGACAAACAGGCCAGTCATTCAGGTTGTTAAGAACAATCAATAGAGGGAATGGGACTAATGTATTTATGGGTGTAGCATGAGATCCTCCTATTCTCCCTCTCCGTCCTCTCGTGTCCCTTCTTAACCTCCTTTAAACCAAGATTACCAGCACCCAGTCCTGGATTCTGTTCAAACTACACACATCCATAAGCCTCGGATGTGACAACAGCATCTGTCAGTCAGTTTTTATCCGTGTCCTCATGAAGACATGCACACAGGATGTCATTTGTTAGTTTGTTTCCTCGATATAAAACAGCAGCTTGTGTCCATCTGCAGAAAATACACGAGTGCATGTGTCCGGGTGGGTGGGTGAACACTGTGTGGGTGCGTCCCAACAGGACAGATTGAACACGCATGCGGTAGCCAGATGGTGACGGACTTGGCTCCCAGTTTGGCCTGCGTCGGTCTGATTCCTCTCACCTCACCGCCGCCCCTTTCCTCCTCGCTGATAGTGTGTGTGTGGCTCACAACAGCAGAGTAGCTACAAGTTTCAGCTTCATCCATATGTCTTGCATCAGTCTGGAAAATAGTCCGAAAGATGCTGCATAGAAACAGGTGGACAATGCAAGCCACTGCAGATTCATTCAGTTATTTGAACTTTGAAATGAAGCGTCTAGCTTCCAAAGAAAGTCAAGGTCAGTTTGGCCAGATGTGATTTTATTTATTTACCATATTCTTAAAAATATTGACGACTTTACTCTTGACCATAGCGAGTACTCTCACCAATCAGATGAGGTGAAACCGTTACTGACATCTAGTAGTCAAGCTGGAGATTGCAACCTTCTCCATTTCCTTCCATCCGCCATCTATTCTATCCTGTTCTACAGTCGTTGAGCAGACACTTTTATCCATCTGAGTACATGCTGAGTATTGCCAACACTGGGGGCAGGGAGGGTAAAATATCTTGCCCAAGGATACAACGACAGTTGACTGGAGGAGCAGGACTCCAACCGCCAACCTTCCGGTCACAGTCACCACATTTCAATCCAGTATTTCACCTTTGGGATGTGGTGGAACGGGAGATTCTCGTCATGGATGTGCAGCAACTGTGTGATGCTATCATGTCAATATGGAGTAATATCTCTGAGGAATGTTTCCATCACCTTGTTGGATCTGATTCTTGTCATGTTTTTTGCCTCAACTTCTCTTCTTGACGTATGTAATAAGTATGACCCTCTATTTCTCAAATGTACACCTTTAAAACTCTCACAAAACAGCACTTTCTTCTTCGTTGTCCTCTGAGTGTTTCTCTTCTTCTTTACGCATTTTTATGCTGGTAATAATAGTAACATTCTGGTGCTTGAACACAGCCAGATAAACCCCTTTTCGAAGAATAAATGCATAAAAATGACCACTCGTCAGCATATGTTTTGAAGAAAAGGCGTTTATCTTGAAGCACATGGGTTGTGTGGAGGGCAGCACACTCGCAAACTGCTGCCATTTAGCTTCAAGCGCTGAAGAGTAAACGACTGGGTTAATTTTGGGTTCGCTTCTCTGTTTATTCCAGCTTGTAGATGCTTTTAAAGTTGGGAAAATCATCACAATATAGAATAAAAAAGACAAAAGGATGCTTTCCTCCACATCGGCACCTCAGGTGAAGCTGTATCATAAATAAAGGAGGAGCAGCTGATGCCTTGTGGATTGCAGACACACACACTCGTATCTCTGGAGGGCATTCTGGTTGTTCCTGAATCCTTCCAGCTGAGCCTCAGCCTCCAGCTCCTAGTTGGATATAAATATGAAGATTAAGCCTCACATCAAGGTCAGATGTCAGCTACTTTTTATTGATGAGGCTCCTTAGAGAAAAAGAAACCTCTTGAAATTCTGAATGAGTAAATCTAAATGGCAAATGTGGAAGCTAATTGGACTAAATTGCTCCTCCACCTCTGTTCTTCTGTTGCAGCAACGCTCGCCCGGTAAGGTGCTTTTTGACCTGGTGTGCGCCCATCTCAACTTGACAGAGGGGGACTATTTTGGACTGGAGTACCAGGACCACAGAAAAATGACGGTAAGAGCAGCTGCAGCCAAAAAGGAAAACGTGTCGCCGGTTATTTCTTATTATTATTTGTCAAAACCGAACAAAGTGCTCAGAGCTAGATCTCCTTCTCTCTTTCCCACAAGTTAACTTTAGCTATAATCACATGGGTGCACTCAGAAGTTGTGTTTAGTCTCATGTGATGGAAGCACTTGATTTACCACAGAGCTCTGCAAGAAACTCCCTTTTCCTACATCATCCTTTCATCTGCGGTCATTTGGATTTGAAGCACGGCTTTCACCTGCCTCGTAATGATCTGCAGACCTGCTATGCGTCTGCTGCTGCTGTGGAGTCTCATCTAATGCATAAAATCTAATAATAAAGAGAGTGGGAGGATGTGCAACGCTTCTTATATGAGAACAGCTGTTTTTCAAGCAGATCAAATGATGCAATGCAGAATATATAATGAGAACGTTGCTATTATTACCTGTCTACACAAGAGCTGCATGTCATAGAAAAGATCCGCACTGAAAATATATACTAAACATGTCAGAAGCTTTTACAGGAAACATTTCAGGCATTTAGATTGAATTTGTCTACAGTCAGATACCTCATGCTACATAGTGGGTTTTACACGACTTTATTTTTGCATCATTTTACCTGTTTAGTTTAGCAAAGACTAAAAAGATGGCAGGTGAATTTTCATATTTTTTCCTCATTTTTTGTGTCTTCAAGTTGGTATGTTGGGATTAAATTAGCAAATTTGTCAAGTCATGCAGCTGCTACATTTTCATTATTACACTAACCTAAACAAATCAAACCAGCTGTTTTTAGAGAGAAAATCATTGGGGTTTAAATACTAGCTGGAGTACTTCACTCATGCCTTTTAAACAACGATGACTTGCAGGTTTTATTACAATAGAATCGAATCATCTTTGTCTTCAAACCTGGAATAAATGATAAAACTGTTTCATTACCAGCTTAATTCAAGAATATTTTGATAAAAGGGCCACATCGAATCAGGAAATCCTCATGTTTCCATCTGTAAGATGCTCTCTGTTCTCCGCAGGTGTGGCTGGATCTCCTGAAGCCGCTACTGAAGCAGGTCAGACGTAAGTAACTCCCTCCCCCAAACACACAGATGTTTTCTGTGATGATGATCCTCCTATAAAAGATACCAAGTGGTTGTAAAGGGCTTTTTCTCTGCAGCAGCTATAACTTCTCTCTCCTAGTCTCTTACTTCTTAACCGCATCCCATCATTTCTCTCCCTCAGGACCTAAAAACACCATCCTTCGCTTTGTGGTGAAATTCTTCCCCCCTGACCACACGCAGCTCATGGAGGAGCTGGCTCGGTAGGTCCTCTCGACGCAGAAACCGCACCTATCTGAAGAAGTGCTCCTTCAATTAGAAGACGTGTTGGTTTCCTGTCTGCCTCAAGTGTTTTCAGCCCCGTTTCTGCCCCATTTTTAATTTATTTCCTTTCCTGGAAATATGTTGCCAACTCATCTGTCATGGCGGTTAAACAGAGATGCTCATAAACGACCCCTTTTAGTCCATAAACCTGCTTACAATCTGCTAATAATCCTCTCTGAGCCATTTGCAATGTTTGTGTCTGAGCGCACGTCACCCAAACATAAACAGAGTGATCTGACCTTCCACATTTTCCCATGATGCTGTGGTTCTCAGCAGTCCAGCTGGATCCACTTGAGATGAACCGGAAGCTACAATACTTTTACCACTTGTTGTATTCCCACTCCTCCGTTACTTCTCATGCAACAGAGTAGCTTCTTTGATATGAAGTATTTGGAAATGTTGTGCTTTGGCTGTTCGGCCTTTCAGTGACTTCCACTGATCTCAGCTGACATTAAACAGGAAGTGGGCAGGCGGTCGTTTTCCTTTTGTTTGGCTGACAGTGTTTTCCTTTGAATCCCATATAGACAGACGGATGAGGAAAGATACCTTTGTGGACGTATCAAGCTGTCATTAATCTTTAATTAAAGATGTTGCATCAACATAATTAAATCAGCGTGCTACTCTTCAGACTTTTAGAGATAAACCAGTGTGTTTGAGTGTTAAACTAGCTGCATTTTCTACCTTTTATAAGTTTGAACTGACATAATGAGGCACAGCTTTCTTAAATGACATAATATCCAATGTTTTCCACTGCAGACGAGAATAGAACAATGCAATTTCTAAAGCCTCATTAACTTTATTTGCAAGGTAATCATGCACTTATTAAAAGATTATATTGAATGTCACACTAAAAGGGGCTGTGCACCGTGAATCACACACTAACACATATGCAGGGTCTCCGAACCTGGAGCTACAGCAGCTATTCAATAACATTTAACAACTACTTTCACATTTTCTAAGGAGTTCATGTCCCTGTGAGTTCAACCCAAGGTCAGACTGTTTAACGCTCAGGGAAAATGGGGGAAAAAACCCTCTAGATGCCTCAGTTAGCTTGTTAAATGATAAAGTTCATGACAGTGCAGTTAGAAAAAGACTAAACAAGTATATCTTGTTTCAAAAACTTGCAGGAGAAAGCCTCTTTTCTCTAGAATTTCCCCAAAATAGTTGCAGCTATCTCTTCCAGACGGACAGCGCCACAGCATATCAGTACAAACACATCAGCTATGAAGCATGGTGGTGGCAGGATGATGATCTGGGCTTGTTTTGCAGCCACAGGGACCCGTAAACCTTGCATTCATTTAGTCGATCATGAACTCCTCTGAATACAAGAGTCAAATGTAACCCTGTCTGTTAAAACTTGACTGAAACTGGATCGTGCGACAGGACAATGATCCCAAACACAGCAGCCAATCTTCAACACAATGACCCAAAAAAGAAAAGAATCAAGGTCATGCAGTGATACAGTTAAAGTCCAGACTTCAGCCTGATTGAAATGCTGTGGTAAGACTTCAGGAGAGCTGCTTCTGCATATTGGTTTACTTTTGTTAAATGAATGACATGTAGTGTTGGCCTGAGCTTGCTTTTACTTTTTAAGAGCTGATGATGCCTGTATATAAAACCGTACAACTGGAGGAGTGTGTGCTTTGTGTTTTACATGCCTTTATGTATGCATTTGTGTTTAAACTTAAAAAACTGGTCATTTCTCAAATATGGATCAGTAGAAAAGGTGTGATCGCTGGTTAGTGAGTGAATATAAAGGCCAACACTATCAGTTACTGGGTTTATTGAGTTTGTATCAACCTCATAACCCTCCCTCTTTGTCCTCCATCTCTCATCTGGCTTGTCTCTTTGTTTTTATGTTTCCAGGTACCTGTTTGCCCTGCAGATTAAGCGCGACCTGGCCTGTGGTCGACTCATCTGCAACGACACCAGCGCTGCTCTCATGGTTTCCCACATCATCCAGTGTGAGTAGCTGGAGAAAAATGTTGCTTCATAGCAATTTTATTCAGTTATTTTATTACTATCAAAATGATAGATTGTTCTCTTGCAGCAATCTGCAGACAAATCTCATTTTTTCCCTTAATTAGCATATATAGAAAATAGAAGTATTGTTATCCGTCTCCCTTCTCATGTCCTTAAGTTTAATTTATGTTAATTTGCTTGCTTTGCAAAAAACATGGGAGCAAATTATACTGGCCTCAATGTAATTTGAAGCCTGTGTTCTATAGATGTAATAAAATTGGAAGCAAGGTTTATATCTAATAAAGGATGCTTTAGATCCTGCGCTATTGGATTCACCGTGCACTCCTCCACACTCAAATCTGGTCGTCACCCAAACTGCACCAAGAAGCCAAAAAGATGTTTTTTTTAATGTCTGTAAAAGCTCTAATATTAGTGTGGGAACCAGTATTCCCAGCACATTGGCTTGTGTGGAGGACTGACTATAAATCACACATGACATAAATTCCCTCTGGGGACATTTCAGTAGTGCATGCTGGTGCAAGTTGGACGTCCCCGTGAAATCAAACTCTGTATTTGAGTGTTTTAAAGGTTAATATGTTGCTCCGTCTCTCCCCTACGTATATACCTGTATTGCAGGGATTCTGTCGTATTCATGTTTGTTTCCTGGAAAACAGAAAATTAATTAATTTAGCATTAAACAAATGTTTTGAAAGAGGGTTGGCTTTTTTTTGGTTTTGTTTAACAGGAAATTTCACTTTGCTGCTCATTAAATAGTGAATTTGACTTCATTTAGTTGAAAGTTTATTCAGTAAATACTCATATTTATCTTTTTTGTGTTCATATAACTTCATGTGAATGTGAAAGCATTGCAAAGTAACAAAGCCCTGGTTCAATGCCTTCCAAGTAGCTAATTGGGGCACGCCTTGTTCTCCACTTTTTTCTCAACCAATCAGAGCAGACCGAGTCTTAAAGAGACAGGAGCTGAAACGGAGCATTTCAGACAGACATTTATGCTTTTAAACTTATTCAAAGACACTCCTGTAACCAAACCAGGAATAAGTAAGTGAGAATAAGATGTGTTGTGCAACGCTTGTCGGGCTTCACCCCCCCCACCCCTCCAGGGGGGCTTGACTCCATGCTATCAGTCTTTTTTTGATTACAGTGATTTTCAGGACCATGTGTGCAGCATACAGAGTTTACAGATTCCAGACAGTGGTAGGCAGCAACACAGCATGCTAGGGAATATTACTTAGTTGTCATGGCAACCATCACTGCCTGTCTGTGCGACCGCAGGTGGTACAGTATGTGGGGTTATTGTTGCTGGTATTAAACAGATGGAGACGCACGGATGAGCAAACTTCATCTCATCTGTGACAGAATAGACAGCAGAGAGGAGTAAAACAAAAGATGCAATCCCTTTTTTTTTTTACTTCCTTTTCCTCATTCCACCCCCCCCACCCCAACACTGAATTTATTATTTAATCTTGTCTGTCACCCACGCTCCCATCCCACTCCACGTTGCTTTATTTCTCCTCCACATAAATATTTAATTCCCCCTTCCTTCCTTCCTCCCTCCCACCCACCAGCTGAGATTGGAGACTTCGATGAGACGCAGAGCTGGCAGCATCTCCTCCACAATAAGTACCTGCCCGACCAGGACGCCATCAGGGACAAGATCACCGACTGCCACCGCAAGCACATGTGAGTTTCACATGCAGAATTTGCTGAACTAAGCAAAACATTGTCTATCATTTCAATTGACCCTTAATTAGCGCTCATTTCAGGAAGTTTATGAAAGTTCAGCTGACACTAAAGTTGATGGCAGCACTGTTTACCCGGATGTATCCGATGAAGATGATTCTTGCTTGCAAAACAAATTTGAGCTGAGCTTTAAACTGCTCTGATGTGCCAGGAGGTTGTTTTTCTTACAAACACGTGCACGTAAAGCCCGAATGCTTGCATGCTAAGTCGGTAAAACAAAGATATTCATCTGTTGATTCACATGTGCAAACACACACCCATTATACAAATATATAACCCAGAAATCTCACTCCCCCCCCGCCCCCCCGTAGAGACCACAACTGAGGGCGAGCACACTTCACTTCTATCAGCTGTCGTAATACTTGGCACTCCCTCTCTGAGCCCCTGGGACCACACACAAACACGCACGTGCTTATCTTCCATGTCATCACCGTGTTTTCTCTGCTGCTATCAGACAACACATGACAAATCCATGTCTTTAACTTTCTGGAGACATGAAATTCCCTAAAACGCTCCCATTACGGCAGATCAACCAAACCGACCACAAACCCGTTCTCGCCTCTCCTCGCTTCAACCCTTCAGCCTCAGGAAGGAAGGGGCTAATTCAGCAGCTTATACAGGAAACAGGAAGCTATTTTCAGATTTTGTGAGGAAACAAACTTCTTTTGTTGCGGATTTCTTTCCGCCCGCTGCGGCCACCTCCATCTGATCCTGCGGTGTATTTTAAGCCTTTCACAGCAAGTCTGAAATGGTGACCTGGAATGTGTAGCGGCTTACGCACAATTAGAAAAATGCCTATTTATTTATCTAAATGTTACTTATCATGGACTGTTATCCTTGTTGTTGCCATGGTAACATCTTTTGGTGGCCATCTATCTGGTGTGAGAGAACGTTTCTCTACAAGCGATCAGAGAAAGGCAACTTAAATGAATCTTTTATTGTTGTTTTTGTTTTGTTTTTGTTTCCCCCGCAGTGGGCAGACTCCAGCGGAGTCCGACTACCAGCTGCTGGAAATCGCTCGGCGGCTGGAGATGTACGGCGTTCGCCTGCATCCGGCGAAGGACCGAGAGGGCACCAAGCTCAGCCTGGCTGTGGCGCACACCGGAGTTTTGGTTTTCCAGGTAAAAATAAAAAAACAAACCTTGGATAAATGAAGCCGCATCCTCCAACGAGTCCCACTTACTAAAGTGTGAGTGAGAAAGTTCTTCATTTACAAATAAGAAGGAGACATTTTAAAGCAGCTCAGTGAGCAAAAAACTCCAGTAATTGTCTTAACTACCAATAATCTTGTAAAAGAAGCAACAATCTAATATGTTTATTCTGTGTGAATACCTTACAGATTATTACAGATATGAATGTAATGGCAACTTCAACTTAACTAAATTAGGCCATAAAGTAAAATCTCCTCAAAAACTCTGACAAACATCATTTTCATCATTTAGCATGGTTCGCCCTGTTTTCCCTTCCAGCCTTCGGATGCATGAGACCCAGACGTGTCAGACTTTTTAAACTATTTAGCTGAAATGTGAGTTTGTCCAGAGGCATTTGCAAGGCTGAAATAAAGGTTTGAAATCTGATATGAGCTTTAAATTCTTGGAATGTTTTCCTTTGTAAACAAAGGAGGAAAAAAAAGTTGGAATATCTCTGCTCGCTTTAGTCAGGGTGAAGGTTTTGTGTAGTGATGGTTAAAACTTGAACCAGCGCCAGTCCACGTGGTTGTGGTGTTGAGGTTTAGATGAAGTTTGTGCAGTGTAGCTTTAGGCTTGGTTTATTTGTTCCTGAGATTACATGCTAAGCCTCCGCCCAGCTGAATGGTTTTTGCTTTGCTTTGTTTTTATGTGTCTGAAATGTCTTCTTATTGGATCTCGAGGAAATAAATATCTTTATTCCTTTGTAATTGTTGTGATCTTATCTTCTCTATTCAGGGCTACACGAAAATTAACGCCTTTAACTGGTCCAAGATTCGCAAGCTGAGCTTCAAACGTAAAAGGTTCCTCATCAAGCTGAGAGCCGACCCCGGTGTAAGTTTATGTAACACCTTCTTTGTCTGGAGCTCCTCCACTCATTTTCTCATATCCGTCCTAATATTTGCCTCCGCACCTCGCAGCAGAACGCCCACCACGACACGCTGGAGTTTGCCATGGCCAGCAGGGACTGCTGCAAGGTGTTCTGGAAGATCTGCGTCGAGTATCACGCCTTTTTTAGACTCTTCGAGGAGCCCAAGCCGAAACCCAAGCCCATCCTCTTCACCAGGGGATCCTCGTTCCGGTTCAGGTGAGGCCAAGAAGGGAAATATTTGTTTTCTTCTTTACATTTACATTTAAATTGAACACTTTGCGAATAATTCATTTATTCGTTTCAAGCCACTTTTATGTTTAGAGGGTCCAATTTTCCATTCAGTGAGCATGTTTTATGTTTGGTGGGTTATTATACAATAAATCTGATTTTATTAAACCCAATAGGGGAAATTAGGCTCTTCGTTTTACTCATCTCTAGCCGTGGGCGGTTAAGGGCCCTATTATTTATTTATTCTAACAATACTTCTTCACAATAAGTCTCATACATGCTACATCTGTATGTAAAATGCGTGTGTGGGATGAGCAGCAGGGTTGAGTGTGTGGGTCGTGCCCAAGAAAACTTGCCAAACCTTTATTTATTGGATCC
>JBBBVU010000026.1:7554640-7582366 GCA_037177055.1 Atherinosoma microstoma
GTGTGTGGGATGAGCAGCAGGGTTGAGTGTGTGGGTCGTGCCCAAGAAAACTTGCCAAACCTTTATTTATTGGATCCTGAAGGTAGTCTCTGTTAACCTCTGCTCTGTGGGGACGAGCGTTGTCATCTTGGAGGGCAGAGTTCGGTCCCAGACAGTGGAGGGGGGGGGGCACAACCCACACACTAAAGCCTGTAAACCTGCCATGCCCTTTTCTAAAGTGGCTTTTTTTAAATAAATAATTTCCATATATCTATGATATTACTGATTAATCTTCAACTAGAGCCAAATATAAGTTTTGAATCACAATGACCTTCTGCTCTCTGTTACTTCCTCCTGCAGCGGTCGGACCCAGAAGCAGATCATCGACTATGTGAAAGACTCTGAGCTCAAGAAAGTTCCGTTTGAGAGGTGAAGCGACTCTTCTTTGCTCAAATCCTTTCCTGCTGCAGCAGCAATCATTGCAGTGGCTGCAGCAAGGGCTCGACACAGTAATCAGATTTTTCAGTCAGTTAGCTGATTAGTTGCACATGGTTTAACCTCATGGGTTCCCTACTCTCTCTGCAGGAAGCACAGTAAGATCCTGTCCAACAGCCAAATGACCCCTCAGTCTTCTTCCTTCAGATCCCAAGTGCCAAAAGAGGTAATCTTCATCTTATCTTCATCCACCTTCTGGTTCTTTCTTTCCAACATGTCTTGTTAGCACATTTGGAGACTCTTTGAGTCTGTTTTTATTAACGTTTAAATCTGGAGTTTATTAGCACAAAGCTGTTGTTGTCCTGAACATCTTCGGGGGGGCAGATGTTTGCGTTTGTGTTCTTTCTCTGAGGCTGTAAATAACTATTTATTCAAAGGGTTTAGATAAATAAGAGTTCTCCTCTTTTCGCTGTTTTTTTCCCTTCCTTTTCATGTCCTAGAGTGCCATGTCGGTCCCGATAGCAGATGAGCCTGACTCAGCCAGATTGAGCCATGAGGCTAGATCTAATGGCCCAGAGGAGCCACTGGACTTCGCTCCCCCCGCCAATGGTTTCCACGATAAAACCCTCGGCTCAGACCCGACCCGACAGAACCACCAAGGCGCAGGATCAGCATCAGACCAGCATCTCCGCAACCCAGGTCCAACCTGCAGGGCAAACAGAGGCAGCAGCTCCTCTATTCCTTACATAGACTGCAGCGACATAGACAGCGAATGTGACGTGACAAAGAGCAGCAGGGCCCTCAGGGGCCACAGCAGTGCAAATGACAGCAATGAGGATGAGCCTTACAGGCACGGGGGTAGTGTGGGTCGCAGCGGGGGGAAACCTGACAGTCTGTTTGGGGTTGTAAATGGGTTCTACCACACCAATCACCAGGGAGTGATGCAGCAGGGTGTGGTGGGGCAGCAGCAGCAGCAGCAGCAGGGTGTCATGGCTAACAGAAATGCTATAGATCAATCTCAGATGGCTAACAAGTTTAACATGAGTCACGAGCTAACAAATGATGACGTTCTGTCCAACGGCAGCTCCTTTCACGGCCATCTCCCGCTCCACAGCACGCTGCTGGAGGAAATCTTTCAGAGCCGAGACAAGCGCGGCGTAGCCATCGGTCGACCGTTGGGAAGCGGGACTCGCAGCCAGTGTTCTAGCCCGGTGATCAGCAGCTTCCACCCCCGTACGAACTCGCTTAATCACGCCGAGATGACTAACGGTCACAGCCACCAGCGCACAGCTTCGCGGTGGGATGATGGGGGATATTATTTTAGTAAACGCCCTGGAGCGAGCCCGGTGGAAAACCCCGCCATCCCTCCATCATCCCACCCACCGAACCACTACGGCAGCTACTCTCCGATCACCTCAAACCGAACGCCGCCGCATTTGGCCAAACCGTTTAACAACAACAACATGAGAAACCGCTCTGATACCGATCCGTTTATTCTCAGCCAGGTGACGTCCACCCCGGTCCACCACCACGACGCCCATCGCTTCGGGCTGAACACCCAAGCCCCTTGTTCTGCCCCGATGGAGCGAAGAATGATCGTAACCAACGGGAATCACGTGAACCTCATGGTTCCAGGTCAGGTACGCTCCAACACCGTGCAGCGTATGTTTGGCCGAAAGGGAAAGCCAGGCAACAACAACAACAATCTAAACCAGCCGGTTCAAATGATCGACGGGTCCACGAGCAGCGGCACCGACACCAGCGACACGGAGTCGGACACCGGCAGCAGCGCGTACAGCCAGCCGCTGATGTACGGCAACCCGGCCGCCGTCCGCTCGATCAATTCGGTCAACTCCAACGGCGTCAACTCGTCCCCGCTGCCGTGCGGCAAACTTTCGTTTGGGAATCTGCAGCTGGAAGATGGGGACAATGTCGGGGGGGAGGATCAGGGGTGTTACCGCTTCAATCAGGATGATATAGGGAGTCGTGTCTTTAGCTGCTGAAGGGGGAAAGAGGTGTATGATGCAGAGAATGAAGCAATGAGAACTAAACGTAGCATGATTAATATTTGAATATCAGAGTAGAGGAAGTACATTGTAGTGAGTTTTAGTACTGTAGATCACCGGCACACATCTTTTATAGAAAAAACACATATTTTGCAAAGGTTCTTACATATTTTTGGAGTGTGGAAATATTCACTTTTGACAGAAATGTGTGGTTTTTATGAGTGAATGTAAAGATCTGGCCTACTTTTAGACGAATTGTTTCTAATCTTTACAATTCCAGTTTTTTCTAAAAAAAAAAAATGTCAACAAATCGCTGACTTTACCCTAACTTTACAGCCAGTGGGTCGGCTATTTCTTTGTAAATAAGTATGAGCTGTAATGTTCTATGGAACCCTTCCTCTAAAGCGTGCCATAACTTGAGCTGTACATTAAGTTTAGACAGAAATCTAGAAGGAAACCTTCACATCTAGAGCTGTTTTGGGAAGATAGTTTCCTTGTTTTTTCTTTAAAAGTTATTTTTTAGTATTGATCAAAATGAATGTCAGTCTATTCTATAGTGGAGATATTCAGGATCTGCTAGTTGTAGCTGCAGAACTAGAGGATTTTTTACTTGTTGTTGACTTAATGAGGTTTAAAAGTGGAGGAGAAATGAGGGATTTTGGTGGTATTGGTTGTTGGTGAAATGTGGCCGCTGCCTTTCTGTGGCATTATACACTAATATGACTTTCTGTGTTTCCCTATTTGTAGTTTTTCTTCCCTGAGATCATGATTTGACTTTGTATTGTGCAATAGAGGCTCACTAAGGGATTTTACTGTTCATTTTTATTGTTAAAGTTGTGCAAGTTAAAATGGGAAGCTGTTGTATACAGTTTGACTTTATAGGAATTACTGAATTGAGATGCCGTCCCTTCTTATTGTGCAGTGTTTATGAATGTCTTTTAGTATAGAATGGATTGTAATGAAGTACTACATTAGTATAAAACTTTAATCTGCCGGAAGAGGAAGGCTGCAAGTGAGGGCCGTCCTGCCTTTTCCCTTCAGTTTCGGTTGAGCTGATGTCCTTCTTCTCTGAGCACTTTTTTATGCTTTCGGTCTATTTCAGTCTGTCTGTTGTGGGTGACTTGCACTGTGTTTGTGGTAGAGATTCACTTTTGTATTTACCCTAATTGGAGGAACATGTTTATTTTATTTTATTTTATTTTTTAAAGTAGTCGCATCAGTTAAGCCATTATTAAGAGTCTGTTTTTGTGTTCACATCTCACTTTTTCAGCCTTTTTTTTTTCTTTGATGGGTTTTACACTCAATAAGAAGTATATAAAAATACCCGCCATTGTCCTCAATCCATCCATAGCTATCTGCTTTGCTTGGCTTTGGTCCCTGGCATGCACTGCACACAAAACAAGGTATCTCACTGTTATCTTTCACTCTCTTTGGCTGCTGTTTTCTCACCTGTTACACTGCTGTTTATTGAAGGCTTCCCATCCCATCTGTCATTTGTCAACTGGCTGGTTGCTCACTACAAAGCACGTTTTCTTTGCTCTCACGGCAATCAAAGCTGATTGGAACAAGTAGATTAACTAGTTAAGAGAAACACCTCTAATCATTGATCAAATAAAAATTGTGCATTTTGAGAATTAGGGATGTTTTCGGGATTTCTTTGCCATGACGAGACATTAAGGGTTCAAGCTACAACATGACTCAACATGGACTTTCATGTTTTATCACTTTCTGAAGTCAAACAACTTTCTCTTTCCTCAGAGCTACTGCTTCCTCTTCAAACAAATGCTTTCTGCTTTGTAAATGCACTGTTTTCATGCATGTATTATGGAAAAAGAAAAAAAAAAGGCTTCTAAACACTGTGTTCTCATCATTTCCTTTTCTTTACTGTGAATGCATGTTAACCGGAGAGAAGACCTCCCTGTTCTTCTGTCACTCTGCTCTGTTTTTGTTCACTTTGTCACAACGTGTTCCCACCTTGGGGCTTGAAATGGTTGCGGATGTTTGAGATGCATTAGGGTGCAGTATAACACAAGCTTTACATGTAATCAAACATGAGCTCCTCTCCATTTCTCACTGGGTGTTGCTGGTTTCAGGTCTTATTTGTACCGAAGCCCTCATGATTAATTAACTGCACCGTGTCCATTTCAAACATTTAGAAACGGTTTGCGTTGAGCCTCAGGTTTCCATGCCGTGCATGAGGACAGAACAAGGCCGACTCAACTCCAGTCGTTTCTAAACAGAGAATGAGGGCTAAAGAAGAAAGACACGAGTAAAGTGAAGCTTAATGCAGTATGTAAGTGCAAAAAAGTATCGTTGAGAGACATGGCATTTTATTTGGCAAGATGTGAAAGTTTGTGTTGTTAAAGTTTGGGCACATGAAAACACAACATGAATACTGGAGTTGAGTCCCAACTGTCTTCCTCTTTACTTGTCACTTGTTTGGATTACCTCTAAAATCAAAAGTAAAATTAAGCGAAGTTTCTTCTGTAATAAAAACCCATATATGCTGTAAAGATATGAGAAGATATGCTGATGTTGGGTTGCTTAAGTAAATAATGTGGTATTGTTGAAAATACAGCAGAGTTGGATGATAAGATCAATGATATACAAACAGCCAGCAGCCACTTAGCTTAGCATGACAGTTAGCTTAGCTTTCAATTTGAACAAATCCAAGCTAGCTATTTGACGCTAAACTGTGCTAACTGGCTTCATATTTACATCCCCCCACCCCCCCAGTTTGAACAAGTTTAAGCTAGCTTTTTTATTCTAAACTGTCCTAGTTGGTTTCATATTAACATTTGTTCAATTTAAACAAATCTAAGCTAGCTATTTGATGCTAATTTGTGCTAACTGGTTTCATATTTACATTTTTTTCAGTTTGAATAAGTATAAGCTAACTTTTTGATGCTAAACTGTCCTGATTGGTTTCATATTTGCATTTGTTCAATTTAAACATATCTAAGCTAGCTATTTGATGCTAAGCTGTACCAACTGGTAGGCTATATAAGACAGTGTAAAATCTTCTTAGCAAGAGAACAAACCAGCATATATACCAGTATTTCAAACTATTTTCTTAAATTTATTAGATTAAGATGGTGGAAGGTAGTGTTTTAATATAACATCTGTGAATGTCTTTCTCATGGAACCGCTAAAAAGCAATAGATTTTCTGACTTTTCTTCTGATGCTGAAACATAACGATTGGTGGCTGCTTAAGTTTGCATGTTCTGCTTTTTTTTCTTTTTGTCTTTTCTTTGTTGAAATTTCTTTTATGGTGCACGTTAGTGCTGCAGCATGCTGTGAAATAATAATACGTGCTATGCAGAGGCCACACTGCCGCCATATTAACTGAAGAGCTGAAAAAGAGTTTGTACAAGTAATACTTTCTTCCTTAACAATTGACTGTATATCCTCACGACGCACAGATTCATTTGTTTTCTGTCTCTGTTCTGTCAGACTATTCCTGCACATTAATCGCCAAACATGTTCTAGATATTTTATTTGTTGTTTCTCTGAGTTTTTTTCCGTTACCTTTCATCTCTCTTTTTAACACTGTAACTGACTGTGGTGCACTAGTGTCAATAAAAAAGCAACTTTGTATGACCGAAACAAAGGGACTCCAGAGTAATCTGTAGTGGAAGTGGCGCCCCTGACACCCACCATATTCATGTCCCTGGTTTGTGCACCCTACCCACGTCTTGTGTTGTGGTAGTTAGTCTGATAGCATAGAGGCTGTTTTTAAGTGTTGTGCATGTTTGTGTTAGCTTGTCCGTTCACCTGTTTGCTCTTGTAGTAGTTTTTCTATTTGGTGGTTAAGTTCTTTTATAGCAACCCCCCCCCTCACAGATCTGCACTCAGTGATTGCCATGGTTTTACCCATGATCCAGTTTGGTGTATATCAGTGGATTCTTTGGAAGCTTTGCAACTGGGCAAGTATGCAGTTCCAACTTGATACCATGTAGTTAACATCTAGTGACTCTAGCTGTAGTGGCAGTAGGTTTGCTTCTTCTGTCTGGACAATGCTATTTTCCCAAAGAGTTGCTAGAAGTGATGATCACCTAAAATCACCCCAGATTCCTATTAGAAAACTGCTGATTTGAGGCATCATCTTAAGTAATTACACATTTACATACAATATTCTCTCATTTTGAATTAGAAAATAGCATCGCTATATGGGATCAACACTTAATAGCTACAACAATACAATAGGTGTATTGTTTATGTACTGCTTACTAACCTTCTTTTTATGCATTTAACTATCTTAACCATAGAGGTAGATGTAGATGAGAATACTGCAGGGGAATAGTATAAATGTGGTTTCTTTTAGAGCCGGTTAATTGTAGGATTTTTTTTAACTGTGGCAATTTAGTGCAACATGATAGCTGCTTATTTTGGATTTAACTTTAGGAGGATTGTGTGTAATTGTCTAACATTGAAGTTCATTGCCATTGGGGTTTATTTGGGGGAATATATTCATTTACTGAGATTTTTTTTTCTTTTTTCATGATGTAAATCTAGAAATGTTGTCTTAAATCTGAAAATGTTCCTTCATTGGCTGCATGGAGTTATACAAAAGATGAACACCTACTGGCAATGAATTTCATTGTAGTATTATCCACTGCAACACCTTCCCTTATTGTCTCCTTTTTCTTTTTCCTATTCCTCCTTTTCCCACCTTTTCCCATTTTCCTACTGTCCACCTTTTTAGAAAGTCCTGGTTCAGAGAACTCTCCTTTGGGAAGTCCCCATGTGGTTGTCAATGGCAACGGCTGTGTAAATGGACAGAGGATGGACAGCGCTGGCGATCAGGGTGTGAAGCAGAGTCCTGGGGGACCGCTGCTTTCACCGCTAACCAGCCCGCTGCTCACAGAGGCTGGATACATCCGCAATGATGATGAGGAGGAAGCGAGGAGGAAGGTGAGCATGCAAATGCCTGTCTGTTTTTTCTTAAGTAGCCACGAAATCACGCAAAGCTTGAAGATCTTAACAGTCTGCAGATGCTGAGACAGATTAAAGAGAATATGAGAGGGGTTTATCAATATATAGATATATGGCCAGAGTGGTGGATCGATCTCATCTTTCTGTTTTCGTCCAGAAGTTTCCCACAGACAAGGCCTACTTCATAGCCAAGGAACTGTTGACCACGGAGCGGACCTACCTCAAAGACCTGCAGGTTGTCACAGAGGTAAAGATCATTGGGTCATTTTCTATGGTTTTTGAATGCAGCGACAGCAACAACTGGGAAGCACGTCACCATTTTTACTGCCCACTCATTCCAGCGTTAAACCTTCATAAGGTCATCCGTCTCCTTAGAGCTTTCACACTGGAACGGCGAGCCTAAACGGTTTGTTTCAAGGCAAGAATTTGGAGAAAATGAACTAAAGCATGAAATAAGTGAATCTTTTTTTTAAGGCTTGTGTGTTTGAACAGTGCATCAGAATAGGTTTATTCAGCCTATAAACTTGAATGCGGACGCTAATTTTACAGCAAAATTTTAGAAAAAATGGCCACATTTTGGTCCTTTTGAAAGTCTGTCTGCGATTTTTACTGTGAACTAAAATCACAAGCTAACAGCAGACATGTGACATTAATATTACATTAGAGCTGTTTCAGCACACTGTTCCAGCATCCTGGACTTCTCTTATTCCCGTTCTTAAAGTGGGCTTTTATATGCATTTAGCTTGGCTCAGAGCTGATGACCGAGGTTCAGCTTCTGAGGGTTTATGAGTAATTTATTGTGCAGAACAGATGAGAGATGAAAATACAGCTTCCATGTGTGCCGTTAAATCCCACAGAGCGAAATGCGTCTGTTAGAAATCACCTCCTTTTCAGGCGAGCAAACTTGTTGTATATTGTTTGCTTGTACAGACCATTAGCTTCAGGCTCTTTAGTTTACAAGTAAAGCCACTAAGATCAACACTCCCGGAGCATTTCTAAATACGTCTGGGAGTCAAATCCTGGGATGAAAGTGCAGTGAAATTTGGGTCAGACTTTGCTTTTATATGATTCAGATTTACTGTCTGCTAACAAATATGGAGGAGTGTAACAGAGACCAACCAATGGGAAATACAGGTTCAGGCACCTGTTGAAGAAGTTGACCGTGACCTGTGACCTGATTGTGGAGGGGAAAATATCTGTCTTCAGGTTTATTTTTCCTCCTCGTAATCTTTTTTTTTTCCACTTGCCGGCAGTTTCCACCCTCTTTGATGTGGCTGGAAGGCGTGAGCTGGCGCTGTTTTAAAAACCTCTTCAATGTTTTCTTTGGGTGGCACAGCTCAGGCCCTGAGATCTTACCACCCCTCCCCCTCCTTCTCCTTCTGGTTTCTCCCTGTCACCCATCCTTTCTCCTGCCGAGTCCTCCTGCGAAACAGCTGGACGGCCTCTTGTCCACATTAGGTGTCACATTCCTGTGTGATTTACGCTGTAGGGAGGATATAACACCTCGGCGTCGGGGGGTTGTAGCTGGGGTTGTATGGGGTTTACGTTCATGTCTGCTCTCTGATGGATCTCCACTGTCATGTCCTTTCAAGACCAATCCCTCAATCTGACCTGCGAAGCTGGTATTCAAGTGTCTGTGGGATCGTATGTGTGTGTTTTCGCAGGCGGTCCCTCGCGTGTTCTCTGGGCTCACAGATAAAAAGTGATTGATTGCTTCACCACAGAGCCCTGCTCTTTGCTTGATTACTTATCTTAATTTAGCTTGTTATGCGCCATTTCTTGTTGATGTTTATTTACGCTCTCCTCTGTCAATCTCCCAGTCCTTCCAGAGCATTGCAGGAAAAGACGAGACATTTCCAGACTCCGTAAAGAACCTGATCTCCACCCACTATGATCCAGTTTACAAGTTTCACCAGGGATTCCTAAAAGAGACGGAGCAGCGCCTGGCACAGTGGTGTGTATAATCACAGACATGGGTTTAAATGTGCTTACTCATCAGTAACATGCAAAGGTTTTGGCATGCATTATTTGTGTGTGTGTCATATAGTTATGTTTAGGAAATATCAAACCTTGTCCCAACAATCAGCAGCTTTGGGCTCTTCTAACTAAAAATGCCAGCTTCTATAATAAAGAATATTAAAGAAGGATTTAGCAGATCTTAGAGTGGTGGATTGATCGTGCTTTGGGCTTGTGTTCCAATAAATATTTCATTGTTAGTGAGAAGAACAGGTTCAGTTACACATCTAAGCACCAACATATATATTTTTAAACTAATTTAAAAGTTTGCTGCAATGCAACAAACACTTAGGAGTCACATTTGAAAGCTAAACCTAAATGCTGTAACATAAAAATAGTCTTTTCACTTCCTGCCTTTGGGAGGACGCTGCTAAAATGAAGGGAATATTGGGATGATTGAAGATTTTCCAGTCCTGTGAGAGAAATGAAGCTCTCCCCTGACATCTAGTGGTAAATAACGGCTACTGCACTTCAGTGAATAATATTCTCTCTTGCTTTTTTTTCTCATCCAGGGAGGGTCGCTCCAATGCCCACATTAAAGGAGATTATCAGCGAATTGGTGACATTTTACTGAAGAACATTCAGGGTCTGAGGGTAAATGTCCCATATGTTCCTTTAAACTCAGTGCAAGATTTAGATTTTTAGATATGAACTCTGACTCTTCTCTTGGTTTCAACTCTTTTGCAGCAGTTGACGGTTCACCTGCAGAAGCATTCGGAGTGTCTGGTGGAACTAGAACGAGCTTGTAGGTAGGTGGCAGAGTAAACTGAAGCCCTACCAGACTTTTTTTCTCCAAATGTTAGCAGAATTTTAAAAAGGAGACTGTACTCGTCTGTCCTCAGGTCCAGTCGGAAGGTGGAGGCTGTGTGCCGAGACTTTGAGCAGCAGAGGGTTTGCTACCTGCCCCTCTACATCTTCCTCCTCAGGCCTCTCCACCGCCTGTTGCACTACAAACTCCTCCTGGAGAGGCTCTGCAAGCATTACCCGCCCACCCACGACGACTTCAGGGACTGTCGAGGTACCCGCCCCTGCCTGCT
The DNA here is from genome assembly GCA_037177055.1 of Atherinosoma microstoma. Lineage (NCBI taxonomy): Eukaryota > Metazoa > Chordata > Actinopteri > Atheriniformes > Atherinidae > Atherinosoma > Atherinosoma microstoma. The sequence goes on from JBBBVU010000026.1 coordinate 7,565,050, forward strand.
GTGTTCGTTTGCGCCTCTCTTCCATCAAAGTCTCCTTTTTATAACCCAACGTCTTCCCTCCAGCTGCCCTGGCAGACATCTCTGAGATGGTCCTGCAGCTTCAGGGCGTCATGATGAAGATGGAGAACTTCCAGAAGCTTCTAGAGCTCAGGAAAGATCTGACTGGCATCGACAACCTCGCCATCCCTGGAAGGGTTCGGATCTTTACTAAATTTAGTTTAGAATCCTGAAAATAGTGACTCATCTTGGACTTTTGAAGAGTTTGGCTTCCTGCTTCTGTTTGACTTCCAGGAGTTCATCAGACTCGGCTGCCTCAGCAAACTGTCTGGGAAGGGCCTTCAACAGAGAATGTTCTTTTTGGTATGACTTTTCACTTGGATTTAGCATTAATAATGTTTGTTTTTTTTAAAAGAAAAGGATTCTTCACCGTCTTTACTTCCTCTCTCCACCAGTTTAGTGATTCCTTAGTTTACACCAGTCGAGGGATGACTCCGTCCAACCAGTTTAAAGTTCATGGCCAGCTGCCTCTCTATGGCATGACGGTACATAATGATATTCCTTATTCTTTACCTTGAGCAGCCGAGATGCTCATTTCAACGTTCTGTATTACAAGTTTGCTGATGATTTGTATTTCTTGCAGATCAGAGAGAGTGAGGAGGAATGGGGCGTCCCTCATTCGTTTACATTGTTCGGACAGCGGCAGTCTGTGGTAGTCGCAGCTAGGTACTCACAAACACACACAAACAGAATAGACTTCATATTTAAAACAATGAAAGAAAAGAAAATGTGGAGAAGCGTTCGTCAGGAGAAAATAAATCTGTGAGCTTTTAAGGCGAATACAGGTCAGCCTCATTAAAGCTGTTTTTTTGTTCCCCTCCTTGGGACTTGTGCGAGCGACAGTTTGATTGTCCTCAAATTTAATTGGACTGTGTGACCTACTTTCCACTGAGTGACTCATTCACGGATCAAAGTTTCCTCCAGTTGTAAAACGGATTGTTATAAAATAGTGCCGACGCAACTCTAATAAATGGGTGGTCAGGATGACAGTGTTTGTCTTGTGTCACCAGCTGTGCTTCAGAGATGGAGCGGTGGGTGGAGGACATCAGGATGGCCATTGACTTGGCAGAACAGAGCAGCAGTCCAAATACTGACCTGCTTTCCACCAGTCCATCTGACAACAGTAAGGTTTCTACTGCTGATTACCGACTGCTTTAAACCCCTACAGTCCTACTTGTGGAGTATGAAGATATTTTCAACCCTTCTCTTTTCTCTTTAACCAATTTCATCATATTCTTAAAGTCACCTGATAAACACTTGCCAGCGTATTTCACTAAGCCTGCACCTGCTGACCTTTAGTTAGACGTTAGACATCCCCCTTTGTTTTTCGGCTGAATCGCTCACACAGTTTGAAAGTATTGCCTTACAAGTGACAACAAAAGGGTGCTTCTCTTTCTTTCTGCAGAGGCATCCTTATTGAAATAGCTTTGATCACTGTTTTGGCTCAGTTCTTTGTTCTGTATTCGAGGAGCTGCTGTGTTTGCTCTCATGGTAACGGCTCTGGCAGCGTACGATATGGCCAACCGTCTGTTCACGTCTTGCCGCAAACCGTTAAAGCATGAAGCATGAGTCATGTGGAGTTGAACAGTTTCACGATGTGGAAGAGCTTGTTTCTCAGAGGTAATGCGATTCCCTCAACAGTAGCAGTTATGCCTCTGGTGGTCCATCAGCTGCAGCTCTGCCCACGTGTACGTCTACATTAGTGACGTTGGATGTTTATGTCTGATAACCGAATGTACTCGGATATTTATTGTCTGGTTTTTGGATGACAAAACAATAAGCTGCACATATAGTGGTTACTTTCCTAAAAGCAGCTCTTTTAGTTACAGCTAAGCTAACTTTAGCTAAAAGTTTTGTATCGGCTGTAATACTTAAGGTGAGACACAGCAAGAAAAACCTGTCTTTTTTCCTCATCATGCCTTTTTTCAAACTACTGGAAAGAAAATGTAAAAACTTTTGTAAAAACTCTCAAATATATGAATTTGTCTGAATGATGTCTATAAATAGTGTTTTTTATAACAAATATGTTGTTAAATATGTGTTTTTAAAGTTTTTACCTAAAGGTGTTTTGATATTTCATTCCCTACCTGGTTTAATAGTTTTAATCTAAGTAATAAAGCAGGAAAGTTTCACAGAGATACCGGTTAGTTAAAAATGTTGCCTCATTCACCTGGAGTGTTTCTTCTCAATAAACGGCTTCTTTCATTTTCCTCCAGAACTCTCCGAGGACGGTGGAGCGGAGCAGGAATCTGAGGAGGAGCTCTGCGGCTCGCGCTCATCTCTTGAGCGTCAGGGTCACCGTGGCAACACCACCGTGCACGTCTGCTGGCATCGCAACACAAGCGTGTCCATGGTGGACTTCAGCATTGCCGTGGAGGTACTGCACGTGTTTGTTTCCTAATCGTCGTCTCTCCACACATCTGTGTTCAGCTCCGTTTGTTTGGTCCCAGTGTCTCTTGTTTGTCCTCGTCTTCTCATCCTGGTGCTTCTGTCCCATTTGTCTTCATCTTACCTGTATCTGCTGACTCCATCTTTCATCTTTACCTCCATTTGTTTATCTGCTCACACTCACATTAGTAGAGGTCAAGTCTTGATGAGTCCCCTCAGCAACCCTCAGCACGTAGCCTGTGTTTTAGCTACACCTGCTGGAGTAAAGAGGTACTGCAGCGGCTAAGTACCCATTAATCTGTGCAGGGAGATTTTCCAGGCATTTCACTGGGAATACATGTCAGTATAAGTGCAGATGGAGGTTAATAGTTTTTTCTCTTTTCCTATTTTAACATAAAACACTGGTCTGGTTTCATTCAGCGGTGTGATCTTTCTTATTCTTGTGCTCGCAGAACCAGCTGTCAGGTAACCTGCTGAGGAAGTTCAAGAACAGCAACGGCTGGCAGAAGCTCTGGGTGGTCTTCACCAACTTCAGCCTCTTCTTCTACAAGTCGCACCAGGTTAGACGTGGAGGCGTGTTGCCCAAATTCCCGAATGCAGCCGTGTTCACCTGTCCTTGATAAAACAAAAGATGATGTGTCTGCCTGCAGGATGAATACCCTCTAGCCAGCCTCCCGCTGCTGGGCTACTCTGTCACCGTCCCCGCGGAGTCGGAGAATATTCACAAAGATTACGTCTTCAAACTCCAGTTTAAATCCCACGTGTACTACTTCAGATCAGAGAGCGAGTACACCTTTGAAAGGTGGGTGTTCAATGTTGTTGGTTTTTAATCTTTGATTGCGGGTGTAATGAATTACAATTGAATGCCAAATACCCCGTGTTTTAATTGTTCTAATTTCTCATTCAACTATATTTAATTAAAGCCAACTTTCTTCCTAATGAAAGCCATTTACTTGCCAAACCAAGAGGCTGAGAAACATCACAAGATTCTTAACCAGAAACGAAATGTCAGCCTTGGCAGCGTAATGGGACTATTTATAATATCAACCTACTTGCTTGGGCTGGTTTTGGCTGAATTTATGTTGCTGGATCTATTTTCCTTTTTGTTTTTCAGGTGGATGGAGGTAATCCGCAGTGCAACCTGCTCCACCAGCCGCTCCCTGCCGAGCACAAAGAAAGATCTTTATTGACTAATCCCCTTTCCTCTTCATTTTAACGCTCATATGGGTGGAGATCTGTCATTGAGGCTGCACAAACAGCAGAAAGGACTCGCATTAGAATCAGGTTGCAGTCTGCAGCGGCTCAAATAGTCATGAATTAATTCTGAATTCACACTTTTCACACTCAAAGGTCCTCCCACTTCATGTCCCGTGTCTGTCTTATTACACTTTATGCACAACTAGTGTCAAATTTGGACTTTTTTTCTGTGCCAAACTGGAAGTTGCTGGCAGTGTTTTTTTTTAACTTGATGTTACTTTTTGATTTAATGTTGGCCATATTTACAGCTGCTCACGTGCACAGCAACTTGGTTTACTGATGTAGGGTTTGTTGAAATGTTAGTTTTCCCATCATACTGCCCTTGAGATTTCTAGTATACAATATAAGACATTTCTAAAAAAAAAAAATGGCCTAAATCAGATTAAATGAACTATGTTGAAAGATGAGTGCATGTGAACACTGCAGCAGTATATAAAATATATATATATATATATGATTAGATGACTTCATTGTGATGCCAGTTTGGATACAATTAGAAATCATTTCTTCCTTTTTGTAAGGCGCCTTTTTTGTACAGTATTTTGATACACTGTGAAATGTTCTTCTCTTTTTTTCCCCCATTTCTTTTGTCTTGTTTGAGAGGACGAGCTGATTTCAAAACACATCGGACCTGCTTCCGAAGCCAAAAGAGATTTCCATGGTTGATTGCCACCGACTCTCTTTTCAGTGTCTCTTTAGCTTTTTGGATTTTACTCTTTAAAATAAGATTGTGTTGTTGGTATGAAAAATAAATGGAAAAAATAAAAAAATCTGAAAATGGTCTTTTTTTCTTCACTTTTTTATTTCATTGTCATAATTACAGAAACCTTTTAAGGGACTGGGAACAGCACATGGAAGAGGATTTTGAAAAAACATTGCACTTTGAGGTAAAGTTGGACCGATTACAGGAAAGATTAAATCAGGTTAGCCTGCAGTATCTCTGTACCTGTCACACATTTACACACACAGAGATAACATCCAAAGCAATGAGCTGTATCTGAACACAGTGTGGTAGATGCTTATCAGCTAAATCCTGCAAATTCCAGTGAAATTTCCTCTGTCTTTTGTTTCCTTTTACAGAAATAACTTGAATGCTTTACGTAAAGACACATCAGCTGTTCTCTTTGTGTGTTTGCCAAGAAATCGCAACAAAAATCATTAATATTGTGAAGAATTAACTATTAGAAGCTGGAAAAGCAGCACGTGATTCAGTGTGTTTTACTCTCTGCCAGAGAGGTTTCATTTCCTGCACTGAGATGCGTAGTTAAGCAGGAATTAACTTAAACAAATATTTTAGAGCTAATGAGAAACCAGATAAGACGTTTAGAAGATTGACCACTGCCCTTGGAAAATATTCTCTCAATCTGAGAGATTTTTCATTAAAAACCCCGTGAAGAATTACACCTTCGCCCCACTTTGTGATTAAACCACAGCTCACAGAAGCTTCGGAATTCATGGCACGGATTTCTCCTCCAATTTATAAAGTTAATAGGAGTTTGCAAAGTCATAAAGCTGTGCTCCAAATACTAATCTTTTGTAAGCTTCACCAATCACTCACTAATCACTGAAATGGGTAAAAATTTGTGCTGATCGTCAACAGAATGTTTCATCCATCCATTTATCTTAAAGGAGGAAAAACATTTAAAGCAGGTCAGGGCATCGTCTTCCACTACGGACTCAATGATCATGCTTCTTGACACAAAACATGAGTGTGCTTCACAAAGAGAAGCAACAAATACCCACATGAACTGTATGGGAAACACTGGATAATATGGTAAAAAAAAAATGGAGGGGTTTCAGCTCTGAAGCTACAGTATTTTTGGCTACGTGATATTACAGCTGCATAAATACGAAGCTGAATCTTAAATTTGGTAGCAAATTAAAAGACTTCAGTTCCAATTATTCATGTCGATTCACTAGATTATGGTCAACGTTCAGCAGAAACCCAGTCAAGGAAAAAAGATGGAGCAACTGGGGAAGCTTTGGAAGAATACGACACATTATGATATTTAGCTTCAAATGTTAAGCTTAAAAAAATCTTACCTGAGAAGATATTTGGAGAAAACCTTCAAGAATGTTGCAAGATATTTTTTCACAAGAGAAATAAAATATTTTCTTTTTTGGGGGGGGTTTTTTTTCAACATATATTTCATGTCATGGTATTTACACCCACATTAAGACTTCCTGGTTTGATCTGAATAGTTTTTAGGTGATTTTGAATCACAAAAATATATTAAAATCTATCTGGAACTACAATTATATCTCTTTTCTGCCTCTAAATGAATTTATTTGTCTCGATTTTTACTGTCTCTTGATTAGAAGACCTTATAGGGACCACTACATGAACACGGAGTGTATTAGTGTGTTCTTCACCTGCTCTGCTGATAATAAATGGAGGCTCATTTGCACAGAGGTAGAAGTTGGGTGATCACATTTCTAAAGTAGCGAGCTTCATCAGTCTCGTCCTTCTCTGGTCACATAAGAGAGTCCGTGATCCCCGTATGAGTCGTAGCTCTCATAGCTGGGCAACGTGGGCCACTCTGACTGGTAGGTTGTGGTGCTGTACACAAAAGCCTCTGTGATGCTTCCCGGTGACGGCCTCTCCTCTCCATCCATCTTCGCCGTCCACTCCTTCACCTCCAGTTCGACCGCAGTCCGCTGGTACATGGTGGGGACACCCTCAAAGTCGTCCAGGAATTTCAGCATCTGCTCGTTCACGTCGTAGATCTCTCCATGGACTCTGTGACCCTGCCCGGGGAGGTTGAGGAGAAAAGGGATGTTGAACTTGCCAGCGATCACTAGCGGGTATTTCTGGGTGGTGAACGCAGACGCGAGGAATTCTGCTTTCCCATTGCTGCTCTCGAACATGCGAAAGTAGTTGGGCTGCCCCTTCTTCAGGGTGCCATAGACAAAGACCCGAGCCATGAGGAAAGAAAACACCTGGGATAATGGAGAAGAACATTTAAATCTCTGTAGATCTATAAAACCATCATCAAATTTAACAGGAATGAACCTAAAAAGAAATAATAATGCCATTTTTACTTTCTAATTCTACAATCTTTATGTGTTTTATTGATGCTTCTAAAGCCATTGATCGTGTGAACCATCAAAAGTTATTTTACAAGTTATACAAAAGATGAGTTCCCGAAATCTCCAGTGAGGATCCTGATGTTTCAGGTATGCTCACCACATAATTTATGTAAAATGGAGTATTTCTGTGTAATGTAGTTCGACAGGGAAGCAGCTTTTCTCCTGTTCTTTTTAAAGTATGGATGACTTGTCAAAGCTTTTGAATGATTGTGGAACAGGTTGTAAGGTTGGTAGTACTATCATCAACCACCTGATGTATGCAGACGATGTGGTGATTTTTCTGTCCTTATAGTGCCCGTCTTCAACAGCTACTACAGGTTTGCTCTCAAAATGGCTCTGACATGATTGTTAGGAGTAGGGAGGACAGTAAACTATCATTTCCTGACTTCTCTTTGTCTGGGGCTGTCCTTAAAGTAAGTAATGAGGTTAAATATTTAGGACTTTATATAACTGATGACCTGTCTGATGAAAGATATTTATAGACAGTCCTGTATGATGTATGCACAAGCAAATTTGGCATGTGCTCGGTATCTGTAAAGACTACATTGTTTAAAGCATACTGTCCTCTTGTGTGTACTGCTCATTTGTGGGACAGAAAGAGCTGTATGCAAAAACTTAATGTGGCAAACAGCGATGCAATGAGGCTACCACGATGTTTGTTAATGTTGGTGTGCCTACTTGCGCTGCTGTGTTGAGCCATGTATAGATGTATGTGCAGGCTATCTGACTCTGCAAACAACAATATAAACACTTATAAAACCCTGCATTAAGTTCGGTCAAGTTCTTCTCTACTATGTGGAATCATTGGCTTCAGTTTATGTGTAAATGTATGACATTCTGGATTATGTCTGGTTTTATTTTTTATCTTATTGTTCTGTGCTTTTTTTGTCCTACGGATCATATATGTGTCCTTTAATAAATCTTGGATTGATTGTTAAACCACCTGCTAAATTCCCTGTTGGATCTACTCACAGTATTTTACAGTTTTTCTCACAACAGAATGAACATTCTCCTATTAGCTCAAACTCCTCAACAATTGTGCACATCAGAGGAGCATTTCTCATTGCATTGATCAAATCTCATTGCAAATGCTTTTAGAAATGAAGCTTTTGCTTTCATACAATTCTCTGTTATTTTATTGACATTATCATTTACTCTGATCATATCAGTAAAATGAACTATACTTACAATGGCAGAATAGTCAATCCCCCATAAAACTAATAGTCCTCATTTCATTGATTTAATGAGTCATTACAAACTAAAGAGTTAAACAAGTTCTCAAAATCTGTCAAGAAGATTTTAAACATTTCTAAATGCCATTTTTTGCAAGTGACAGATTATCCACCAGGTCCTGCAGTTTGCACTAGTTGTTTTATGCTGTCCCACATATTAATGCTGATGTGAGAAATGCACTAAAGCAACTGTCGTTTGGTGTCTCTGTGACCGGAAGCAGCCATTTCTACTCTTTGGACTTCTTATTAATACAAAATGCAGTAAAACAGCTTAATGATTAATTCTCTGTCCTTCAGCCAGCTCTTGTGCTCCTACAGAGATGATATTTTTTCTTTTAGCCGACAGCGATATTTGTTGCTATGTTACGATACTGTCATGAGCAGTTGACCGAACAACACTGACAAAACAATATTTAAACAGCAGACAGTAGCTATGGCAACCACGGACCATATAGTTCATAATAATGACAACATGTATAAAAGACAAACTATACATTACAGTCAATTAATATAGTGGTCTTACCTTGAATGAGTGTGGAGAAGTGCTTTCATGGGGGTTTTTAGACGCCGGGGACAACTGACGCATGCGCACAAATAATTCTGGTATTCAGGCTGAAACCAGATGGCGCTAAAGGGGCACGCAAAGCAAGGCAGTTTGCACATTATATGACTACAAAGTGCTTTACATTAAACGTTCAAATCAATACATTAAAGGGAAGGTGCAAAAGAAACATTGAATAGTAAATTTAAAATGGGAGAATTAAAACAAACTTAAAAGAATAAAGAAATTGAATTGAAGCATAGAGAGAAAATAGAGAGAAAGAGCATGAGAATACTACAGTGGGTTAGACATAGATGGGATATGCATGATCATTATCATCACCATCCCTGTCAACAGGGAGAATATATACAGGAGAAGAAGCTTGGTTTAGCTGGAAACTGTGTATTGAGTATTATAATGATTAAATCAGAATAATAAGATGACTAAAGATACTTGGATGTTAACCTGGACTGCAGACTTTACTGAATATACGGCACTTTAGTTCTTTACAAAAAGAAACAAGTAACAGCAGATTGTAGGCTACATTTTTAGGATGCAACGCAAAGGTCTTTTTCTGTGTGTAGTAGAGGTTCCACGAGCAGCCAAACATAACCAACAACACCGAACATGTTGATTATTTTCTTATCTCTTGCTCTGTCCTTTCCTCTCTTCCTCCAATAATGTCCTCTCGCGTTTCTTTCATAAATCAGCCTGAGTGTGGGTTCAAAACGGGCAATGTGTTGATATCCACTTGCTGATGTGTGATACAGTGTTTAAAGCAAAACTCAGCTGTAACGCGATGCCCCAGGCTGGAACACAAAGTGCAGCTCCTCGGCCTTTAGATGCTGCAGGGCAACAACAACTTCAGTTGTGTCACTGTGTCATCAAAATGTTATCAAACTAATCATTTTACCATATGATTCCACTTGTTATTTCATGTAATAATCTATTTATTATTGTTCTATCATGTAGACTGTAGTAAATATGGAAAAACCTTTGTGTAACAGAGAAAAAACTGAACAAAACCAAGTGAGATAGTCAATAAGTATGTTTAAATATGCTTCAAATATTTCCACCGCTAATTAAGTTGTAAATAAAGGGAGAAAAACGGAACAATTTTATGTAGTTAACCATCTATTATTTACACCGTTGGCTCCATTAAAATCCACTTAACATAAAGGAAATAATATATGGCCATGCAACTTGAGTATTATCACAGCAGCGGAGGACATTTAAAAAGAATAAATGGTATTAACAGCAATTTCTGTAGATCAGCACCTCTTTAATACGTGGAGCCAGAAATAGTTGCAGCTGTCCACCGAGTAACCACATTGGATCATAGTAAACAAATAAAGATTATTGCTGCGGCATTATGGGTGCAGCAGACAGACCTCATAAAGATGAAGCTTAAGTCGTCTCAGGAGGAGATGATTTTATTCTCACCGACTCTTTTAAAGACGCTTGCTTGATCTGACTGTTCCCCTGTGACTAACCTGTGAAGGTTTGTTGTTGAGATGACTCGGGACTGTCTCTTATCAAAACTCAGGCCAAGGAAGCCAGAGAGATCCAATAAAGTTCCACTTTTGCTGAATGAAGGAAGTCTGGTGATGCAATAAGGAATGATTTGCCATTTCTTTCTGGCCGGCTCTATGTCTCAGTCTGTCTTTTAGTGTCTTTTTATATTAGCTAGACTTGGCTCATTTTAGTCGACAGGATAGTATCAAAATCAAATAAAGAAATCTAATACTGTATAAAAAGTATCATAAGAAAAGTTGGACATGCGCATTGTCTTTTCTATTTCATGACAGTTACAGACAGAATTTCTCATAAACTTTCATTTGATCTTCTCAGTTTCAGTGGCGGTTTTTAAGGCTCCAAGAAACAGAACTAGTTTATGTTCTGATTTGCTATTTTTCTTTCTTTTCCATAACCCCCCCCCCCCTCACAAAAAAAAGTGCTTGTGCAGCAAAATCTGAGTCATGGAAACAAGAGACTTTATGAACCCATTATTTTCACAATGGTCTTGAAAAAATTGGCTCCATGTCATGGCAAGATTAATGGTACGCTTTAAATTCCTGCACTCATTTGCATTCGCTGGCTATTTGTCTGCTTTAAAATTCTCACTTGAGCTCCATTTCTTTAAAAAAAAAAAAAATCATAACGTATTCATAACCTATTTATACAAACCTCCACTAAACATGGCCCAGATCTACATTTTCTCTCTGCTGTTGGGGTAAGTTTTGCCCTATCATCACTTGTGTAACCCATGTGGAAACTCTATAACATTTAGGCAACATCTGGCCCATAAAACAGAGGACATGACCTGAATAAAGCCCTCACGACTTTTGGCCAAAGTCTAGCCAACATTGATACCTGATTAATTAATTATCATAATTCATAAACATTATAATCAGGCCCTCCAAGTAATAAAAATACAACAAATACACTTAGATTTCTGTTATTAGCACGAGCATAGATACCTAATCTATGTGTATTACATCATGTAATTTACGTGTTAGTGACAAAGGTGATTACATCTGTAGGTTCTTTGTTTTCCCTTGAAGAGTCGCTCTTTCTCTCTTTCCTCGAGCTCCCATCACCTCACTTGGAATGACGCCGATGTGTTGACTACGGGAGATGACGCAAGCACGTCCGCAGCCTAGCAGCAGAAAAGACGGCGTAAACAAAGCAGGCGGCTACAAGTCAGCTAATGCTAAGTGAACAGTGTATCGTGAGTAAAATGCTAAATGTGGGTTTATCGTGTAGTTATAAACACCTGTTATTGGCGAGTACAACTCTTATTCGTACGTTAATAGAGTCGCTCGTGCGCCGTCATTGACACAAACGAGTTGACAAGATACCGTTATTGCTAGCCACATTAGCTTTAGCTAACCTTAAGTAACGGGATTTGGTCGTTTGTGGGATATTTGTTAACCAAGTCAATGTTAATCGACATGATATGGTAACTGTCTCTTAAAAATTTGACGTTAGTTTAGTCGAGCGTTGTAAAAGCTACTAGCATATATAATGTTAGCAGTTAGCTCGTCATGTAGCAAATTTTTATTAGGAATCGTTCAGCTGGTTTAAGAAGGCTGGGTAGTGGAGACACTCCTGGGTAGATGACCACTTGTTCGCAGTCATCTGGAGTGCGATGTTCAGTCTGATGGCGAATTGCTGCAACTGGTTGAAACGCTGGCGAGAGCCTGCAAGGTGAGTGAAGTCATGAAACGGTTCCCAAAACGTCAAAAATAATCAATATTAAGGAGTGTAGCTCAAATCACTGCCAGTAGATTGCCAGATTAAACTGAGTCTGCAAAACCTGACTAGTTCATGGAAAACCATTTTTAAAGTCCTAGACATCATCACTATCAGTGACCCCCCCTCGTCTTGCTTAATTAGAAATGATGTATTTGTTGAAATATTACAATCTGCTGGTTTATTTTTGGCCATTTATTTGTTATTTACAGATATTGTTAGAGCTGACATGGTGATTTTATTAACTGACAATCATTTAATCATTATGATGTTTATTAATTGTTTTTGTTTTGGCATCTTGACCAGAGGATCTGTTTTTGGCTGTTGATCAAACAAGGAAAACGGCATTTTACCCTTACAAAGATGGTCATTTCTGCATGAATAATTTGATTTGATCACAGATCAAATCACAGATCAAAAGAAGACAAAATTTGTCTGATTCGAGACAAATTAGGCAAAGTGAAAGCCAATTTAAGATAACCAGATAGCTGGCTCCAAGATAATTTGCCAATGAAAACCCACTAAAACTGTTATGTTTTAAATAGTAATGTTTCTTTTTGGCGGTCTATATTGGAGACGTGTTTTGTTACTGGATGCCAAACACGAGACTTGAGTGTGTAAACCAGCAAGACCAGCACAAAATGATCAACAGAGCTTATCTCACGTGGTAACTGTGTGAGGCATCTGATCCTTTGGACTTAGTCAGAAATCCTCAACTAATCCTGCAGCCAGGTCAGTTCAGTAGGTCCCTTCCATTTGACCTGTGGTGTTGGTGGTTTGCAGTCGCAACCACGGAGCGCTATGGGTTAGCGGGTGGAGGCTTGTCTTTTGGAGGTGTACCGTGTGAAGCTGCCCTGATGAAGGCCACTTGGCTCCAGAGGACAGTTGGATGGATTGTAAGGTTGATGTCTTTTAGACGCAAGTGTCAAAGTTAAGTATGCAGCTAGGAGACGAAGACTGAGTGTGTACACTTTGGCTCTATGGACAGTCCTCCTTCTGTTTGTTCACTCACTAGATGCTGCCTTTTGTTTTTGACTACGGTTTGTTTTATGGACTGAAGACCAACAAGGTTTCTGTTACAATGAGAAGAAAAGCACCGCCAGAAAAAGGGGGTTCAGATTGCAACATATCCTGCTTCTTATTTGTGTTTGAAAGGTCTAAACTTGGTTGTAGATTGTAATAGCAGCTTGTTTTTTTACGTTTGAAATTATGATCCTTTTTCTTATGTTTGACAGATGCATTAAGCTGAATGCAGTCATTTACACTAAACCCTTTTTTTAAAAGTAAATTTGTGGGGCACATTTTACTTTGCATTCAGAAAGGTTTCTTTAAAAGGTGTTTAAATTACCATCAGGCAATAATAGAATAAGATATTGGACTATTGAGTGACTTGCTGATGCATGTTGGTCATCCTACCAACTTGCTGACTTGGTGTGGGCATGTCTGCATCTGTTTCTTTACCCATGGTCAGTATAAAATCTTATGACACTCAAAAGAAGATTTAAAAACAGGAAAATTATTGTTTTATGTATTTTAATTTGAAATATAAGTACCGTGGCACATTTATTAGAGAGCAGAAGATGGAAAAGTTTTTTACTCAACCAGAAGTTATTAATAGAACAGGCAAATAAAGTGGAACTAAAAGGCTTTGTCATTGAGTTTTATTTGTAATACTTAATCATGTCATTGTTGCTGACGCACTCAGCCCATGCTGCATGTCTGATTGAGTTGGTCATTGAGATTATTAACTGGCTTATCTGTGCCCTAAATTGCGTCATGAGAGCTAATGCCACTTGGTTGGCTCTGTCAGATGGTTGCAGCGATGTCGTATTTATTTATCCCCATTTTGTCCTACAGAAAAGTGACCCTGGTGATGGTGGGCCTTGATAATGCAGGAAAGACTGCAACAGTGCGAGGAATCCAGGGAGGTAAGGATCCTTTGTTATGAATGTTAATAATGCATCGTCTGTGTATCGTCTTTACTCTGTTTAATGCCCGTGTTGCTCTTCTGTTTTGTTTTTTCTTTTAAGTATTTAAAAAAAAAAAGGAGACTGATTTAATATTTAATCATGAATAATATAGTTTGAAATGAGAGCTGTGCTACAGAAGTTTCTCTTTCTTTCTTTTAGACAATCCCCAGGATGTTGCTCCCACCGTCGGCTTTTCCAAAGTTGACTTGAAGCAGGGCAAGTTTGAGGTGACCATCTTCGACCTCGGTGGCGGGAAGAGAATCCGGGGCATTTGGAAAAACTATTACTCTGAGTCGCACGGCGTGGTGTTTGTGGTAGACTCGAGCGATGTCCAGCGGATCCAGGAGACGCGAGAGACCATGGCGGAGGTCCTCCAGCACCCTCGCATCGCTGGGAAACCCGTGCTAGTGTGAGTGTACAGACTTCAAACAGGGAATGACTATGGAAAGTTTTTTGGCAAAATCGAGATGCTCTGCTGAAAAATACTTAGTCCAGTGTTGGGGGCTTGTACTGCTTGTTGATTCCTAGAGGCGTCTGTTTAATCTGTAATCAGGACACAAAGCACAGGCTGGGGAGTGTAGAATTTAGAGTATTTTTTGGTATGCAAAGTGTTCTAATCAGCAATCAGCACAGGCACATTTCCCTAAGATTTCCAGGCGCTGTAACCATACGCATCATCCTGATAACTGTCTTTGGAATGAATTCTAATCTGTCTTCCCTGGCTGGCTGCAAAAAAATCTGATTTAGTTTGGTCTTTTTCTGCTTTCAGGCTTGCCAACAAACAAGACCAGGAGGGAGCTCTGGCCGAAGCAGACATCATCGAGAACTTGTCTTTAGAGAAGCTTGTTAATGAGAACAAGTGTCTCTGTCAGATTGTAAGTGTTTCTGCACCTGTTGGGAAGCCACAGTTGACTCTCATTAAGGGGCATCTTTTGACTATGAATACACAAAAAGCTGGACTTGGTTTAATTGAGAAAAGTTCCTTCCTATTCTTTGACAAATGACACTTTAGGTTAACTTAAAGTTTGCTTACATGTAACAATCTTCTCTGAATATGTTCCTCCTCCAGGAGCCGTGCTCTGCCGTTTTAGGCTATGGAAAAAAGGTCGACAAGTCCATCAAGAAGGGCCTGAGCTGGCTACTGAACAACATCGCCAAAGACTATGAGGCTATTACCGAGCGCGTACAGAAGGACACAGCCGAGCAGCGCGCTTTAGAGGAGCAGGACAAGAAAGAGAGGACAGAGAGAGTACGGCGGATACGAGAGGAGAGGTGAGGATCAATCCAGGAGAGAAGAAGATCCCAGGGAATGTTAAAATGCTAGCGACTCTGATCTATACCTGAGTAAAAGAAGCATAAACAGGAAGATCAACACTTTTTCCTTGTCCACAGAGAACGGGAAGAGCGCGAGGAAGCAGAACGAGAAGGCAGACCGATCCAAGGAGAGGAGGCCAACGACGAGAACATCCAGAGCCCCTTCCAGCCCATAGGAACTGTGATTTCTAAGGTGCATAACCATGTGTACACAGCGTGCGGTGCTGTAGTACTGTTTCATACTGAGAGCTTCGAGTTGGGGCTGGAGCTGAAGAGTAAACAAGTTTTTTCATGTTGTTTTCAGAGTGAAGACAAAGAAAAGGAGAAGAAGAGGCAAGGAGAGCTGCAGGAGGGCAGGACTAACAGCCTGAAGACGGAAGAAGAGGAATACGAAGACGATGGCGAAGAGCCAGATGACACGAGACAAACACCAGAGAATGCTAGTTCAGGTGAGTCTTTTTATAGAAATAAACTCATAACGTCAATGAGACAATTACATAATGAGAGGAAAGGAAACTTATTTCATCAACAGTTTATTCCGGATCCTTCTTCAGGTCACATGTCTGAGTTGTTCTCGTGTTTTTACCCACAACAGGTGAGCAAAGCAAAAAGAAGACAAGTAAGCTCCACCTGAAGAGGAAACACAGGGTAGACCCACTGAGGACAGAAGATGGGCCAGCAGAGAGCCCCACCCCTCCTCCTCCTCCAGGTCAGTGTGTTCATCACGACCAGCTCCTAAATGAGGCCTCATTTAACTTGGCTTCGTCAGGTCATGTGATGGCTGCATTTTAGTGTCTCTAGAAATCAATAACTAAAAGTATGTTTGAGACGCAGCCCTATTCTCTAGCCTCTCTAAGTGTATGTTTATGTTTCTCTTCTGCTTTTCATTTAAAAGTCAGCTCGGCCGTAAGCCGTAGTCAGCCTCCACATTAAGTTTAGGTGCCGACAGATGAAATTTTAAACCAGATTATCGCACGGTTCAGCGTGGAGTTGAAGAAAGATTCGATTTTCCTTCTCAAAGAAAGTTGGAGGACAGACTTAGGAAAACTTTGTTTTCTGATGCAGATGTGTTCTCACATATTTCCAACAAGCTTAGTTAAGCAGTTTCAGTGTTTTTCCCCCCTACAATGCTTCTCTATTTATTTACAATCTTCTATTTTTGGGCCGTTTATCTCGGTTAATTAAGCCAGTGGGTTTCTCTCAAAGGAGGAACCTCCCTGACGAGGCTAGAATTACTGGCACACACACAAAGAAATGTTTTGTGAGGGAATTCAGAGTAGCTAAGTTAACAGCCTTCCTCAGTCTCCTGTTCTTACTCAATCCGATTACACCCGATTATGTGGTTTTTAAAAAAAAAATTGGATTTGTTTTCTTTTCTACAAACAATAATCTCTTCAGTTTTGTTTTGAATGAATAAACTTAGATTAGTTTTTAATCACACAGAAATCTCTGCTGGCTTTGAGATTCTTAAATGATCCAAATTTATTTTCAGCTTCTAAACCAGAGGAGCTGGTTTATTCTGGAGCCAGTATAGCAAATGCATTATGTTTCTCTCCAAGTTACAAGATCTATCCCAGCCTCACTGTCAATAAAAGTAGCTCCAGGCAACAAAATATGCACACAAGGGATGCTGTTTGCTTTGAGTTTTAAAGTATCGCAGGGAGAAGTACTTTAAACAGAGACATGTGTAAACAATACCAATGGAAAAAAAACAACTTGTACTGTACCAGCAAAGCTTGAGAGGTAACATTGAACCCTGTCTCTGCCATGAACAAGTATCCTCTTCTCTGAGATGGAAGGATGCCAGAATTAAATGTGCCTTTTTTTGCGGCTCCAGTCCAGTCCTTGTAGCTGACCATTTCTTTCAGAGAAATGTGTTTTTAATGTTTTTTTTTCAGTCATATTTCTAACAGCTTACCACAAAAACTCTTTAATTTGACCGACATAGAAAAGTATTTTTGCACCAAGAGCCATTAGCTGAAAAATGTAGCATTTCTCAGCATGGTGTGAAATGTGTCCTTAAAAATATGAGGAAACTGGAAGAGCGGAGGACAAGAGAAGAAATTTATGGCCTAAAAAACAAAAAATCTATCTGAAAACTATTTGAAAGTAATGGCCTTAAGAAATAGGGCGGGGGGGGGGGGGGGGGTTCCAACCCAACCCCACCCAAAACCCCAAAAACCCCTGTGGACCTTCAGTTACCCCCCCCCCTT
>JBBBVU010000026.1:7582466-7595077 GCA_037177055.1 Atherinosoma microstoma
CCCCCCCCCCCCCCCCCCCCCCCCCCCCCCCCAACTACACCTAACACAGGACCTCAAAGATCCATGTGGACCTTCAGTTAATCCATCTACTGTTCACTGAAGCCTCAACAGAAATGGCCTTCATGGAAAGGTGGCTTTCAATAAGCCATCTTTTTAAGGGAAACTGGGAGAAACGGCAGAGGTATGCCAGATGGCACAAGAACTGGACTGAAATCATGTCTCAGAGTGATGAATCCTCCCCAGAGCCCGGACCTCAACATTATCTGAGAAGTCATCACAGAGAAAGTTACTGCACTTACTTGAATATGGCAGTCTTTGATCAAATTATGGCTGACTTAAGACTTTAGCACAGTACTGTATCTTGTAAGTAGTTGCTGTTTAGCCATATGTTGTGTTTTTTGTTTTTTTGCTAACCCTACTGAATAACTAACAGTCATGTCCTCATCAGCTGGTTTGAAGACAGAGCCTGAGCACCAATGTTCTGCATATCCTGCATTTATCCTCACCAGTTCTTTATTGTGTTTTTTCTAGTGGGATGGGCCACGCCTAAAGTCTCTAGACTGCCTAAACTAGAGCCACTTGGGGACTCGAAACATTCTGGTAAAGCTGCCTGCCGAATCTAGTCGTGCTGACTGTTAACCACCAGTTACTATCATGCATCAGCATCAGTCCCTCGGTGTCTCACTAACTCAGCCCGTGTATGGATGAGCTCATTCTGTAACTGTTAATGCACGGTGTCGGTGTTTCCTTCATGCTTCAACACACCGGTTGGAATTTTAATGCATCTTTTGTATATTTGTCATGAATATTACAGCCGCTTTAGTTGAGTAGCAGCACTACATTTGTTTCTCCTGGCAGAAGGTTTGCTGGAGTGTGTTTCCCAGCGATACTGGTGCATCTCTCTGTGTGAAGTTGCAGGGGAAACACTGAACTCTGTCTGCCTTAAGATGTGTGCTGACTATTAATTAGTACCAGAGACTCTCATCTGTTTTTTTTGTTTTTTTTCCCCCTTCGTGCATCTCACCAGGCATGTGCTTGAATGTGTGTGGATCCCTCCTGGTTGCAGACATCTTAATCAACTCAAAGGCCTGTTTGTGTATTCACGCTCATTTTTCCTCCAGTCTGCACATCTTAACAACATCAGTGCAGCATCATCTGCGGCTTCTCTAATTTGCTGTCACCATCTTGAATCTAAGACAGAGCATTAATGGACAGTGGCTGTTTTTTTTTTTCTTTTTCTTTACAGGACTCGTTGGATGTAGTTCATTAACGTAGCCAAACCTTTTTTCTCCTCTTTTTCCCCTCCCTCTCCCCTCTACAGAGATTTACAAGAAGCCTCTCCCACCGCTCGCGAACAGGCCTCGGCCGAACGGCGACACCCACGATGTCATTGTTTAAACCCTCTTTTATTGAACGAGGTTGGCTCTTGACCAATCACGGCTCTCTCTCCTTTGCTTTCTGTCTCAAGCGAGTGGCGTGTAGACAACCAAAACTAAATGGATGTTTGCGGGAGCCGGCGCCGGCGCTGAAGTGCAGAGGACACGCAGCAAAGAAGCGACATGAAGTCCTGGTTGGAAGTCGCGGTTTGATTTCACAGACTGATGTGATTAAATGTGAACTGCTTGAACTCTCTGACAGGTTCATCATCACTCAACAAAAGCACTTTTAGTGCAGAACTCTTATTTTTTTATTCATAATATCAGTATTAGAAAGTTTGGACGAGATGTGTCCAACTGAAATACTTAATTGACAAAGAATGTAAATACTATATATGTGTCTGTTACTGAAAACTGTTTTTTATTTGTATACACATCGTCATAAAAAATTATCATATTTCTATCCTTTTTTTCTTTTCTTTTTGCACCTTGAGATTCAGAGTGTAACCTGTTATCATGGACAAATATGGATAGAAAGGTAGCGGTCTGATGTGGCTTCGCACAGATGAGTGCTTTTTAAAGTAAGAAACACTTAGCATTTTTAAAATTGTCTTCAGATTAAACAAATGAGCACTACACTACTGTACAGAGAAAAGTGTAAAGTACATTATGGCTGTCAATCATCGGTTTTTGTCCTGAATGTTTAACTGAAACGGTGTAAAATTGTAACGACAAGAAAAGTGCAAATGGTTTAATTTTAGTCTCCAGCCAGCATCGTTTTACAGGATTGTGAGTTGAAAATACGGCATTTGATTTGTCTACGGGGCTACAGAAATATACGCATTCTGCTGTTTACACTGAGCATCTGCTTTTAAAGTGATATTTCCTGACTTTGTCATGTGTGCCTATCTTATACATCTATAATTTTGTCTTAAAACAAAAATGTTTCTGTGAATGTTGCAAAAGTTTGCAGTTGGAGTAAAGGTAAATATTCCCACAGTGAATAGCAAGAAAAAAAAAAGAGGTACAGTTTTTGTAGCAACTTGAAATATCACTTTAAAAACACAACACTGTATTTCAGGCCTGTACTGGGAAATTCTACTCTTGCTAATAGATGTTTGAAAAATATTTTTTCTACCCAGTTTCAATTTTATAATGGCACAATTAAAGATGTTTTCAATATGTTATTGAGTCATTACCATCATTTATATGTGTGTTTGAAGTAGTCTTATACAAGTAGACCAGCTGCAGCAAGACTGATTGTGTTGCTTGTTGCCTTGGAGTGTTGTGTTATTTTTGGCTCCACATGAGTGTGATTTTGTTGAGCACCCAGTCCCTGATTAGCATACCCACCTGTGTATGTTTGTCACAACTGATATTTATTATGTATTTCTGGTAATAGCTCCTACACTGTGAAGTGGATTTGTAAAAAAAAAAAAAAAAATCTAATTTACTATAATGAGGCCATATTTACACCCAGACACTAGCATGCAAAAGAACCCGGGATATTAGAAAAGCTTGTAGGGATATAAATATAAGCAAAGGAGATTTTGAAAGAGTTATAATTATATGCAACGGGTTGGAAAATAAACACTTAAAAATAAAAGCACCAAACACTGCTCCCAAGAGTGGCTGTAATTACTACCTAGCAACAGTAACTAGGCACACCTGTTGGAAGTGTAACCTAATTAGCCTCATGGCCTTTCAAGCGCAGCTAGCTTTTTGCTCGGTGCATCTTAGTTATTATTTTGATACATAAACTATTTTAAATCTTACAAGATTTAAGAAGTGGATTAAATAGTGAAGGTAAGGCACAGTGTAATAATGCTTTGTGAAAAATTTACTTTTGCAAAAAATTAAGCAGGAAGTGTGCGCGTAGTCATTGGTTGAAACTAGAGTAGCAGCGGGAAAGCTATCAAGCACGAGCTACACAATTCTAGCAAAGGGCAAGTTTATTCGTAGGCTAGTGCACATTTAATGTAATAAGTTTCACCTTTTTTTTTAACAATAAAAGTATCACGTTTTAACATGATATGGTCCCAAATTCTTTTTTACATGGCTGACAGCTCTACGTTTCCGTAGTGATAATATATTTCTTAATGACTAAACCAATGGTTAAGTTGAACTCAGACATATCTGAGAAACTCAGGGACTGTATCAACAGCATCCTTTAAAATGTTTTTATAATGTTGTTTGGAAACTGAAACAAATGCAATGATTCTTATCTTAACCAACATAGCCTGTTTTTAATGGTCACAGTTTTATTTTTTTCCCAAAAGGAAATTATGTTGTAGACATTCTTTTAATTAGAAAGCACTTTTTCTTGTGGTTAATGGCTGCTGGCAGGAATGACCTGTATTTTTCTGCGAAGAAGCCTCACTAAACACACTGTTTCCTCATTGTGTTGTGTAGAGGGAGTGAAAATGTGGTCATGTTGTTTGTGCAGCATTATTTTGGGTGAAGTCATCATTTCCTTCAACCTGAAGCACACTGTTAGTCATGGGTTGACCATACTGATGCCATCCCATAGATTTAGAAGATTAATTAAAATGCAACTGAGAATTTTCTGACCTTTTGTATAGATGTAGAATAATTTCCTAATGAATATCTCAGTGAACTGTTCCGTTTTCCATTACTGTCACTCAATTATCCAACATACTTATCCAGCATCACACCGTGGACATGCCCACACTACAGTTGTTTGTATTGCACTGTGCTTTTTTACAGGAGGAACCTTCCTTTATAATATTGGTGAAGGGCAACGGTGTATCAAGCCAAAAGGAAAGCCACTCTTAAAATACACCTGTTGTCCAACATGGCAGTATTTCTTGGCCACAAACCTCCTGAGGAACATCAAAGAGGAATTCCATGGGATTGTAGGTCAGTAAGAAATAATTTGGTACTCACTGAGCTGAATTCAATGTCACATTCTATATTCAGTCCGAAATCATATCTAGAATAACGTTGGAGATATGCCGGTGCAAGCTCGGACGGAGATCAGTGATAAGCTGTCACTGTGCAGAGTTTCCAAATGTAGATGGGATACATATCCCTGTTGCTGTTCCTGCACAAAACGAAGGGGACTATGTTAACAGGAAGTCCTTTCACAGCACCATTGTCGAGGTATCTTAACTAGTATCAGGAAAATGACATGAATATGTCACAATATACCGCAGCTCATTGCGTTCTCTGCACAATCAAGATTATTTGTGATGTGGCACACATCAGAAATGTAGAAGCCAAGGAAGCTGGCTCTGTACATGACTTCCACATACATTAATTGATTGCAATTTTCTCAGTGATGCACCCCCTATCAACGACTAATTCGGCATCAATCTTGCATCCTACCTGTACTGTGAGCTCTCAGCAGCCTGGAAAAGACGGTCCTCTCTTCCTCCGATAATGTCTTCTTGGGTTTCTTTGCTGAATCAGCGGTGGTGCTTGTTCAAACTGGCCGGTGTGTTTATATCCGTTTGCTCGTGTGTGACGCGGTGTGTAAATCAAAACTCGGCTGCAACGTCACGCGGCATCCTGAATGAAAGAGTTGTATGGTGCGGTTTCTCAGCCTGGGGACGGCACTGTGCTGTCAAACGAGTCTGGAACACAGAGCTTTAAGGCTGGAAAAACTCTGCGTAATGCTTCTTTAATAACAGGAAAGATTGATGGCTACCTACTGGGAGACAGAAGATATTTATGCCAACCCCATCTGTGTTGACCCCTGACCCTGAGCTAAAGGCCCCTACAGCGTTTTAATGTGGCACACTGCAGGGCAAGAGCCTGGACCGAGATCATCAGACATCCCCAAATCCTGCTTTTAGTGCCTGCATAAGCTCAGGGTGACCCCAAAGAGGGCATGTGACATTAATGTAGCATGATGAATGACCCTGGAGATGACCATCCTGTTCATCCTGAGAGAGACTTCATTTGCATGAATGATTTTAACATTGAGCCACCATCACAATTGTCAAATAAAGATAAAGAATTCACATTTTGTTGTTCTTTATTTTCCCTAGTAGTGTTAAAAAACAAACATTAGGATCTATAATCACCCATCAGCTGTAACAATGCACCCAACTCAACTGGCATTCTAGTAATTGAATTTCTAGGTCAGCCTTCCTAATCTGCAGACCCAAATGCACCATTTCTTTGTCTATTTTGTACATCTTTTTTTCATGAGGAACCTCCTATGCAACTCTTTAACTGCTAACTGGGAAAACATATACTGTAGATGACATTTAAAATCCACAGTGGTACGTGAAGACTAAACCTGACATTTATTGAAAATCTCATTTTGACAAGCTGCGCTGTGGAAGTTTATGGACCCTCCTCATGCTGTTGGCAAGCTCTGCTCTATTATAAATAAGGGGGCAAATTTTAAACATAAGTTGTCAGACTCGCATGTCATAGTCAAAATTCCATAGAATACTGCAATATGAATGTGTAGGGCTGGGCAATATATCGATACTTTCAAGACTTCACACGCAATATAGAATGAAGGAATATTGTTTATATCAAGATGGTTTGTTTTGAATTAAAAGTACCTCTTTTTGTATTTTGCACAATTTTTTTTAAAATGGTAATTGAAAAGTATTTATCATTGAATTGATATACAGCTACTTAAATTTCAGTCAACTGTTGTAATGCACATGTGCTGCTGATCCCAAGGCTGTAAATTGGAACTGTCTCCTTGGTTACTTGACATCATTGACATCTTCTCAGTCTCTGTTAGAGGTGCTGGTGGTGCGGGCCTCTACCTTTGTCCTGTAGGCTGAGTTGAACTGAATGTTAGTCTACTTGGCAGAATATTAGGTGAGAAGACATATGCATTAAAACATTTGTCGGGGTTTTAAATGACTAGATGTTGAAATATTAACATACTGTATTATCAAAAAGTGTGATATAGAAATAAATGATGGGCAATCATGGCCCAAAACAATATCCTTCACCTCTCTAAAGGATATTTTTAATAGATCATCTTTGGTTACATCCATATGTGTTTTCTCCTCAGGGATTGCACCTAAATAAAACTTATCCTCCACTGTTTTACCCCACGTGCTATAGTTTTAATAAGGTCAGTGGACTAGTATATTCCAGCTTACGTATTGACTCGGGCTGCTACTTTTTCCCATGATGCTTCTCTCTCCCTAGTGGCAGCAACACCGTTCCTTTCTTGTAAAATACCTCTTCATATTCTCAGTTTGCTTGAATTACAACCTCTTTGTCCAGTGGTGTGAAGAAACTGGTACGCTTTTTCTCAGCAGTCGCCAGTGAAACCAGGTATGGAAGATCCATTGATGAGTTCTTTGGTGGACTGGCGACCCGTCCAGGGTGTACCCTGCCTCTCGCCTGCTAATTGCTGGGATAGACTCCAGCTTCCCCTGAACTGGAATAAGCGGTATAGAAAATGAATGATGATGAGTTTTTATTGTGATTTGTGCACATGCCTAACTGTGTAAAGATACTTTGAGTTAACTGAACTACTCAGTCAACTCAGAGCATGTTACCTCAGTTTTGAATTGTATTGAGTTTGTTGGACCTGCTTTCTGGAACAGGGCCCAGTTCCCTGTTCTCTACAACAGTCACATATCTTATACACCCCACAACTGCAGAGTCAACTGAGTATTTTTGCATTTGACAGGACTCAGAGTTATATTGACAGCCTGAGGTGTAAAGTATGAAGAGAAATGGTGGGAGCACAGTCCCTTGGGGTGTTCCTGTGCTATTTTTTGTTTGTGCAACATTTTTCTATTAACAAAATGCACCAAAATCCAATTCAGCTGCAGCTTTTACAAAATGAAGCCTTTTTGTGATTTAATCTATTATGTAAGTCATTGAAACCGCCTTCTCTCGACACAAAACATC
Source organism: Atherinosoma microstoma (assembly GCA_037177055.1). Classification (NCBI taxonomy): domain Eukaryota; kingdom Metazoa; phylum Chordata; class Actinopteri; order Atheriniformes; family Atherinidae; genus Atherinosoma; species Atherinosoma microstoma. The sequence continues at coordinate 7,589,705 of JBBBVU010000026.1, forward strand.
CTTTCCCCTTTTTGAAGTCTGCTGGAATGCATTTGGGTCCTCTCAGGAAATTGGTGACTAAAGAAAACCGCACATAAGCAGATTTAAGGGAGTAAAGAAGAAAATTAAAACACTTAACTCAAAGTTGCTCCTGGGATGAGATGGCTGTTGCAGACTGATTTCAAAGAGTGTCAGTGTAACAAGGAGATTTACGATTGAAAGGACCTCCTTAAGGATACAAGTATGCCTGCTGTACTTGCTCCACGGGACAGAGCATTTCTGCCTAAATTGTAACTCTTGCATCATGATTTTCAACAACAGAGAGAACAGTAATAAAACACCATATTACTGCAGTGCACTGCTTGGAGAAGATATGGACGAGTGACTGTAATTAGGTGTTTGACAAGATTTTAAAAAATAGAAGAAGCATACCTGGAAAAAAAAATTGAACATAAACTGCTTTCAGTCTTTCAGGAAGAGAAAAGTTTGGGAAGGAGAAATCTCCCCCCAAAATATTACTAAGACAAATATTTAGTAACGTTATTATTGCATTGTTTCACTGAAAAAGAAATAATGGTAAATAAGAATGGGAATTTCTTAAACACTGTTCTCGAACAGCTACTTTAAAAAGAGGATGATAATCAGCTAATCAGCAACATTTATATCAACCACAATAAACAAGTCATCAAGTAAAATAAAAGTAAAATAAACTGCATGTGCATAAAAAGCAAAGTCCAATTTTAACAAAAAAGTTGATTGGACTAGAATTTCAAAAGATGTTTTAGTGCTTTAAAGACTCAAAACACAGTTTATACCTTTTTATGATTTTATTTTGTTTACAATTTTTAGGAAGAAAAAAAAAAATCAGATCATGATCCGGGAAGTGGGACCTATTTTTCCTTCTGTTGCCATCAGCTCCATGTAAAACAAAATCCTTTGATGTAGACATATTCAACATAGTATCCAACGTGCCTTGCAACATCATACTCTCAGCTTGTTTCAACCCTACCATGAGGCAGACCTAAAACTAATCATGTTCATTTCATGATACGTGAGAGGTTTCTGATGTGGCTAGTTTTATTCTATGTCTTGTTTGAAATGTCAGGTGCTCTGAAGGGTTATTACACAACATTTGTGTTCAGACCACTGAAATATTTCATTCTAAGCATTTCATGCCTTGTACAGATCTCCTCAATCAAAACCCATCCACAGCTATTTCTTTTATCACAAATAAACAAGCAGCTGTGGCTGGACACATAGAACAGATCGCTTCCTGTGCTGTGTTGCAGAGCCTCTTTCGTGGGAATGACCTGCAGCAGCAAGCACTGAACGTTTAAAACAGCAAACATGAAAGCTTTTATAAGTGGGGAATAGGTTGAATCACTGCTGTGTTAAATCACACAGCAGCAAAGAGCAGCAAAAGAGCCATGAACTGAGATGAAATCTTTTTGTACAGTTGCCAGTAAGGCTACCATTCATTTGAAAATGTTGCAGGCAGTGAGTTGGATTTGGCCACATATAACCCCGTGGGGCTGCAGTCTCTATCTCATATGGCGGTGTTTATAACATCGGGTAATATTGCTGCTGGCAGTGTGGGAATTGTTCCCTCACTACAGTGCTTGTTGACTCTTGACTTCCTGAATATGTTGCTGCATTTACACGCATCTGGCTGGAGGATACACTTACACTACCACTATTTATGAATATACGTAGATCAGCCAAGTGGTTGAGATTTAGCTTGCAGTCTTTTTTTAAAATCTTTTTCTAGTTTAGTAATTAAATCCTTACAAAACAATTATCACTTCTTTCCCTATATGTCAAGGATAGGACAGATTTATTTAATTCCTTGTAATGAATAAAACAACCAATATATGATATGATGTGTGTATGTATATGCCAAAGGGAGTCCAGCATTATGTTTTCAGACCCAGTGTTATGCATTACTGCCAGGGTGTAGTGATAGTTTATGGAAATATGTTGCTTTATCAAAGTCACTGTGTTATTTAAAACTAGCTGGAGCTACAGCTGAACCTGCTTCGCTCTGAGCTCTATAAGACTTGAGTTAGTAAGATTTTGAGCCTCACTGTTAATCCTATTGATGTTGTTAGTAATTATCCCGCCTGTGCTGCTATCGTCAACAAGTCAGGGAATGTGCTTGTTTTTTTTTCTTTTTTTCTTTTAGAGGAGGCACACAAGGTGATGCAGGTAACTTTTGCGGAAAGGAAATTGGAAAATCAGCTCAGCCTCACTGGAGTCTTTGCTAAATGGTATCACATTCTTGAGAGCGTGGCTTGTTTTCCCTTCCGTGTCCTTCTGTCTGCCAGCTAAAGCCACAGTGCAATTAGATCTGGAGGAGAGAGGGACCTCCCGAAGAAAATGTTTCGGAGCAAAGCTGAATCTGGCTGGAAGTTGTTGTTTTCTTTGATAAATTGCTAATAACAGCACTGTTTTCTCTCTGGAGTGTTGCTTCCCAGTACCACAGGCTTCTGTCAGCAAAAGATGACCAGAATATACACGAGAACATCTCCTTCATTTAATCTGTAACTGGATTATATAGTGTGTTTTTGAAATTGGATCATGATAAACCCCTCTCTTTATCTGCAGTTAGATGCATTTTTTAAATGAATAGCATGTTTAATAACTTTTTTCTTACCATGTTTTAGTCTTCTAAGAAAGCTAATAGAAGATATAGCCTAGCCCTTGTGTGCCACAACACCTACATGTTGGTAGGCACTTGGTTATTGTTGCTGTGTTCATGTGCCTCCAGGTGCTACTTCAGACCACCCAATCACTCAGACGCTACAATAGTACCCTCACTCAGATTTTGTATTTTCTGTTATATTTACTCCGCTGCATCTATTCAAAAGCCATTTCTTGTTTTCTTCAATAAAGACTATAAATGAAATGAACAGGCAATAAAAATACAGCGCTTTCATTAGTGATTCCCAATGGTGCCCATCTGGATTAGGCTTTTGTTTGCAGCCTATAGATGTAGTATTTACTATAATTTGCATAAAATAATCAAAAGGTTAAAGCGCTTTGACTACTGAGATTTAAAAAGACGGGTATGTAAAGTGCTTCTCTTAATTCTGTTTGTAGTTTTGCTTTAAGTAAAGAATCTGATGCCTTATTTGATCAATTTGACTTTGTTTTAGACATGAGAGGGAAAAATATTTAAAACAGTCAAACCCCTAAGCAGCCACAGCGCTGGCACCCAAAGGCTACCTATCACACCTTGAATAAATCCAACAGAAGCTCAAATCTATAAAGCAGCTTATAATAAATAAACAAAAAGACATTCAGTGTCTCTGTCAAGGACGTGTGGGCAGCTGGATGCACCGATGGCATGCAGAGTTCAATCCTGTAGCCATCAGTCTGCAGATGCTCAGATCTTTTCTAATCCTGGGGAATGTGTCATTCAAGATTTTTGCTGAACCACAGCCTGAAAATGTGCCCCTCATGTGTTAATATTGATGAGATCTTTATAACAGTGCTGCATATCTGTACCAAAAAGATACCTGAATACATCATTATCAGTCAGCTGTCTCATTTAGTCAAACCTAAACCCAAATTAATCTCTGGGATTTGTTCAAAATGGTTCCCAAAGCTGTTTTTATACTAGTTTTTTTTTTCCATTACTGCCTTATAATTTATCTTGCACAACAATGCTGGCTGCTGATCACTGCAGGGATCTCTTCTTCTCTTCCTGTGCTACTAAATGAGACACTGAAGGAGACAAATAATGCACATCTGAAAGAGAGCGTTGTGTTAGGACACTAGTCGTCTGTACACCTTGTGTGCTTTTTACATGATACATGGGTATCATGGGATCAACAAAAATGAGCAATGATGTGCGTTATCTTGCGTTATCAGTGATAGAGCTCCCTTGCAGTGTAATACATTTAAAGAAATACCTGCGGTGTGCCACATGTCAACAGAAAACTTGTGGGTTTAATAAAAGCAAAATGATGAGGAAGTTGTAATCTGGCTTACTGCTTGTGCATCAGTCTTTAAAATGGGTAATTGCTTGCGTGCTGGAGGGGGTTACATAGCAGTCAGTGCTGCTCTCTGGTGTCTCTGTGCATGCATCTTTTATTGCCTGCAGAGGGCAATGCAGCTCCAGTAATCTGTGCCACGTAAGATGCTCAGAGAGTTAGGAATGCTTCAGGACCAAGACAGGACTTGCCATTCATCTGGGCCGTATGGCATCTTTTTAGTTTGTTTCCAGGGTCAGCCAAGCGTCTGACCCAAGTCTATTGACAATAAAGGAACAAAATGTAGCTGAGGAGAGGCTAAATCCTCCGTTCTCAGCTAGGAATCGGAAGCTGGTTTTAACTCAGGAACACCAAGCTTTCATCTGATAGTGGATCCATGAGGCAAATTATTTAATTTTGATCCCTTTATCTCAATATCACAAAGCTTGTTTTCACACAAGACATTTTTTTCTCAAGATGACCACCAACTGGTTATTACAATGATGAGTTTTGTTCTTGATCATGACATAATTATGGTGAGGTAAAAAATGAATACTTGGCAAATAATATACCTGGTAATAGCTTCCATTACCTCAACAGTAGGTAAAAGTTTGTTAAAGTATGTGTTGTTCTATTTGCTCCTTGGAAATAGCTTTTTATTACTAAGAAGTTCCTCTTTGTTTTATCATAGTCTTTCAAAGTGACTGTTATGTTGACGAGAAATTACCTTGTTAACTCGTTATCTCGAGATAACAATGAGTAAAATTTCAAGCATGGCTGCTCTCAGCTTCCATACTTTAGTTTTTTCCTTCTACTAGCTCTTATAATTAAAGGAATTAGTGTGATTATCTTAGTGGGTCAGATAAATCCGCAGTAGTTACTGGTGTTGGTGTTTGATTGGATAATACAGGCCATTTCTGTGCTGTTGTTTTATCTGGTTGACTGTGGTTTTACTATGTGCCTTCATTTTAATATAAAAGATGAAGGTAAAAACAGCATGTGGCATTAGAATTTAGACATGAGTGATTAGTGACCTTTACAGCGAGGTATACTTGTAAGGATGGGTGACTGGTCTCTCTCGTTGAGTTAAAGTTAACTATTGTGTGTTAAACTATGTTTTAGAGTTATTTGGCTTCATCTCATGATTGAAGTGGGCTTGTGTGACCTGCTCTACTTGCTTCCTCTTCCCTTCTGTGGTTGGTGGAAATCAGGGCGACTCAATTTGCTCCTACGAATTAATTAATGGATCCAACAGCCTATGAAGGAGAGGTGTGCAATATTGTTTTGTTCAAGATATCGGTTTTTTGATACCAGCAGAAAATGCAATATCGTGATATGACATGATCACTTCTTTCTTTCTTTCTTTCTTTCTTTCTTTCTTTCTTTCTTTCTTTCTTTCTTTCTTTCTTTCTTTCTTTCT
>JBBBVU010000026.1:7623977-7635046 GCA_037177055.1 Atherinosoma microstoma
CAGTAGTCTAGTCTACTAAAGATAAATGATGGACAAGTTTTTCTAAATCCTGTGGAGACATCAGCCCTTTAATCCTCAATTTGTTCTTTAAGTGATAATAGGCTGACTTAACTGTCTTAATGTGGGAAGAAAACCAAAAATGCATATCTATTTACTTTTTTATAAAGTTTATAATGATATCCTGGTAACATTTTTGTTGCTACATACTATTGAATTATTTTGTATGCTCTTATTTCTTTTCACCACCTTTTTATTTTTTCCTTAGCCATAAATAAAAATCTCATTATTAACAATTTAACAGAATGAATCACTGCTGACGAGGTATTCTAAATGTTCTTGTTAAATTTGTTGGAGACGCAAATATCGGAGACATAAGATTAAAACTCTGACATACGAGGCAAAGTCAATTCTGCTTTTCAGCTGCGACTGCCAAGTCTTGTAACGAGCCAGCTGGTGCTTAAAGAGTTGCCTGAAACTTTCTCAGCCAACTGGACTACTTCAGCTCTATCCTACAGATGAGCCAAAACACGCATCTGATGACTACAGCCAACAAAACAAAAAACTGAGAAGACCAAAATCTAAACTGACAATTATCATGAATTACAATCTGTTAGTGGAATATAAATGAGTTTTATCTCCCACTTGTATTTCTTTCAGCTTGGTCAAGATATTGTTTTGCATTATCATTCTGGGTTCGTCTGTGTAGTAAAAGTATCTTTTCATAACATCCCTCTGCAGAAGTAAATGTTAAACTAGAAAACAGAAGAAAAACATTGTGAATGTGTTTTGCTGAATCCTCGGTTTGAATGATTTTAAGTATAAAAGCCTTGGATGAATAGTTTGAATGGTGAAATTATGTGGAAGGAGATACAGTTTGATGTTGGTAGGAATAAAGATCTGTTATGTCTAATGAAATCTGTGTTAACATTTTATTTGAAACTGTTTAATAGTAATGAAAAGGATGAATGACAGTATTAATCTCCGTTTGAATGGTTTCATGATAAAAAAAATATTTCACTAATTTAACATTACTTCTGACTGGGCAGTTGGAGAGCGATTCTGGGTTTTAGAGGCTTGTACGATAAGTTTAAGTTTGGCGACTATGAACATCACATTGTGAGAGAGAGATGATGTTTTCCTGCATGTTGATGGTAAAATGATTCTTGTACTCCAGAAATTGTGCAGAGGGCAACAAGTTAAACACATTTTTTCCGATAAATTTCTGCTTTTCTCTCTAAATCTTCACTCCATGCCTGACACACTCATAGCCCCTGGATTTCACTGAGTCTAAGGCCAATCTTTTAAGGTGAATATTTCTGAAACAAAGCTATAAAGAATTCTGTATGTCAGATCTACAGGTTAATGTCTTGTGAGTGTTTTTAAAGTTTGAATCATGTCCTCAGGTGAATTTCTGTGGAAAGAGAAACTTGATGATTATGTATGAAGGGCTTTTGAAGGTTTGATCCATTAAAATTAATGTCAAAAAAATGTTTGAACAAAAAGTAAAAAAAATTTCTGAAATTATGAAAGAGATAAAACATCATTCCCCAGATGAGCTGAACATGTGTTTGTGATGTAATGAAGTTTATTAAAGATATTAAAAGTCCAAATAAAAAAGTCTCTGTCAGGCTGAAAGTGCACTGAAACTTTCCTTTAATCCTCCTCATGTTGTAGGAAAACTATAAATCCTGCTGTCACACATTTCACACCACAGGATCTACAAGGCTTTACTGAACAGATCAGCGTGTGATGTTTCTTTCTGTGCTACAAATAGTTGTAATTACAACGATTTAAAAAGTGAGTACTTTTTTGCCATTTGCCAAGAAGTCATGTTCTTACATAACATTGCATCCTATGGGGGAGTCGGTGGGTGCTCTTTGGTTTCAGACGCTTCTTGGAGAAAATAATGAAGTCATACAGATATGAATGTCACATTAGAGAGAGCTGCCATTGTGCTATGTTTTGATGATTAAAATGAAGCTTGTACTCCAAAGGTTGTGTACACAGCGGCAGGTTAAAAATAGTTTTTTCCGATTAAATTTCTTGTCTGCTTTCGCTCCTATGGAGTTCTGCTCCATAGCAACCCGTTATAAAGCTGAATTTTACTGAATCTCATGTTGATTTTTGGATGTGAATATCTCCAAAAGACATTGATGATATCAAAAATGTCAGTGTCGGCTCTATAGTCCAATGTCTTGTGAATATTTCAAAGTTCAAATTGTGTCCGAGTGATTTTTTTGTGGAATGAGAAAGTTGAATGGAGGGTTTTGAAGGTTCTCCCCATAACAATATAAATTGTTTTATTATTATTTATTATAAGTTTAATATTTCTGAAATTTTGAAAGATATGAAGAAGTTTTTGGGGACCCATCTCCTGAATGAGCTGCATCTTTTTAGTGTTTGAGTAGTTTTAGTGTGTTGAAGTATACTTGATGAATTTGAAGCGTTTGAAAGCATTCACACTGATAATCTCAGCAGTGGTGGAGGAACGTGAAGAATCCAAATTGTATTTGACAAAAGCCTCATTTGGCTCGAAATTGAGAGCATAACTCCCCGGTCGTGTGCACAACTGAAACCTGCAGGATGTGTGAAGAATTAGCTGAAAGCTCCACAGCATGCTGGGATACTTTCTACACTGCAGGCGAGGCATGAATGTGATTCACAAGAAGACCATGTAATCGCTTAGGTTGCTTGTCAACAAAAGTCTGTTATTTTTTTCTAAGGTAGCCTGGTGCCCAATTAGCTCCAAAGCAAAAGTCTATGTCTCCCCCAAGTCTTTTCCCGAAAGCCTGCCAAGCTATTGTTCCTCCTAATACTGCTTGTAATGCTCACGTATCAAGTTTGTGTCTGGCCTGGTCATCTGTCTCTATCTCACAATTTATAAATTTATAACTGCTTTCTCCTCATGTGGACAAATGTTCTGAAGAGGACTGATCTCCTCTTTAAAAACCTACAAAATCACAATGAGACTCTCCCAGTGGATAAGATGTTTATTCTCTGCACATCATGTTTAGTTGAAATGTTTATTTGCATATTTAGGATAAAGTGGGTAGAGAAAATGGATAAATGCATGGATATGCAAATGATGCATTTAAAATGCGCTGATTTGCATATATATCCAACACATAAAGCAGTTAAGTGTGCAAATGTATACTTTGGATTTTCTTTCTGTTAGTCTTGTAGAAGGCAAGTTATGGAAGCAAAGTAAAAAGTCTCAGAGGTGAAAAATTTGTTTTCCCTCTTTTTTATTTGAGGCTTTGTGACAACATTTGTGTATCTGGACACATAAAACATGGTGGAAATTTTAAAATATTCATTAAAAATGTTGAATTATGACTGCGGACACTTTCAGCATTGCATTTCAGATCCAAGCAAACTTTTCAAGAAGCTGTTAACATGAATATTCATTACCAGTAATTCAGAATACTTTTGCTATGAGAACAGAATATTGATTCCCAACAAACGATCCAATTCATTTTTCATTTCAAACTCACCTCATGATGTTCCTGTGTACACACCGAAACAAAATGTACCACAGGGAATGAAAAGAAAGTGAATAAAAGATGGCCCTCCCAATGCTGTCTTTCCATCCTCTGCACATCTTCACCAAGAGATTGTTGCTAATGTGACCACTGCAGGATATTTGCCGTCAGCATTACTGGGGCGTCTGTCTGTCTGTCTGTTAGTCACTGGTGCAGAATTACACATTGCAAGATGCAGCTGTAGTTTCCTGCATTTCAGAAAAAGAAGTTAAAGGTGTGTTGAAAACTGACACCAAAGCTCTGATCTGCTAGTGTATGATGAGCCAGGAGTGAGACGTCACCCAAATCTGGAAGGTCAATCTAAGACTTTTATCATCCACAGTTATAAGCAATCATTCATTTTATCATCAGTTTCCAGCCAGAAGCTGCTGCTGTATGTTGAGCAGAGTCGCTTTGACGCGGCTTCTTTACACAGGCGCTCATTTTCCTGCTGAAAGATGCGATAACAGAGTTCACATTGTAGCCTGAACTTGAGGTTCGAGGTCAGGGTCTCATTCTCCATCCTGTAGCCGGAAATACAAGTAATTGATCATTTTCATGGAAATGTAGTATCACAAGCACTGCAAATGTTTCAATAGCCTTTGGCCTCATTGTGCGAATTTAAAGTAAGGTTTTTATTCTGCTATAATTTTAGCCTTCTTAGATCTGTGTCATGAGGGAGCAGAAATGTTCTCTTGGGTTCAGACTGAAACGTCTCAACATCCATTGCCATTAAAAACAGCATGTTCTCCACTTAAGCTGTGTGGCCCTTTGTTGTTTCACCCTGGTGAATGTGGATGGTGACGTTCAAGGGGAAAAGTTTGATTTGAGTCTGTTTTTACTGCGTTTTGGTTTCTCACTCCTACGCTGATTATATTAGTTTTAAATTCACTCTGATTTACTTCCGCACTCGAAGTTCAACTCCAGGTTTTTCTTTGATCTATCGATCCTCATTCATGTATGTTGATGTCCTGTTGGTTCAGCCATTATTGAACCGCTTGAGTCTTTGCACATTTTCAGTCCAGGATGATTTGCATTTAATTTTCTGTGTGTGTTTTTTTATATTATTATCTGTTGTAATATCAGTCTCAAATTTTCTCATTCCAACATTGCCCAACCACAGTTCTTTTTTCAAACTGCATGGAAGTAAAAAGCTTTGTGCAGATTTCCATCAAAAGAAAACAGCCTGGCAGCAAACTTGTTCACTGTTTTACTACCATTTGTTAAGAATTATTTACAACCTCGAGTCCAAAACAATTGGGATCCTGTGTAAAATGTAAACACATATTTTATTACATCAGGTGGTTTAACTTAGATTTTTTTTTACTATTTCATGAAAATATTTTGAATTTGATGGCAGCAACACATCTTAAAAGGTTAAACAAAGGGGCAATAAAAGGCTGAAAAAGTACCTGGCACAAATTAAAAACTGGAGGGACCATTGACAACTAGTTAGGTAATTTGGCAACAGAGAGGCAGAATTCAGGCAAAGTTTCATCAATCTGCAACAAACTGCATCCAAAAACTGTGGAACAAATTTATAGAAATATTATAGAAGTATAGAAGTATTCCTCAATATAAAATTGAGGAATATAAAACCGAAGATTTTAATGCAGTTAATAACCTCATCATCAAACGATTCGGAGAATCAGAAGGAATCTCTGTGTGCATGGGACAAGTCCAAAGTCAAAACTAAATGCTGGTGATCTTTAGGCCCTCAGGCAGCACCGAATTAAAAACAGGCTGTAAATCACTGCATGGGCTCAGGAAAATTTCTAGAGATGCCTGTCTGTAAACACAGTTCACCCATGATGTCCACAGAAGCAGGTTAAAGCTCTATCATGCAAAGACAAAGTCCGATGTGAACACGATGCAGAAATGCTGACTGTCCTGTCTGACCGAAGCTCATTTAAAATGAAATCGCCTTTCATTAGACCTAAAGTGTTTTACTGAAATGACAAGTTGATTTCTATTTCATGTCACAGACTCGCCAACACAATCGTGTTTCCACATCAAAGAAAAGCAGTGCTAATGTTTTTAATGATCTCAGTAATGAGGGTGGAGTGTGCGCTCCGTACACCCCTGTGCCCGCAGGACTGCATTTATGTAAGCTTTCCTGCTAAGTTTCTTTTTTTGTTTTGTTTTTAATGAAACAATTACGATGGCGGCGAAGAGAACATGACTGAGGACTCAAAACATCAGAAAAAGATTATCCCTCATTACTGACTAATTGATTTTCTGCTTTGTTTCTATTATCTGAAGACTATTTTAACTATTTAGCATTGCTCTGTAGAAACATCCTGTCCTTGTAGACTGAACTATTCATGCAAAATTCAACAGAAATATCCACAATTTTAATATCAGAGCCTTTTTATTCCTCTGCAAGTTAATTCCATGTTTCACATTTTTGTGTTTTAGCTTCATTCAGACCCTCATTCTTTCATTACTTGATACACCGTGTAAAAAACTATGTTTAGGAGTTTTTAGAAATAAAACATTTAACTAACAGGAAAAGAAACCACATTTGTTTCAACACAAACCGGAACAATTGCCTTATTTTTATGCAGTGAAATACTAAAGTGAATCTTGCATTCAGGTCATCAAACATTTAAACAGAAAGTAATTGTGTGTAAAGCGCGCTCCGGTAATAATGATGCAGTTTGGAGCCTTCTGAATTGAATGTTCTAGTTTTTCCCCCACAGGCCTAACTCTGTGGAAGATCTGATGCAGATCAGACGGAACCGGAGAGGATCCAGTTCAGCAATGAAGGAATTTTTTTCCCCTCTCCTTCAAAGCTGATACTGATTTTCTTTTTAGATGTTTGGCAGCCATTTATGTCATTCACTCTGCTGGTACAGTTAATGAGATTCTTTTATCTGTAGCGTGATCTGTGAAACTTACAAACAATATCTCCACTCCAGTTTAGGTCGAGGCAATTTATTTTTATTCCTGTGCTAAGGTTCCCAGCAGACTTCCGTGAAATACTGCATCTGTTATAGCCGCCATGTATAATTCCACCCATCAATCAATCTGACTGACAGTATCATGCTGTCACATTTGATTGAAACACAAAATGTGCTTTTAAATGATGAAGCAGCAGCAGTAAAAGTAGGAAACATCAAGGCAAAAGGCTTTTGAACAAGGTTAAAGCAAGAAGGGTGGCTGACAGGTCCCCTGTGGGCTCTAACGGAGTCGGGTGATAAGAGGCTGGCTTGTAAGTTATCATAGATGGATGAGCAGGCCTACCGGTTACATGCCCTGGATGATGCATTCATTTTATGTTGGAGAGTATATCAAATGGCCACAACAAGAAGAGCAACCACACTGAAACAGAAAACTCAGATGCAAAACAAGCACGAAGACAGAAAATGATCAAAGTGACATAACGGCCTGACAGAAATAAAAAAACAACCACATTAAAGCAAAAAAGGCTAACAGAAGAATCATAGCTAGAGCCAATCAACTACAAAAATAAGTGTCAAAAAACAAATAAAAAGAATCATAAAAGTACTACAGAGATGCAAAACATCACCCCCCCCAAAACAAACAAACAAACAAACAAAAAATACTGAGGCAGAAAGTGAGAAAGGGAGGCAAAACTACAGAAACAACAACCATTAGACACAGTAGTCCCAGAGAGACAAATCAACACAAAAAGAGATAAATATATAACCTAAACAAGACAAAAATCTGTGTGTTTATCAGGATTCGATGTTAGGGGGTGAAACAGTTACTGGTTTTAACCGAAGACTAGCAGTCAAATAAAGACATGAAAAAATCTGTGAGCTCAAGGTTGAACTAGAAACCCTCTTCTACTGTCTGACCTCTACCTGCTCAGTGTTAGTTTTAATCATCCAGCTCCAGGACAATGGTCGACAATTCCCATCAGAGCAGCCAGTGTGTTACCTACTACTACAGATGGGTCACTGGTAATATTCGACCATATACATGACATAGACTGACCAATTAGCAGTGCCCTCTGTTACATCACAAGCTTCTTTCATCATCTTACCTGGAATGACCACATTTACATCACCGCTAGCTTGTAGACACACGTAGGACGTTATACAACCAAACCTTTTTCTCCCTTCAACATCACTCCCACCTGAACAAAGGAAACCACTTCATTGTAAACTCTGCTCACTGGATGCTTTGATGATACCAAATCCTCCACCAAGTCATCCATTGTCCTATGAGCCGCCCCTACCGACTGCTAAGTAGTTTTTTCTCTACATGTTTTTCTTGACCAGCCAGTAGAATTCAGTTGCTGTTAGGAGCTAAATGTGAGTCTAAACATATTTGATCCTATATTACAAACTTGCCCCTGCTCATTCTCCTCTGATGAGAACACTGATCTTTGACCTCCCTATTACACATAACCTTTCTTGTTCCTCCAAAAGCCACAAATCAAAATTCTTCACAAGCGGCTGCATTTTCTGTTTGTTGGTTCTCGTTTGGAGGCGTTAACCTGATACGTGTCAAAGCCACACAGGCACACTCAGGCAAAGCATAATCATTCATTGTAAAAACACTAATTCTGTGTGACGTGTTGTCCATTTTCCCGGCTTTACCACTTGGTGTGTGTCACAAATGGAAAACAGAGCTTTGCTGAAGGCTGAGAGTTGCTTCCTATTAACGTCCCCCCCTTGTTCCTTTAGCACTCTGCTCTGGCTCTGAAGCAATGATCCATGACACAAATGATTCATGAGAGCGTGACATGTAATGTTTTATATTGCTGCAATGAAACTTTTATAAATGTCACCAAAAAAAAGGACAGCAGGACTCCCAGGCGCTGCGGTGCTATTCATGGATGTAGATACCAGAGCGTGGTTGTGGATTGGGTGCATCCAGGCAAATTATTAATCGGTAATTGCCATTATCTGCTGGGAATTTTTATTTAACCCATCATGGCATGAGATGACATTTGCATTGTTTTTTCCTTTAAATGCAGGAGTAACCTACAACATTTTCACCTTGTTGCTCATCATTTTACTGAATGTTTTTACTGAAACTCAATCATTTCACTTTATACGAAAAATCTTTTTTTTAATGGGTTTCTTTTTGTGAACACACTTTTCTTACAGCACAAAAGGCTGAATGCACACACTATCTCATAAGGATGCTTCTTCTCCGAGAGCTGATGAGTCACCGATTGGCTTCATGAACTCTCAATGCTCAAGTATTGAGCCAGCTTTAATTATATCACGTTTTTTTTTTTTTTCACCAGGAAATGCGCTCACATCCCTGTAAAATCTCCCAAGGCAAATTCATAACATCAACAGAAGTTGGTCTGCCTGCGTCTGACAGCACTGAAGAGCAGCTCCAGTTTTTTCCTTTTGATGATTTCTTGGCTCGGCTGCTTGTGTCTGCAAATCCAGGCTAAGATTGCAAACTAACATTTAAAGTTTTGCTAAAGACGGATTTCATTTCACTCCATTGTTTTCTGAATATATTTGCCCAGATCTTTCATTTCTTAGGGGGGGGGGGACTTGTTAGTCTTTTAAAAAACAAACAAACATTCAGTTACTCTGTTTTTCTGGTAAATAAAGGTTTAATTCATTTTTTACGCATTTTTATATTAAAAACCAGACAGAATTAAACAAGTTTGAAGAAAGTTGTGCAGAGACAAACTTTGGGTTGATCCCAATTTAACTGGATATGTGTGAATGCCCCCCAAGCAAAACCTCCAGAACTGAGAGACCTCTCTCTTTGACCTCGACTGTTCCTCCTCTCCCTTTTTGCAGAGATCAAAATAGCTAATGCAAAGATATTTACATACCATCAACATAGTCTCAAAAATAGCTGGAGGTCTGTTTCTCAGTATCAACCTGTAATGTCACGAGCTGGACTGTCTTGTCGTTGGTGTAAACAACCGCTATTGTTTTTGCCAAGTTATTCAATATGTGCACCTCCAATTATTTATAATTAATGCATCAATTGTGACCAAGGTCACAATGACAATGGTAATTATAAACCTCATTTTACTAGAAAGGATCTTTGAAGTGTCTTAGAGCGGTGACTGAGAACAACTTTAAAGCTTTCTGTACAGTCAGAGTAGTGACATTAGATCTCCTATTGAAATGTTTTTAAAGGTTACATTTATATTTCCTTCTGAAAACAACCACATGGGTTGTTTGTTCAGGGAAATACATATAATTATTATATATACATATAGTAATTACATTTAATTACTGTGAAAATGGAGTTCATTAATGTGACACTGGCCTTGATCATAATCCTTTTGTAATTCCAATCCCTAACCCTGGAATAATTATGATTAATAACCCTCATCCAGTAGTTTGAAACCCAAACACAACCACAAAATGAGACATAAAGAGGCATTTATTCAATATTCATTACCTGAGAGTGAAAACTGAAACTGGGATCACCCTGTCGTCACCCAAATCCCATCTTACTTCCTTAAGCATTTTTCCATAATGTAGTAGTGTCACAATCCATGGTTGTAAATTTTGAGATGGAGACGTATCCCCAAGTTCGGCAACGTTTACATGACATGATGGGAAAAGCAAAGCTTCAGTTTTTTTTCTAGGATTCCACTTTAAGTAGAACTTGAGTGAGAACACATGTGAGCTACTGGTAAAGGCCCAGCAGAGACTGTGCATCACCCAGAGACTGCTGGTGTTCTTTTTATAGGTGCTCTACACAGAGTACATTGACGTATGTGTGTGTGGTACACTAGTGCACAGCGGCCCCGAAGAAAGCCCTCTAGAGGGTCATTGACACATCCCAGAAGATCGACTGCCCTCTCCTCACTGGAGGAAGAACTGCACGTCTCCTGCTGCCTTAAAAAAAGGTCACTTCCTGTTTGAGCTGTTGCCATCTTGGAGAAGATGCAGGTCAATCACAGCAAGGATGAATAGATTCAGAAACTGATTCTACCCTACAGCAGTTACCACATGAGATAAAACCCAAGTGCAACATTTACTAGTAATGCTTTAAGGGAAATGTGCAGTTTGGCTGATACAGAAAGTTTGCTTGTTTTCATTTATTATTTTTCCTGCGTCTTCACACACCGACTGGTTTCCATTTTGATTTTATTGTACCCATTACAATGTCAAAAAAGGATAGTCTGATTTTGATTCAGCCTAATTTTAGACTTGCATACAAATAATTTCCAAAAGTTTGATCAATGTGTGCTAATTTCATACTAAAGTATTCAAAGTTTGTATCCTTTCCAGAGGCTTTCTCATGGTTGTGGTACATGACAAAAGCAAACAATCCCACGAAAAGCAAGAGCTTCTTATGTTTTTGTGTTCTCTTGCAAGTATTTTAAATTATTCAGTCGTATCGTCAGATCCTGTAACGTTAACGTACCTTGCTTCACATTTTTGGTCGTTGCAGTCTGTTTTCGCCAGCCTCTTTATCGCGTCTTCAAATTCACATGTATGGCTGTCCATCAGCGGCAATTTCACTTTACAACTTTACGACCAACAAAACCTGTAGGGTAAATAGTAAATGGACTGTACTTGTATAGCGCTTTTCTAGTCATGTGACCACTCAAAGCGCTTTGACACTACATGTTCATTC
>JBBBVU010000026.1:7636735-7649500 GCA_037177055.1 Atherinosoma microstoma
GACTTAGAACATTGTAAGAGACTATTCCAAGGACTTATAAAAGTGATTTTTGCATAATATGTCCCCTTTAAGGAAAACACTTGAGACTGAAACTCTGAAACATTTCACAAAAAGCACAGTGAAAGTTTTAAAAAAAATACATGATATAAAACAATATTTGACATTAAAAAATGAACCGAAAACACAATGTCTAACTGTTAGAAAACACAGGAAATGGTGTTTTATATAATGTCATGTTCTTAGGCTGATTGTTTAGTGAAATGTGATCACACATACAAGAAAAGAATTTTTCTCACATCCTTAACGTCATTACTGAAATATCACAGAGCACGGCTCCTCTTTCTGTTGCTGCAGAAACACCTGTGTGGACACACAAGACACAATCATTCCATATTTATGCCTCAGCAATACGTCTGCCAGCGTTTGCTCGGCAAACATTTCAGATGAGGATTTCCAGGTCACCGTGTAACCCCTCCGCAAAGACAGCTCAGCTTCCAATGTTTTCTTTCAAGGCTAAATTTAGCTCCGTAATAAAGGTTTAATTAAGGACCTATGAAAACTGTTCAATTTCAGTAAAATCTGCCAAAATGAAATTAACACCCTTTCCAAACTGTAAGAAATCCCCCCTGGGTGAAATGTTAATATCTAAGAGTGAGAATATAGTCGGCTTGTCTATCACTCACCAGAAATGAAACGCTTGTTTCATTTTCATAATGTGGAATCAGTGGATGGAAGCCAGAGTTTGACTTTCCTAAATTCCTGCTTCTGTAAGCAGTGTGGTCTCACCCACACTAACCAACACCTCTTTAATAATTCAGAGACCTGAGCCAGTGAAAGTCAGCTGAAATATTAATGGAATAACACAAGTATCTATATTCAAGCAATTAGCTTGAGACCTGTCAACTCTCCAGAGCGGTTTCTACTGTAGCAGGTTGACTCCAACAACTTGGATTATTTTAGATGTTTAGATGTTTGAAAAAGTGCAGGTCCGCTGCATTGAACTGAGCCAGTACGTAACGAGACTGAGCCTCCGGGTTTAGTTAAATGATTAGTTTAGATAGTAAAACATACTCTGTATCCTTTCATTTGGCTCTATTTCTGCCCTTGCAAGAAAAAAATAACCTTCCTCCGGATCCCCATGCACCTGCTGCAGTTATACCCACTACATGCACTTTGCATCAAACACATGGCAAAAATAAACATCAAGTTCTGCTTGGGGCCCCATAAAGGCTCTGTTGAGGACCCCTGTAACTCATAGAAGTTCTTGTAGGTTTAGGTAATTCCTCGCAGCAGCTAATTTTTCATCTTAAGAGGAACTATTTGCTTTTGTTGATTTTGTTGAACATATAACTTCAGCACATACAACCACCATTACAAACAGTGGGGAAGTGATAAAACAGAGTCCAAGTTATAAAGTTTTTGGACCATAGAGATTCAAGATTTTGACTCTTCTACCAAAGGCCAGCCTGCTATTATGTCTGTTAAGCATTCCTCTTGCTGTTTCCTTGTGCAATTTGCTCTGAAAGTGTTTGGTTACCAGTTTATTTCCTAACACAGCCAGCCGTGGTCGGGTGTGACGGGGACCATGGCGGTAAAACCCAACTTTTTCTTTATCTTCAGGAAGACTGAGGTGTTCTTTCAGCTCTTTCGTTGTTTTACTTTAAGTACCAGTAGGAGGGAATTCCAACATGTTTCTCAAAGCGTTATTGCCAAGAGCCATGTCACCACCTGCTGAGCAGCACTTTCAAACTCCCGCAGATTATTTGTTAGATTTGAAAACATTAGAGCATAAGGCATAGAGCAGTTCTCTACATAGTATTTTGAAAATCGACCTAAGTGCTCCTAAAGCATCAGCATATGACAAGGTGGACGTGAGGATCTGTTGTCTTGTTATGTGATTGGAGCAAATACTTAGCTGTGTCACCATGCCTGGACTTTAAGGCATTGCTGTGCTTTGCAGCCTGGGTAGGGTCCTCATGTCAGCCCCTAATCAGTTCCTCGTCTGCTACAGGTTCTGGATTGAGTGGCTAACGCCTCCTGGGGAGCAGATTAAGGACTTGTGAGAAATCTGCCTGTGGTGTGAGAGTCTCATCGGAGAGGCAGCTGAAGGAAATCAAGGTTCCGCCACAGTGGAGACCAGCACTTGCAGGTAGAGAAATGTGAGATATTGGAAGATTGGCTTGTTAGCAATGTGGAAATTCATTGGTTGAGGTCAAATAGCAGAGGTGTGAGAAGTATTCTCATTCATTACTCAGCTAGAAGTAGATATACTAGGGTTTAAAAAGACTTCTGTAGAAGTTGAGGTATCAAGTCAAGCTTTTTACTCAAGTAAAAGTGTAAAAGTACTGGTTTTAAAACTACTTAAAGTATAAAGTGAAATTAATGTAAAGGGGAAAAATGGCATGAAGAACAAAAGCCTAGGCCGTGCCACAGGGAAGTATAGTCCACTACCCCACTTCACCTCAAAAAACACTATTCTAAAGGCCATAATGACTATGATTTTATATTTAAATTTTTTTTAAAGATGACAAGCTGAAATGATAGATAGATAGATAGATATTTTGTTGATCCCAAGGGAAATTGTAACAATAAATGAAATAGGAGTAACGAAGCTATTTTTAAAATGTAAGGAGTAGAAAGTACAGAAAATTATGTGAAAACATAGAAGCAGAAAGTCAGCTGAAAAATGATTACTCCAGGAAAGTATAGATATTCAAAATTTCTACTTAAGTAAGGTAACAAAGTACTGTATTTGTACTTCACTACCAGACAGTTTTGCTAAATAGGCCTCAGGACGCTCTGTTTCTTGCATTATTGGTTAAAAAGCAATGACTGAGCGTCATAGAATAATAAATGATAAACAGTGACTAAATATACTTCAACTGATGTTCAAAGGCCAACTTAGGGGCACGTGTGATGAAAACTGTTGAAACATGAAAGGTGTAAAAGAATGGAGAACTCTGATGTTCTACAGCCACAGGTTTCACTTGTTAAATGCAGATCAGAACAATTTGTTCCACAAATCTTAATTCCCTGATTGGTCTGTGCATCCACAGACAGACTAACAAAGCTTTGAGCTTTGCTTGTTTATGTCTAATAAACTGTAAAAATAACAGTCCTCTGGATGTGGACTGGGCAGCAGTTCAGGCTATATTTTCTTTTCTTTCATTTCTTCTTTTTTTTTGTCATGCCTCTGTTCATGGATGATCTGATTCCTGACATGGCAAAGGGTCAGCCTGGATGGTTTTTGACTGGCAGGTAGACAAAAAAAACCTCAAATATGAAGAGCTGAGAGCAAGAATCTATAACTCAAAGCAGAAGTACTTCACTCTTTAACTCAGAAAACGGCATCATTTAAACAGTTTTAGGGGGAGCTCTATGTAGCCACAGGGTGCTTTGCAAGCATTTTTCATTTGACATGAACTGCCACTCAAATGGAGGTCACCTTTAGATAGATTCCTTACCAGGCCTGTGGACTCCCCACTGGGCTGCACAACATCCAACCATCCTCCACTTGGCTCCAAATATCAGCTTGTAGCAAATAAAAATATCGGAGCTGTCTTTTTTTTAAACGGTGTGCAACTGAGAATGATTAAAAATGATTGAGTCCAGGAATCCTCACACCTACATAGGGAATGATTAACACTTTTCATCAGTTGTTTTTGAACAGCTTTCTTTTGCTGAGTCCTGAAAAACCTCGCTTAGGGGCAGTGTCAGTCATTTTACAAGTGCTGATCCTCCTCTTCCTAAGCGGATTCGGGGGATGTTTTGACGCTCTGCCAGCCTCGGTCAGTGATAAGGTTGACCCGGTCATCTCACAGCAAGCTTCTACACAACACTGTCTTTTTCCTTAGAGAATAAGACAACACGCTCAATGGCTACGGTTACATGATGTTTTTTAATTCGTGATTTGTTATTCCGAATGAAATAAATCCGCTGTGCGTCGTGGTGTTCTAGACATTAAAACCGTGTACTGCACAGGTCCTCGTTGTTTAATCCTTACTTATTTCATTCAGAATTAAAAGTGGAATAAACCAGCCGCTTACTTTGGATTTAAGTTTAATTCGGAATTTTCATTTTCATTGGGAATTCGGTGTTTACATGGTCATTTTACATCTCTTTAAAGCAGAATTAACTTTTATTCTGAATTCAAGGGGAATTAAAACTTTCATGTAAACTTGGCCAATGTGTTGATTTTTGCTCAGAGGACTATTAAAGAAAAAACGTGAGGGTTTCCTTTGTTGGAGCAACAGTAAACTGACTATTGTCAGATCACAGAAAAGTGAAGTCTCAAAAACACAAACATTTGTGACACTTTTTTAGTTGAGTCGCCCATGAATAGCTGCAGCGTATCGACACACAGCTTTACCTCCCTCTTTCCCTCCAGCTTTCATCAACATTTATTCATTCAGAAGGTCCTTCGACCTACATTGTCTGAGCTGTCATAAATGGGACAAATTGCTAGCCTTCCTTCAACGTTAGTCTCTCAGCTACAAGCAACCAACAGGTCTGCAAATTGGTCCAGTCATTTCTTTTGCATTCAGCAATCATAGTGCCCGCTCCTCCTTGCTTTTAAAGTTTATTTAGTTCAAAAGCAAATAGAAAAAAGCAGCTTTTCTGTGCCTAACAGCAGGTCCTTTTGAGAAAGTGACACTAATAATGGACTTGTGCTGAGATGTCTGCCAGCTGAATTAAACGAATTTTTTGCAAAGAAACATGCCTCCTGCTTTTTGAATGCAGCCCCAGCACCATCTAATTTGCTCAGTTGTGACCACTGAAAAGGCATCAATTTGCAGAACAGAGAGGAGATTTTAATTTAGAAGTAATCAAATCAAGAGTTTGCCGAAGCAACATCAAACTCAACCCTCTGAAAAAGTTTAAGACATGAGAAAAACCTCACAGATGCTCTTTAGGAGAAAAGGGACATCAGGTCAAATGAGCTTTTGCAGAATCAAACTATGGCTGAAGCAAAGCAAAAAACATCTTCACCAGTGCAGCCTTGCTCTGCTCTTCAGGCAGAACTGAAAAATCATTCAGAATCAGATTCAAATGTTTTAATAAGGCACATTTAAATCAACCAAAGTTGGCCGAAGTGAGAGTCTGGAAACAGCTTAATGTGCATTTATGAACACGTAACTTTTGTATGTCATCATCTTTCCACCGAACTTGATTGTATTGCTACATTTACCTTTTAAAATTATGTTTTTGACAATTTCCAAGCATAAAGAAATGGTATTTCAAATCCTCAAGAGACAAATGTGACTACTGTCATAGCAGCGATCCCATCTACAGGATAATGAGTCGTGTGAAATGACTTGCTGCAGCCAGAAATGCAGAACTTTGAGCCTGATGGATTATCTCATGATTTAGTGAATCCTGTACGAATCCAGATACATATCAACACATTGGTGACAATTGATGTCTTGAAATCAGAAATCTGTTCCTAGTTTATCAATAAAAGGGATGAAGATTGATTGAAGTTTACAGCTGAAAGCAGGAGAGATGGTGAAGCAGCTCCAAGACTGTTTTGGTTTATTATGACACACATACAAGTTTTGTTTTGGCTTAACAGGTCCTTCAGAGGAGCGAATATGTTTTTCTTTCCCATTGGCCAAACATGGAAAACACAGGCCGACAAACTCTGTAGGAATTTTGTCTGTTTTTTTCCATTTAGTTTTCCTGTTGTGTTTTCATTTCTGTTTATTTGACAGAAATAAACAAGCTCGATTAGGCTCACCAGGTTAGAAGAACATTTCAAAACTAAATTCGTCTGGTTGCTTGAGCTGCATGTTTGACATTGTAAATCCCAACAGAGTCTGATTTGCAGAAAGACTCAGGACAAAAGTGCATGGGCGTCTAGTAAATGTGGACGTTTCAGTGTGGAGAAATAAATGAATGCATCATATTTGTTTTCTCTTGCCCGATCAGACAACTGCACAAGACTTTCCATTTGCCTAAAGAGAGTAAAACATCCATGAAATTAACTTGTGCTCCAGGGAGTTAACAATTATTGTCAATCCCTGCATGGTTTAGGACTACATTATTGTTTTGGTAGCTTGACATCACCAGGGAAATGTCAATAGACCTTAAGTTCTGCATTTTCTGACTGGCTTGATTGTTAAAACACCCAAACTTTTAAGAGAAGTTGCAATGTCATGGGAGATGATGATTCTTTAGGGTTTATGCAGAGTGAGCTACAATGGCACCCAGTAACTGGTATCCAGTTACTACAAGGTCAGAAAGGTTCATTTTGTTTATTTCTTGAAATATATTTCACAGTTTCTTCTTTTAGACAAAGTTAAGGCTGTGGATGTTTGTTTTTTTCCATGACAGGCTTCCTTGAAGCGTCATCTGACCGCAGTGATGTGTTGTTTATTAGCTGTTATTTTAAGGTATGGCCAACATGACAGATCCACCAGGAACAAGAAGAATTTGAATCAGCCATATTGGATCTTTGCAAAAGAAAAAAAAAAAAACATTATGGACGGGAACAAACCACAAATCGTCGGAGCAGAGACAAAAAAACAAAAGATGGATTGAGGAGGCAGTAGAAATCCGAAAGCAGGCCAAGGACACCAACAGGGATTAAGGATTTTTAAAAATAGTTTTTTAATGTTGTTCAAAGACATTGTACAAAAAAATTGAGGATGAGAGAGATTTTTTGTTCTCACACACCTGGGACATGTCACAGCAGTCAGATGTCGCTTCTGATGAAGTCTGCAGTTGAAACGTGTCACAGTAAAAACAAACATCTACGACCTTATCTTTGTCTGAAAGAAGAAACAGTATATTATAATCAGTTACTGCTGTTGCAAGTTGGGGCTTAACAAAAAAAAAAAAATCTCCCAAACAGTAAATGCATAAGAAAAGCAGAAAATTAAATTAATAAAAAAATCTGCATAGATTTTTTGCACTTTGTTTCTGTGACTAGAGTCAATTTAAGCAGATAAATGAGGTAAATTTCACAGAAAGCCTGTGTCCTTGGTGGGCAAAGCGTGTCTTAGTCTTTCACCGAGCTGATTGATGGTGGCGGACGCTAATTCCATGGCAAATGATGCTATTATTCAGGGGCTCAAATTAAATTACTTCATCCATTGGATCTGCTTAACATTTTCCCCATGGAGTGTTTAGCAAACAGTGTAATCTCCCCTACTTACTTACAAGTTGTGTTTGTCATGCCCCGTCTTTCTCTCCCTCCCTTCGGATGTTTTGATTGCAGCATTGTTTGAGAGATAACTGTTTCTGCATGGAGCTTTTTGTGGTGTACGCATGCAGAGACACACTCATACAGTTAACTGTCACAACTGTCACAGGTCATACACCGCGGCAAGATGAAGCACAGTAACAAGACACAAGGAAGTGGAACTACATCAGCAGAGTTTCTTTTTTAACTAAGATTTTAAAACACATTGAGGGTTTTAAGATGTGTTGGTCAAGCTTTGTGGGAAAATGTACAGTTTGTTTGCTGAATGGCTGAAGACTGGTGCAATATGACTGCAGACAACAGCCAAAGATGGAGGAAGTTCCTGTTCTTCCTCCAGCTCATCTGGATGGATCTCGAGGCGTTCCCAGAACAGCCGAGAGACATAGTCCCTCAGGTGTCTTCTGGGTCTTCCACTTTGGCAGGATGTGCTCGGAACAGGGAGGCCCTATCTCTAAGGAAGAGCCCAGACACCCTGTGGAGGAAACCCTTGTCAATCTCCTGCAATATTCTTCCCGTGCTTGTAAACATGACCCTAAAATACTTGAACTCCTCCACTCAGTTTGGGGCAAATTTTTTTGCAATAGTTTCTGTTTTGCATCAGACTTAATGGTGTTCTCCGTGTTGAGAAGTATTAGTAGATAGTTATCCATCATGTAATCCAATCAGGGTGGAGTGTGGCCCCAAATTTATTTAGCAGCAGGACAAGAACCTCAAACATACAGGTTATGTTAAGTTCTTTTTAAGCTTTTAAATGCATCATTGTGTAGAGGAAAATATGTTTTTTTGCTTTGTGACATCAATTAATCACATTTTCTGATAGTTGGAGAATAATTGTAAATTTGTAAAGTTTAATTTATTAGCTGCATGGGCTTTAACCTAAAGTCAGTCAGTCAGAATCAGGAGGGTTAGGAAATGTTTTAGATATCTATGTAGATGCAAAGCAGAGTCCTGCAGAGACAAGGTTCTGTTCTGGTGATGCATGATACAGTAACACCAGTTAAGGCCTATTAATGTGTGAAGTCAATTTTCCACAAGAGCATTGGCATTGAGATCACAGAATGAACTCCAATACAATCCAGTAACCCCGTGACAGAGAGGTACAACTTTTAACACCACGGATGGCAGAGTCCCTGCATGCCCTCTGGCAGCTGATGCGCTCCACTTGAGCAAGTTGGTTAAATTTGTGGTGCGAAAATGCTGAGCTATGTTTGCATTTAACAGGCTTACTGCATTAGCTCCTGAATAGGTTAAAATCCAGGGACAAACAGGAAAAGGGCATTTTTTCTTCACTGGGGAGAGGATCCTGTCTTATTCTGTGTTGAAACATTAAATTACAGTGAAGCTTTAAAACCAGAATGCATACACATCATAAAAGAGGATGAAGAGAATTTAACTGACCACATGAAACAAAATGTTTTACTCGGTCATTTATCGTGGGAAATGATCCAGTATTACGTGTGTAGTATGAGTATTTAAACCTTTAGTTAATTTAAAGGTGAAACTAGAGTCAAGGGTTTTCAATCCGTGGGATGATGAGGTGTGAGTGGGTGCTCTGTTTGGTGTAAAGAACAAGGTGTATCTGCGTTGGAATTCCACTGAAAGTGATTTGTGAGAGCTCTGAAAAAGAGTTGATGTTAATCAGGCTGGAAAATGTTACAAGATCAAATTTAAGACCGTTGTTGCACACTCCAGGGCTGGCTTGTCAACAAAAATAAGAGCTCAGTGTTAACAGAACATAAATGTGCTAATGGATATATTTGCCCACAGTTTGTGCAAGGCAGCCACCATGTGATATAATGGGAATCATGGCCCATGAATAGTGAAATGTGGAACACTTTACCTCTTTTAGGAGTAAATATATGGTTGAGATAGTAGAAGGAAACATTAAGTGGCAAATGATGGGCAAAGGACATCTACTTGTCGGTGACATGACATCTGTGAAGATTGAAGATCACAGCTGAATTTAAGGAAAGCGAGGGAAATATTTGCTTGGCATTTGTTGATCTGAACACAGTGAGAACCTGATCCCATCTGTGAAACATGGTGGTGGTAGTGTCATGATTTGGGCCTGTTGCACGGCACTTGGGTCAGGAAAGTTTATTATCACTGAATGAAAATGTATAATTTCAGTCTCAATTACCAGAAAAGCATATTAGAAAATGGGCCGTGGGACAAAACAAAGATAGCCAAAAAAGTCATTTAGATGAAAATGATGAAAGAAGAATATGTTTCAAGTTAAAGACTGGACTCTAATCTCCTCATGTCTATAATCTATGTCATGAATGGACCTTAAATGAGAAATTCATATGGAGAAGCCCACAAACATGACAGAGTTGAAGCTGTTCTGTATGGAGGCTATATCAAACCAGTCGGTACTTACTGGATATTCTAGTTGTACTTGCTGCTGCATGAAGATGTTGGAACATATTTAAAAAAAAAAGATTGAAACAATTTGACCATAAATTAATTTCTTGATGCCTGGTGTAGCACATTTGCTACAAGCTACTTCTGGCCTTTTTAAGAAATAATTTATTTTAATCAAATTATTGATTTGATTAATTGAATGATTTAGTTTACCATTATTTAAGCATTTTTTTATTTTTCATTTTTAATATATTATGTTTTTATTTATTTATTTTCATGCATTTATGTATTATCTAATTGTATTCCATTTTATTCAAGTGTTTCCTTTTTTACCTATTTATCTATTTAGTTTTTATAATAATTGTTAATAAATTGAGGTGTTAGGGGGTTAATATGTCAACTTATATAACTATAAGTAACTGATCACATATCTAAAGGAACTTACCCAGTATTGTTCCTTGCATACAAATAATAGCTAAAAGCAAAAAAGAAAAAGAAAAGAAAAGAAAGAGATAATAAGCCTCTCTGCAGGTTGCTTCATTCTAAGAAAAGCCGACAGGTCTGAAAGCAGAAACACAGACACAACCACAAACAAAGCTGACAGGATTCAGCTGTAATGTTTATGTCACCGTTCCTTCAGACGCTCTCCACCAGCTCCGTGTTGATGGGAGCGGCTGCTCATCTGCCAGTAAACCTGCAGGGCCTATTTGGTTACAGGGTGTTCAAGAGTGATGAGCTGGGACAGTTGAATACACCCCCAGAAACCAGTTGTCTTCCCTCCAAAATAGGAATCCCATAGCGAGAGGCAGCCTGTCAGATCCATCAGTGCTGGGATAATCCCAGAGAAGAGACAGCATTTTTATTGGTCTGCATCTCACACCCACACCAAAACCAGCAGTCTGAGAGTGATGCCTCTTTTTCTCTTATTTTAGTTTGACACCTTCTTTCACTTTCAGCTTTCTTTGCTCTCAACGGGTAGAGAAAAGAGAGATATTCTAAAATGAAGTCTGCCCGTCCAGCCTGATAAGATTGTTGGAACATATATCATCACTTTGGAAGCACATTGCTTTCATTTGGAAACAGATATCATTGCAATCAGATGCATAATATCCTACTTTTTTTATACGGAGGCAAGAACAGAAATCCTCTCAATCACTGCTGACAATGCATATGAGGAATAATAAAAAGCCAGACCTGCCTTCAAACATGTTTCATTTCAAGCACGTCCCAAATTTATTTTCACCCCGTCACAGTGACAGCATTTTGTAATCTTTTTCTGCTTTACAATGGTCTTAAGAATCAGATTTTTAGATGCTAGACTTATTCATGTGTAACATCGTGTACTTTCACTGTTTGCTAATTAGTTAGTGGCCATGAAGCACTGGGAGCGAGTACCTGGGGTACAAGTGATCTCTGCCACCCACTTCCACTTCGCAAATGACAGCTAAGCCCATGACATAAGTCGTAAACTTGATAAAACCTTTAGAGATTAATGTAAGCATATATGATGACTGGTTCTTGCTTCACCCTGTCACCATGGAGAGAGATTGGGAATGCAGCTTGCAGATATTTTACTCCCCACAATCTAACTTTGAGTTATTTAGCTCTATTAGATATGACACTGTTTTTAATTACTTTCCATAATTAATTCACTTTGCCGTATTAAATCAATCAAACATGAATCCATCTGTACTGAAATGGGGAAAAAAAGGATTAGATTTAAGGTTAAGGTTTTATTTGTAATACCAGTCAAAACTAAGATGTCCTACTTTACTTCATTTCTTAAGAAGTCCTTTTTTTAAGTTGCTCAAAAGGGCCCATTAGAAAAAGAGTAATTACACACTTTCACAAACTGTGCTTATATCTTAATCTAATTACTTTTCTAAATAAATGGTTTTCATTAACTCAAAATTGGTACATGATTCAGTCTTGTCCAATAAACAAAAAGATAAAGAGATCAAATGAATCCAGAGCAGGAAAAGGCAGAAACATTTAGTCACAGAATCACAGAATAAGATAAGGTCCTCATCATGACCCAGAAACGGCTTGTTTTCTCGTCGACAGGTAATTAAGGTTTTTTTTTTCTAAACAACCTATGCAGTTGACAATGGCTGGATATCCTCTAATTTCACCACTAGACCTCAGTCATTTTTATACTGTTCTTCTAAGTGGCAAAACTAAATAGACGTGAGAGGGTTCTTGTGTTTTCCTTTTGTCAAGAGCCTCACTGTATCTTTGTAACTGCTTTATTTCAGTCATTTTTCTTGTGTCTTTGCTTATTTTATAGTTTTTTTTCCTTTTTATTTCTGTGATAACCTTGTAAATCTTGACTTTGAAACGTCCTCAACCTTTCCCAGAGAGCTTTGTGTTTGTAGGAGGTTTGCAAGCCTGTTTCAGCGTTGCTTGTTTTTCTTCACTGGTTTCTCTCAGTGGATCTGCTCTGAATCCTCTGCCGAGTCTTAAAACAAATATTTGAGACGAGCATGAATCAAAAAGCTATATGAACATCACATGAGAGGAGTCTCTTGTTATAGATCTACAACCACCCAAATCCCTTATCTGTGAATCCCCTCAGTTTATACTGACTATCAGATCATTTATGTTTTCAGTCCTAAACTTGACCTTTTTTTTTTTTTTTAGTATGGCATCACCCAAGTATCATGTTTTTCATATGACATAATGGCAGTGACATAGTTATCCCCTGAACACACCAGGAAATCCCAAATCAAAACACCTTTTATTAATTTGGAGCACAAACGTAGGTTTTATTTCTGTAATAAAAGTTGTCAAACCTATATTTGGATCTCAGTGGATTTTTTTAACATATCAAACAAAAGAAAAGCAGAACTTCAGTCTCTCAGTGATTTTTGGTTTGCAAAGTCTCTACAAAAGTGATGCAAGAATTATGCAAAAAAATCAGATGTAAGTTTGAGACATAAAATTAACACAAATTGTATCTGCATAGTTTTGTCTTGTTCAGTCGAGAACGACCTTCACACTACAGTTAAGTCTGACGTTTTGACCATCTGTGACCCATATTTGATCTGTTTTTATTACAGTCTGAACAGAACAAATCAGATTTTCTTTTTTAAATCCGACCCCGGTACTTGCATATTTGGTACAGAGCAGGTTGTATTTCCTGAGGAGGCTGGCAGCCTTTAACCCCTGCAGAAAACTGCTGCAGATCTTCCACCAGT
>JBBBVU010000026.1:7658495-7673495 GCA_037177055.1 Atherinosoma microstoma
AGCAGGTTTTCAGAACCCTAGGGCTGACACCATCTGGACCTGCAGCCTTGTTCCGATTCAGTTTCTGCAGTTGTTTCTTCACCTGCGTTCGAGAGACAGACAGATGTGCAGAGGTGTTCACTTTTATTTTTTTTAAAACTTTTGACCATCAAAAAGCTCAATAATCCTGAAACTTTTTCAGTTTTCAACAAAAACGTAGTATCCCCCACAGTCCCGTCCTGTTTTGCTGCTGCCACAGTTCAAGTCTTCCCTGAAAGTCCTTACGTCATGTAACCCCCATGTGGTTCAAGCATGCGCAGAAACAACATCCATCCGGAACCAATCGGAATGAGTGTTTACATCGTTATTTTTTCCTGCTGGTCTGATCGTGAAAAGGTTTAAACCACCCCTCTCGATTGGATCGGAAATTTTTCCCGATCTCGTCCGATCGGATCAGCAGAGGTGTTAAATGACACATTTTTATTCTGATTGGACGTTCGATCGGATACAAAGTGTTCCATGTAAACGCAGCTATTGATGCAGAGTCTTAAAAAGGTGGCGGTCCATTTTCCTTTTCTTTGTGTTTACTTCTTTGTAATTACTCTCCCACTAGTTGCATGGGCATCGCACTAAAGGCGTGCGTGGGTGTTTTAACACCTGCATTTTTCCCGGTGAGAGGTTTCTACACCAACACCTTTTTTTCCTCGCAGTTTTGTTTCTTTTCCAGCAATTTCTGAGTTTTGCATGAACATCGCTGCTATAGTCGCTCTCTGGTCCTCTGTGTCTGCGTCACTATCATGTGAGACTGGAGGATGAAAAATGTTGACAACAAAAGTAGCTCGTTTCAATTAATGTTTTGATTTATTTCACGATATAATTTCTTATAAGACAGCCTTTCAGCTATGTAGAGAGTAAAACAGCAAGAGGAAGCAAGGGGATGTCTTCTCTAAATCAGTGGTGCTGTGCAGATGTTGGATAGGCCCATTTACTTTTTAGGGGCCATGAATGTGGTGAAGGGAATTATGAACATTTTTCTGAAATACAAATCAGAGGAGGACCCCTCACTAACCTAAGTGGTAAGCAGGATTTATATTTCAGCAATGCAGGGGTGGGTCTGCTTAGGATGATCCTGTATCAAATGACTTTAATCAATGCTACACAAAGAATTACATTTCATTGATAAAAAGAAAAACTTTCTTTGAGCCAGATCACAATATTTTATCAGTGTTTCTTCATCATAATAACTTCAGTCATCACTTCTGGTGGTTTTATGCCAGACAGATATTATCACCATGTTGACAGTTTGTGAGATGATGCTGTATGAATGCTGTGCTGTGATCTAAACATGGTAGAACAAAGATCCTTAATCCTGGTCCTCGATGACATCAAACTCTGCACAAGTCTGAGTCTGAATCAGGTGTGTTGCAGCAGGGAAACCTCTAAAAGGGCCCCGCCCTCGCAGCTTCAGTTCAGAAGAAATCCTGACTTTGTTTAACACGGGAAATACTGTAGTTGAAGACATCAGATCATTTCCACACCTGTAGTTCTCTGCGATGATGGATTGGAAGTGAATTGTGTCTGAGAAAGAGCAAGAGGCAGTGTGTTTTAAGATGGACCACATCCCCCAAATTTCTGAGAACTTGCTCCACCACTGACTAGAACTTCATATTTCAAGTTGGTATTTAGCTGTTGTCCTTTTTGATTTTCCATCCACCAGAGACTTCCAATTCATCTCACCTATGACTTGTGCCAATTACACCTGGTTTCCCTCGCTTGACAAGCCTTTCTGCACTTTTGTTTTCTATCTATCCGCTTGATTTTTATCCAAATAAGACCTTGATGAATGGCTTGATCTGGTCTAATGTCTCATATTTAAGTCATGTATTTGTCTTGATAACTGAGATGTAGTTATTATCATCCATTTCCACAGAGATGTTGCTGAATATGTCCCAGATTTACATATTGACAGTTATTGCAAATAAGGAGTCAACAACTGTTAAAACTATAGAAACCTTTTCATCTTTGCTTTGATACTTCTGTAGTTTCATTTCCTCCCACAGTTATTTTGATTTACATGTGATTTTTCATGTCTTATCTTCCCATTTGATTTAAAGTGGTTCTTGGCAGCACTGAAACTGATTACTGATGTTAAATCTGGGGAATTTTGAGTCCAAGAACCTGTGATCCCACAAAAGCCCAGGATTGATGCCGCTACATACAAATGAGATTCCCCTCAAGGATCATCATTTATGATTTATTTTCATGGGGCACAGAGCTGCTGTCATGCAATTAATATCTACTCAATAAACAGCTACTGCGAGATGAGCTGCGGCCTCATAAAACGCCACAAACTCCTTGAGTTGTGGTTGTGAGTAAAGCTAAAAGCCGTCAGCTGTTGTCTGCAGCACCCTCTACCCCCTGTTACTCCCACTAACAGTTGTAAAGTATGAAGTGCATTAGTGAGATAACACCTCTATTACTTTTAACAATATTGCTGTTCCTCAGTGGCGGCCCGCTGTTGGTTGTTAGTCACACTTATCAACTGCAGGGAAGCGCAACTTCAAAAGGCGCTCTGATCTGAGCCGAGCAGTCAGCCATTAGAGAGAAAACAACATATTAGCTCTGCTGTGTTTGATGGCTCCGTCTTCCAACTTAGAATGACAGTGTGAAATTAGAATAAACTGATTTGGTACAGACCTTGAGAGTTCAACCTCAGGACAGCAACAAAGGTTTTTATTTTCTTGCATCTCCATTTGTTGAAGTAGTTTGTTCTTACTGCGTTGTTGTCCTCCTCACAAAGACATCCTGAGCTGCAAACATGCTCTTCTAGGTGGTTGGAATGAACATGTATTTGCTTTAGAGGTCTTTGTGATACACTGTGTTCTCATTGTTAGACGTCTTTGTCTTTAAACAGAAATAAATTACCAACATAAATTTGTAAATTTCTATAAATCGTCACCCTGGAAGAATATTTACTGTTATGTGTTTTTTATACTTGTAATTTTAAAGAAAAGCGATGCACCACCCTCTACAAAGTAAGACAAGAAGCCATTCTTTGCAGTTTTGACAGACTGTCAAAACAGTAAAATAGTGAAACACATTTTAATTAATTACGGTATAGGTCTGTTTTTTTATGCTTGAAATAATGTCTCATAAGATCAAGTTTGGTTGAAAGAGAGAAAAATGACAAAAAAGAGACTTTAATGTGTTTTTTGTTTATTTTAGTTCTGTAGAACATTCAGCCACAAGATTAAAAGGGATAACGTGCCTTGTTGGTTTTTTTGCTGCTTTTTAGCTCTGAACAACATTATATTGCTTTATTGTTATAAAACTCTATTTTGCGGTTAAAAATTACATTTTGAGGTTGAGGTGGGTTTCTTTTTGTCAGTCATCCTTGCACTCTGTTTCCAACGGAATTTAGAGGATAAAGAGCGGCTAGATGCTGCAAATCAAAGGGATTTCTATAGTTTATGTCCTTGGTGGAGATGTTTGGTTATAATGCATAGCAACATGTTTGGTGAAAAGCAAACATAGCTTATCAGCACAAACAGCTCAAACCAACTGTAAAGCGCAGTGGTGGAGGGGTGATGAGGACTTGGGATTGTTTTACGGCTACCTTGTAGTCATTGAGTGGATCGTGAGCTCTTCTGTATACCAAAATATTCTAGAGGCAAATGTCGGACAGCTAAAGCTTGGCTGAAATGTATCAGTGCAACAGGACAATAGTCCCAAACACAGCAGCAAATCTAATACATCATGACTGAAAAAGGAAACAGTCAAGGTGTTGCAAAGGTCTCGTCAAAGTCCAGACTTTAACCTGATTGAAATGCTGTGGCATTTCAATTAACTGAGCTGTACATAGAGAAATGGCTGCAAACCTCAATGAACTGAAGCAATGTTGTAAAGAAGAGTTTCTCAACAACAATGTGACAGTCTATCCAATAATGAGGTGTCCTTAGTTTTTCCGCACATTGTTTCTGCATTTTGACTTGGATTTTGATAACTAATGAGCTGATACGTTGATTTCATCTAAGGTTGTATTCGCTTCAGTTTTAGAACTTATTTACCACCAGATTGTTTTGATTATGTTCTAGTACATTGAAACTTAGAAATGAAAATGGCACACTTTAAATTTTCTTGTGACGTACATGTAAGCATCTCTATCTGAATATAACATTTTATTACTAGCATACAGTAGTATTAGTACGTCTTGCATCTAAGAAGCCACCTATGCTCCCCTCCTGAGGCTCATTACTGATTTTGGCAACTCAAGCCACCCTGAGCTCCAGGAAATAAGGGAGAAGGCTAACATGAGAAGCTACAATCAACCAGACAGAAGTGATGACAAAATCTGCTGTGTTTCCAAACAAAATGGGGCTAAAATGGACTGAATAGTCATCATTTCATTCAGAGCATATGGCAGTTTTTTTTACATTTTTCCCCCAAAGTTTCAACAATATGTTTATACTGGATAATAGATCAATAGCTTCCCTGCCATAATACCATCAAACATGCTTGAATCTTGTCCAATTTTGTGTCTCTAACAGGGGTGAAAACTGTACATATGAAACTTCTCTGATCCTCGCCCATGTTCTCTGTATCACTACATCCAGCTGAGAAGTACTACTTTTCTTCTATCATCCACAAACATCAAACTACTGTATGGATGCGGAGGATGGGTGGGGTGGGGGTGGGGGGGTTTGACTGAGATAAATGCTTTTGGCCCCCAGGGAGCCTAGAAGGAGCTCACTACGGTTCATTCATATCTCAGAGATAGAAAGGGCATTTCAAACATCAAAAAGCTCATTTGTATGTGTTCACAAACAGTCTCCCCGGTTTTCAGTTTTCATGCTAAGCTCCTGGCATGAGATTCTTCTACCAATATCAGCTGTTTCATCAAAGTATCAGCAAGAAAGCACCAACAGCAACAAAAAAAACTCATTCTAAATGTCACACTATTCCTTTGGTGGATTAACTGTCCTGATGGAGCTATAATTTCTTAATTTTACAAGTTAAGGAAAACTATCAGCCTCTAAATATCTTACGATGTTCTCTCCTAATAAATTGAAACCTTTGGGTTATTAGTTAAGAAACATAAATTTAAGTTTGCAGTTTTCTACATCAAAGAGACCAAACAATGATTCATGAGCTCATCGTGATGATAGTAGCTGCTTTCAGTTACACACATACAAAAGAATTATGAAATGAATTTGTGTTATTATATTGTTTGCAACCACTAACCTACAGCCCTTATAGTGTCATTACTGAAATTAATGCATTTTTCAGCTGAGTTGGGTTTAAATCATTGTATGCCTTTGTGTACTCCTATTCAAGAGAGAACGTCTTGAAGTACATTGAAGTCGATAGTTCTACCCACTGTGGTGCTGGTGGAAAGTGAAAACTGTACATTAGAGTTTCAAGTGTAAAGACACTTAAGAATTTCTATGGCTTATGCAGAACAAATCTTCAGCAGAAATAGGCTTTTATGTGTCTAAATTTGTAGCCAGAGGGGGAGTTTTGTGAAGTGACAGTGAAGTGGATGGCCAGGGTCAGTGGCTATTATTGTATTTTGCTGTGAAATTGCTGCATCATTGAGGGTGGGTAACTTGGGAGGGGAGAGGCCAGCAGTATGTCTCCCAGCATATTTTATATTAAGGATAGGAATTTCTTTTCTCTTTCTTTTCTCCCCCTTTGAGTGTGAGCTCAGTGATTAAAGCACAGTTGGTGCTGAGATGGCAGTAGTACTGAAATTCTGTATATCCTGCTGGAAAATGTAAAATGGGAACATCTATTCATTTCTATTCTGTAACTCATCTTTGTATTTGTATTAATGAATAATGTTCAGACCACTTTATATACCAGACGAGGAGAATCTTTGTAGACATAAAAGTTAACATTCTGCACCACCACCATCTTTTAAACATTGACTGGGATTAAAAAGATGGATGAATCCTCCAGTTCTGAAAGGTGAATTCAGTACAAATGTGCCTTAAACCTACAATCTATCTTATGACCAACAGGAGGGGGATTATTCTCAGGTAGCAAAAAGAAGGGTTGCTACCTGATGGATGTGCATAGTGATGAAATAATCAACATGGTTGCAATAACTCTTTACTGCCTGCTTTCATTTGTTCTTGCTTCTATGCACGCTGATTCCTCCTATGGCCCATTTATACTCTCTTTACATACATAAATAGGTATGTCCGTTTCAAACGTCACTGCTCTCATACTTCCATGCACCACTTGGTATGGTTATTAGTAAATACATCCACTAGAGGGCAAGGCAGATGTCAGGGTTCACCACCAAGTTCGACGTCAGTCCTCAAGGGGCCTGAAAACGGACCAAATTATGCACGTCCAGCAGATGGTCTAAATGCTCTGTATCTGACTTTTGCATAGAGCATAGATGGGCATTAACTCTATGCAGGTGAAGCTTATCATCAGAAAAGCACCTATCTTATGCCACCCACACGCCCTTTAACAAACAAATGGCTGGATATTTGAGCAGAATGACGCTACTCACAACCCAGCACTCATAAAGAAGTATTTCAGTCTGTAGTTGTTTGCTGTTAGCTAGCTTCTCTCTGGCAGCATTGTTACAAGTCCATTGCAGAGTAGCTCTTTGCTCTCCTCTGGATCTCATCCATCTTTGTCATCTGTCCTCATTCTCGATGTCTATTTCCAGGAGGTGACCGGCAACTTGGTCCTTATTATGGGAGATAACTAGAGTTTCTGGAGAAAACAAACTCAAAGCTTACACACCAGTAAGAAGTACAGCAGTCAGCGGAGTTGTCACCTGGCAAAGTCAAGATAACTGCTTGCCTTAAACAGAGACATTTATGGTTGCATTGTGGCAAATACAGTTGGAAAGACTTCCATGAACTGTTGTGAGTGTTCTGTTGAATTTTTCTGCAAGCTTTTGCAAGCTGTAGTGCCTTGGTGGAGAAGCTCCAGTCTGTGGCATCTTTGGCTTTGTATCTTTGGCACTGTTTTTGAGGAAATAGTACCTGCTCATCCAAGTTGCATACAGTCAGAGCAGGCACTGGATAATTACACATTTTTGTCAGTGTGCCAACAAAAGGATATATAAGCTGATTTAAATCATTACATTATATTTGGATTTGCTTTGGTTTTAACCAGAAGTTGCCACAAAAGAGCAAAATAAAACAACAAACTGATCCTGCTGGTAGTATTGTGTGTGTAGCCACTGAAAAACCATCAATAAACTGCAAATCTGCACTGGGTGAAATTTATGATGATGAAAACAGACGCTGTACCTTACCCACATTCCCTGCTCCCAGAAATACTGAACGAAACACCAGAGTGGAGTTTTTTGCAAGAGAAAGTGGTGTACAAGAGGCATATTTTCTTCTGTTTGAGAGACCGGGAATTAAGAAGAATAAAAAGTGCTGCGTGAGTTTCTGAATGTAAACATAGCGAAGGTAAAAATTTTTTTAAAGACCTTAAAGACACAGTTGACAATCTGCTGTGTAGTCGTCATCAGCTAACTACTGGTACTAATCCCTGTTTTTGTCTCTATGTTCACGAAGTTCACTAGTGCACCCCCTAGTGGAATCTCCTGGTAGTAGGTGTAGTAAACAGTAGGGTTAAGTAGTGTAACAGGTGACGCCTTTGGCATAATGGTATCTTTGAAACGAGGTATTGAATTAGCCATTCCCATTTACAGCAAAAAGTGATATTTTCACCATCTAAAACAACTCGAGGCTAAAAAATCTAAATGCAAGAGTTTAAGTTTTAGCAAGAGTTCAGTTATGTAACTGTTTCTCCATTAGTACCTTGTTGCTCTGGTTGCTCATTATACCTTTAAAGAAAACAACACTTACAATTAGGGATGGGCGAGTACTGATACCAGGGCCGATACTGGCCTTATTTCAAAGTATCGGTACTCATTAAAGGCTTCCGATACCAGGCACCAATGCTCAAAGCAAAAAAAAAACTTATGTCAAGTAGTACTCCTTGCCAGAAGATGGCGCTACACTTCTGCGGAGTGACACCACGGCGACTCATCAGGTGCTTTGTGGAAAAAAAACTAAATGCAAACAACACAGACCTTTTAATTCACGAACATTACTCCTGTCTGAGACCACTCGTTCACGCTGATTCCGTGCTGAAGACGGGGATGTTAGAAAAGGGTCGAAAATATTAATGAAAAGGATTTTATTCTCCACCAACAACAGCTCATTAAGTTTCAGTGAAAAGCTGTCAGTCTGATGTAAATCCTGGGTTTCCTTGGTACTGCTGTCAAGCTGAACACGGAGAACATGTCATGTTTATTATGCTAGTTGTTGCTACGAGACAACAGGCTATCCTGTTGCCGAGAGTAAATGGCTAATGTGGGAGATATTGTGAAGTGTAACAAAGCGTAAACCTGCAACACGAAGAAAAACCATGTGGACTTTAGTTCTAGCCTCATAGATGATTGTAAAAGTGTGAAATGAGCGTGCTAGGTTTTATTATTACAAGTTGTACTTCATGCTGGACTGAGACATGGAGAGGTTCTGCTGTTACACTTCTGATGGTCTGCTGGTCATCCCGTTGATGTTAGAACCTTAAATCAGACACGTTGGGAACTTTATTCTTCCGCGGTTCATAGAAATAATTTTATTGTAGTTTTCAGAAGATTGTTATGAAACTGGCGTAACCACTGGTGCATTAATCCAGATAAACACACACACGTGGACACACCATTGCTGCAGGCAGTCGCAGGTGACGTTCAGAGCCGCTCTGCTGCTATGAGAGACCTGGAGTTTCGTCATAAGCTAAGTGATGTATTAAATAATCTTTAATACCGTTGAAAAAAATCTGATTAATATTTTATCTGCAGTGATTGACTACAACTAACAATCTAGCTAGTACAGCAACGTAATACAGTACTGAGATGGGGAGGAATTGAGCAGACTTTTTTGGTGTTTCTCCTTTCTCTATTCTGATTATTGTAAAGTAAAATAACTTAAAGACTGGCATATTAGATACATTCATTAGTAACTGTGGGCCGCTGTCTAACGTCGTCAGTCCAGATATTCTTTCTGGTGTCAGTGTCAGCAGACACCCGTTTGTCACCGCAAAGATGGCGGCGCTGCACACACAAAAGCAAAAGTACTAGAGGTATTGGTACTTGGTATCGGTGAGTACTCAAGCGTACTTACAATGACAACCTCTCAGTTCTTTTCTCTAACAAACCACTTAGTTTATCAAGTTAACAACTGTTAACCTCAGAGGCAAAGAAGGAAGAGGACGAGTTAGGATCACTATATGGAATTAGGCTTGATGTTCCTCTCTTTATGGTCCTGTGTGTGGATGTTCAGAGCAATATCCAGAATTTTATTTCAGTAGATATTTTTATGCTACAACTAGAGTCTTGGATCTTTTCAAATGCTCCTTTAATGGAAAAAAAAGCACAAACTTTTATAAGTTTAAAGTTAAAGTTAAGAAAAGTTCCTGACAGGTTTGCAATTACTAAAAATCACATGCTGTGTTTTAGAAATGTCAGTGCATTTGAGCAGAAATCTGTCTGCTCTTTAAAATTACCATGTTAGCAACAATTTCGAAAGCAAAGTCTGAGCTTAGTCACTGAGTGAAATATAATAGAACCTAAAGCTTTTAAGATTTCTTTTTTGCTCCTAGATAGGTCTTTATCCTTATACCAACTCATTGATCCAGTTTTGGTGAGTACGACTGGTGCAGAATCATACAAGGACTGATGTAGCCTTGGTGGATAGCTGATGCAACTATGCACTCTTCAACAAGAGAGGATTTCATTGAGACATTGGAGCATTAGTTTAGAATTGTTTTTTTTGCCAGCAGCATTTTTTGGACTCGCAGGTAAAGAAGTTGTGATTTGATCAAGAAGCCCAAGGCCCCTTTACTATGTCTATTATTCTGCTTTCATCAGGCCAAAATCTTGTTGGGGAGATCAAAACAATCTTTGAAGTCTGAGATGGTCTTTTGATGTTTTTTTTTTTTTAAATCTGAATGGCTGAAGGTTAACCATTCAGGTCCTTAAACCATGTGCTTTAGAAAGAAAAAAAAAACATTTTTTTGTTGCTGTATGATGGGACACAGGATGACTCTTTGTTGCTTCTTGCTTTAAGAAGCTGTCGGTAATTACAAAATATGAATCTCCTCTCAATAGCAAGTTCATGTTTTTTCTATAAACTACTTTAAATAGTACAAGAACAAAATGCTCTTTAACAGAAAATATAAATAATACACCTTCTATGGGATATATATCATGGCCCAGAAGTGTCATAGCAATACAAAAGCCACAACACAACCCAGTTACTGCAACACAACCCAGTTAGCTGTAACACGACACAGTCAGCCACACCATATAGCAATTAGCCACACCACACCACCGTTAGCTGCAACACAACGCAAGTAGCCACAACACAATTAACTGCAACACAACACAATTAGCCACAACACAACACAGTTAGCCACAACACAACACATTAGCCACAACACAGTTAGTTGCAATACGACACAATTAGCCCCAACACAACACAGATAGCTGCAACACAATTAGCCACAACACAGTTAACCCCAACACGACACAGTTGGCTGTCAGTAATTACAAAATATGAATCTCCTCTCAATAGCAAGTTCGTGTTTTTTCTATAAACTACTTTAAATAGTACAAGAACAAAATGCTCTTTAACAGAAAATATAAAGAATACACCTTCACTGCAACACAACACAGTTAGCCACAACACGACACAGATAGCTGCAACACGACACAATTAGCCACAACACAACACAGTTAGCCATAACATGACACAGATAGCTGCAACACAACACAGTTAGCTGCAACAAAACAGTTAGCTGCAACACAACACAGTTAGCTGCAACATGACATAACACAACAAGCCCCAACACAACACAATTAGACGCAACACGACAGTTAGCTGCAAAACAATACAGTTAGCTTCAATACAACAACACAATTAGCCACAAGACAACAAAAAGCTGGAACACAACTGCTTACTCCTGTTGTGGCTAACTGTGTTATGTTGTGGCTTTTGGATGCTGTGGCACTTCTTGGCCACCACAGATGTAGATACCCAGATCTTCAGAGCAAAACATCAGACGACTCACTGTTTCAAATGTCATTTTCTTGTCTTTATTAATTTACTGTGACTGGAATAGGTACCACAAGCTTTTGCTAATCTTATGTTCAAATTTCTGAACATGGCTGTAGACTATATTCGTAAAGGAAAGATAGGGTCGGTGTCAGGAAGTTTCATTAGACTGGAGAAAATCTGAACATGCAGCAAATATTAAAATACTTTTCAAGGCAGAATTCAACAATGAATGCAATTTCCACCAATTTACTCTCAAACTGCCGCTTATTACTGATTGTCTATTTCATTCATCCAGCTATAATCAGTGCTCCTTCTCACAAATTTCTGATAGAGAATGCATATCATACTCAGATTCACAAGAAAACCTTGATTATAAGGAGACTGTAGATTAGGTATACTTATTTGGGCATCAATCTCAGCTGTGTATTTTAGTAGGCCTACTGAAGGAATATTTATCAGTTCACCCTAAAAAAAAAAAAACCCTCTCTACTAGCTAAGGCCTTTACTGTTATGTTTTTGTGGGATTTCTCAAATGCAGGAAGATATAAGTTGACAAAAAGACTAAAAGGTAATGATCAAACACAAAACACAACCCTTCTTTTACCTTCCACATGGCTCAAAGATATAAAACCCAAGTTTTTAAGTAAAGTTTGTAAAGCAAACATGTCTAATTCTTTCAAAACCCCCAACCAGTAATGCTCAGCTCCAGTCTCAAGCAGACTGGCAGTGCCATCCCCCTTAAGAAACATCATACCAAAGAAAACAATGTTTCTGAGTTTTAGAAGCAACAAATGGAAATTTTCTGTTGTTTTAAGTGAAGTGAAAGGCTAAGGCTGGAGGTGTTTAGACCGGTTCCTGGCTGCTTTCACCACTCAACTACTCAGCCTCAGGTTGATGTCCGTTAGCGCCTGCTAACTACACAAGACCAGCTCTGGTGGCTAACTTCTAGTGCCTTCTAGTGCTTGTTTTTGTTGGAAAGAAGCTGCTAGGCCCTGCTGACCCGTGACTGGTGTCCTCTTGTGGCCAGTGCTAGCTTCTTATTTCATCTACATTTTTTGTGATGCAAGAACTTAAAGAATAGAGATAGTGACCAAGTTGCTGAAACAATTACCAATTTTCTTCTATCATTTAGGTCATTTTAAAGGTTGATAAAGCATTGTTTGAACACTGCATAAAATACAGAAAACATGTAAAAACACACCATGGCTCCTTTGAAGAGTTTAACAAAGATTTTGCACATTTTTTTTTGTTAGAAAAAGAGCTTGATTGTAAACAGTTTGACCGAGCTGCTGATAGCAAGCTGGATATTACCATATGATGGGGGAAAAAACGATTTAATATGTGCAAGTTCTTGCTGCTTGAAAAGCAGAATTGTACTGAATATGAAAACAAGATGAAGTGTCTGACAAGCAGGAAATGTCCTTCATTTGCTGCAGCCAGGATCACGGTGTACCTATACTTCCTATGCCAGTGTGTAGTTCATATAGTTAGCAGCTCCATCTTCACAGAGGCCACAAAGTCAGCAACATTCATCAGTAAATTGCCTTTGGACTTTTCATCCTGCAGCTTAATGCCCTTTATTTTTTAAATTATTTATTCATATTGCAAAATCATTCTTTACAGTCCTTTTCTCTCACTTTTCTTTTTCTTAAGCTGTCTTGTCAGCCATATCCAGAGGTCTGAGCTGAGCAGCAGTGTAAATTTTCTGTAATTAACACACTGCTTCTCATTACTGTTATTAAGCAATCACTATTGAAATCAATGCCATTGCCCTCTTGTACAGAAAATATTCAATATTACCTCAAGTTAAGTCATGCTCCCATATAACATGTACAGAAATAGTTTAAGTAAAAAACAAAAAAACAAACAAACAAAAAAAAACTGAAAAAAACTCATCTCCTTATTTTGGCCAATGACTCTTCTGCATTGTACAACAAGCTGCATCAGGTAGGTGGTGTCTATCTTTGATCAAACATATTTCTGGCAGTAATGTTCTCATAGTATTCATTCCTCATAATAAACCAGATTCGCCATTCCTGCCAGTAA
Organism: Atherinosoma microstoma; assembly: GCA_037177055.1. Classification (NCBI taxonomy): domain Eukaryota; kingdom Metazoa; phylum Chordata; class Actinopteri; order Atheriniformes; family Atherinidae; genus Atherinosoma; species Atherinosoma microstoma. The sequence continues at coordinate 7,671,623 of JBBBVU010000026.1, forward strand.
ACACATGCAGCTTTTTAAGTGAGTTAGAATTATAAAAAAAAACACAATTTATGCTACCAGCTGGTGATTGGTTTGTGGTCAGGTGGCAAAAATATCAACAAACAAATAAAAGTTCAAGATCGAGGCATTTTAAACTATAGAACTTAAAACGGAGTAAAATATAGATTTCTATTTGTAATGCTACTTTAGCATCATGCTAAATCTTCAAATACAACCCAAGTCAAATGTGTAATTTATGGCTTCCTAAAAATACTCCTTCTGTTACTAAGCTGCAAATTGTTTTACTGCATTGCATTAAAACTCAAAGCGGATCAGCTTTGTGAGTCAAGTATGTCCTTTTCAACATTCAACAGCCTCAGACAATCTTAGTCTGCCAGTCTTTGGCTGCAAATACCACAAAAGAACAAAAGCACAAGTAACAAAAACAGACATAAAGAATCCAAATTCATCTCTCTCAGTTTACTCCTTTGGCTGCATGTCTATCTCCTCGGCTTAGATAGTGGAGACTGAGAAGGAACCCTTTTCCAGCAAGTCTGAGCTTATCCCCACTTATTCTAGTGGAAGCAAGAGACGTGATGTGGAGAGAACATTATTCCGTGTCACTGTGGAACCAGAGGGGAGGCCACAGGGACAACAGTTGTTTATGTTTTTATTATGTGCACCCTCAGTTTGAGCATAAAAACAGTGACATGTAAACAAAGACACTCCTGAAATATTGCTTTTCTGGTGTGTTTTTATGCTTTATTGGTAAGAGGTTAATGCAAACAAGTCTAGCATGAATAAGTTATTGCAACAGTGTTGTGCAGAAATCACATGAACTCTGCAGACGAGGCTGTGAAGTCATGTAAAAAAGAGTCCGTTTTTATATACTGTCATTATGTCTTAAAATTAAGTAAATAAACGCTCCATATAACACAACATATCATGCGTATCATTATTTACTAACAAAAACAAAGCAAAAGTGCAGAAGCGGTGTGAGGCAGTGATCAAAGTAACTAGTTACTTGGGAAAGTAACTGTTCTGTTATTTATCTTTTTTTTATGTTTAAATATGCTTTCTTTAACAACTTTGAATTCATTTAGATGTTCAATTATTTCTAATAAAACTGAATATCATATTTGACTCATGAATGAAATGGAAATGGAAATGAAAACATCAACACTAATTCAGGCTGCTTGGATATCGTGGCTCTGTCTCCTTTGTCAGTGGAGATGTGCTTAATGAGATTAGACTTTCTTAAAGCCAACATGGAGAAACTAGTTGTTTCTGCTCATAATGTTCTTGTCTTTTATGTCAGTGAAGGAAAAGTAATGCCTGAGCGTCCACTTTAAAAACTCTTACTTTGTTTTTTCTGGACTCGCCATTGCTGCGTGTGTCTCTTGATCGTTTGTGTGTGTGACTGTGTGTGTTCTCCCTGTAAACCAGATGAAAACAGCATTAGTATGCTGAATTAAATAAGGATTAAACAAGGAGGACCCGTGCATTATAGGGTTTTAATGCACGACGCGGAGTCTAGAACACCACGACAACGCGTGCATTAAAACCATATGATGCACGGGTCCGAGTTGTACCGTCCGAACCGTCCACTTCCGCTTATCCGGGGTCGGGTCACGGGGGCAGCAGCCTGAGCAAGGCAGCCCAGACTTCCCTCTCCCCGGCCACATCAGCCAGCTCATCCGGGGGTATCCCGAGGCGCACCCAGGCCAGCCGAGAGATATAATCCCTCCAGCGTGTCCTGGGTCTACCACGAGGTCTCCTCCCAGTGGGACGTGCCTGGAATACCTCCCCAGGGAGGTGTCCAGGAGGCATCCTAACCAGATGCCCGAGCCACCTCATCTGGCTCCTCTCGATACGGAGGAGCAGCGGTTCTACT
>JBBBVU010000026.1:7685135-7699351 GCA_037177055.1 Atherinosoma microstoma
TATATAAAAGAAAGGGGTGCAACAATACATGTATCTGTATTGAATTGTTCAATACAGAGGCATACCGAACCGCGAGCACTGTATTGAACAGTACAAAATTTAGTTGTCCTCTGATGATGCGCTCAATGTTGAAAGCTCAATTCTGCATTCGACTACTCTGCCTAGACTGTATCATCGAGCGCAGATCCACATGGTGCTACCAACATGCACTCAGTGAAGCAGGGATCGTGTTAACCGAATACTTTCCGTCATTGATTGTTTTTATTAAATTAATGATGGAAAAATCTGAAGACCATTCGTCATTTTGACAGATTACGACATTGAATTGAAATTAATTTCAATAAAATTCCAAGTTAAAAAAGGCATTAAAATGCATTTTTTGTATCAAAAAATATCATTTCACTAAAAATTAACCCTACATGTGCAATCCTTCCATTAATTTCTAAGATAAAGATTTTTTTCTATATATTATCCAATTTCCACCATCATTCACAGAAAGTAAAAATACCTGCTGCTAAGGATAAGGGTGGATGGCAGGAACCTCGCAGAAACTGAGGAATGGCAGTTTGAAAGATCTAATGACAAAAAAGGTTGTCTGGCGGTGCAGAGGGACAGAGTTCTCCAGGATCTTGATGAGCTGGTGGTGGAATGAAGAATGAATCCGGATAAGGCCAAGAATCCCCCGGAACTGGACGGAAGGACACAAAAAAAACAAACAGGATTACTTAGGAGACGCGGTAGAAAGAAAGTTTCAAAGATTGTCTCAGGTGACCATACAATACCGCTGGTAAGCAGACGAACTGGTGCTGAATGAAGTGGAGTCCCAGGCTTTATAGAGAGAGCAATTGGCCACAGCGGATCCTGATAATTAGCCACACTGGAGAGCTAGGAAGAGGGAGGAGACAAACAAAAACCAAACTGACAAATCCCAACACCTGCAGAGAACTTGGTGACACTTATTGATGAAGCTTGCACATTCTCCTTTTTGTCTTCATTGCCATTTGTCATTCCATCTTTCTGAAAAAAAGTATTTTCTCATGGTATGTGGCACCGTCTCTCTAGCATCGATCCACACCAGTAAAGCTTACTGTGCTGCATTCGAGCTACATGTCAGAAGTGGAGAGATTCTGTTCAGAGCTGGTGTTGCTCAAGTGAAAGCTGTGGTTTCTGCAGGAGAGGCAGTCATAAATCATACATCTACTAATGGCAGCTCCAAATGAGCCCTCTCATCAGACAAGACAAGTGCCTTGCTTTCTGTGCTACTCCACTGTAACATCTGTCTGCTCTCAGGCAAATATGCATGAGATGTGTCGCCCTTGTACTCATTAGGAATTGTCTACTGAGCCCTAACAGTTCAATTTAGTACAATTTAGAGCGTATCTGAAAAGTTGGCTGTGCCAAACAATCAGAAAGGGAGGTTTTTACTTTGAGATGTTATGTCCGAATTAATCTTTTACTAAAAGTCACATTTTAGCATTAATGGGGCCTTTGCAAGCGTTGACCCTGCTCCTCTTCAGCATGGAGGACAATACATCCTTGAGTTACAAACAAAGACTTTCAGAATGTGATTCATCAAACCACAGGGAAGCTTTTCACTTCCTGAACACATTCAGTGATTTCCACTACAACAATCAAGTCTGTTGCAGCGCTGATTCAAGAACAAAAGTTCACAACTTTTCAATAGTGGCTTTTTGCCTTTTGTTATTGTGTTTGAATGTTTGAAACTCTTTATGATTTTTTTTGCTATAGGTGAAAATGCATCAACCAATGTAATGATAGCGCCAGAAAAAACGAGTGTTCTCAAGCGCACTTGTGCCGAGATGAATATTATCTAGCAGCTGATGCGACACCCCACCATGGGACCATAAATTAAAGTCACTGTGCAGCTTCCATGACATAATTTAATGCGTAACCCCAGAAGGGGTCACTGTCTCTTTTGGATTGCCAAAACCAATGAATGTAGGGCTATTGTTCCATTTGGCAACTGTATAATGGAGTTTTAGCGGGGTTTGCTGGTTCTGCATGGAGATAGGAACTGAATGGAGGAGAAAGTAATTACTGTACCTATCTATGCAACAATAGCTAACCACTTTTGTCACCCTTCGCTCCACTTGAAGAAGCCAACAGCGAGCGCTGTCTGACTGTGAGATCACAAAAGGCCCCTTCAGCTTTATAAAAGTAGATGTGTCCATCTCCATGTGGACATCTACTTTCCTGTCACTAGTGCCATTGTGTCTTTTCTTATTTATGTAGCCACTTTGAAGCATTAAAAATCTCATTTTGAGATTGCCCATGAGCAAGAAAGGAACCTGCTTTAGGTTTGTAGGCATATAAACATGAAAGTAACTGAGAAAAAAACATAGCTAAAAGGGGGCCACAGTAGATATCTGGTAAAGGCACAACCTGTTTACATCTTGTTACTTTTTAAAGGGTCTATAATGTAGTTTCAAGGTTGAATAAATCCTCTCATCCCGCAGCGCTTGCTTTCTTTATGTTTTCCACTCCTTAACTGATGCTATATTCAATTATTATACATGCATAAATGCAGCACTTCTCAGTACTAAAGGGAAATTCATTCAAGATCTTGATGTATTAATCCTTAAATGAGATGTCAGCTAAAGGTGCAGCTTGCAAATCAAAGCACACCAGTGATTTAAAGTGAATAAAAACATGATGCAAACACTTAATTTTATAGTCATCCAATTAATCCCAATCAGAAGTGTAGATATATGCAGGAGTTTTCATATTGAAGAGATGAAAGCTGCACATGACCAAACCCCTGATAACATTTAGATTTTTCCTGCTGAGATAAAATTGGAATATTATCATAACATTTTAATCTTTTGATATTTCAACATCAGGATTATTGTCAGTACATTTACACCACGCTTAGTTTGAGAAGCCTTGTGTAAATTATTCAAAAACACATTTGGAGTGTATATACACAAATTTGTAAATACACAGTCATTGAAAAATGTCACTGTTAAAATGATAAAGGAAGAGAGATACAATGCAGAGGATAACATGGATGATAATGGTGTGTAAAGCATCTGTGATGTACTGTGATTGGACCTTAAATTAGTTGCATAAGTACATTTAGAAATTTCCTACAGTCCAAGGCCAAAGCTGTTGAAGTTGGACAATGGGCGGTCTGCAGGGGAAGATTAGATGGTGGTCCTTCAAAGATTGTAGCTGCTCCAGTCAGCCCTTGAAAAGGAAAATAAAGTAAAATCAACTTGTTTTATAAAGTCGTCAGAGTAAGGCTTCAAGATAAGTTACCTGTCACATAATGTTGGAACCATAATTAATGCCAAATGTAGTTTCACTCTTTGCAATCTCCTGTATATTGTAGGTCTTTGACTTTTTACACTAATTTATCCATCTAGATGTTTTATAAAAAAATAGACAGCAGCTTCTCTGTAGATCAATTATCTGACATTTCAACAAGCTCTTTTCATTAAGCCTAATAACTGCAACTCATCACCATAAAACTCTTTTATTGCTGCTTTGACTTATTACAAGATGGATTTCTTAATGCACTAGGTGAATATGTTTCTACACAGGGACAGAATGATAAAGGACTTTTTTCCCCCTGTGTGCTTTATTTAAACACACTTTTGACAAACCTCATTGAGCTCAATTAAGTTGCATTTTCAGATTTAATTGAGCTATTTCTTTTGGAAAATGAACCACACAAGCAGTCAGTCTTTCCATATTCCTGTTACCTGCAGAATATCAGCAAAATCAAACATCTATTTAACAGACACAATTGCAGGAGATTGTTTTCAGTGTCTTCACTGAGGACAAAATCATATTTAGAAAAATAAACAAATGTAAAATCACAGTTCGGATGCTGGCGTAAAGGCATTTTTACTGTGTTAAGAATACCTTTTGTGAACGTTAATTCATTTTAATGATATTTTGAATGATTTGGTAGAAAGTAATTTCAAGCACTTTTGTAGGAGTCTTGGCCTTTTCTCATTAAATAAATTATTTCAATCATAAGTTTCTGTCTGTGTTTGTTGTTGTCTGATTGTCCTCTACATGATGCTTTATACCTCTTCAATAGCAAACAGATCTTGGACAGTAAATCTGAAGTCACACTGCTGGAAGTTGTGGAGAATGAAGTTGGATATTTTTTTTTTCTGAAGTAACCAAGGACCTGCCTGGAAGAGACGTCACCTTGACGGCAGCATATAGCTCTCCATAGAGTGGCTATACATCTCAGTGACACTAATGCACCTACATCTCATTATAAATGATGACTTCCGCAACTTTAGCTGAAATATGAACTCATCTGATCCTTGAATAGGTGTCCGCTGTTTTTCTGTCAATCTGAGATGATCGCGTGCGGAGATATGGGCAGTATTTCTGCTGAGTTGGTATATGATTTCCCCTTTCAAAAACACAGTGTTGCGTAACATTTCTGGCTGCAGTGGTTGAAAGGCCAAAGGTATTGGACGTTAATTTGTTCAAATTTAGACATTTTAGTTATTATTTATGCAGTGAAAGTCCAAGCAGAGCATGCAGGGCTTCAATGTAAGAAACCCTAAATCTAAGTGTGGATAATCATTATGTTGCTGAAATGTTTTATAAAGGGGCCACTGTGCTTCATAAGCAGCATGGAAAACTTGTGCTTAATTTTACTTTAAATGTGTTTTTAAAAATTCATTTTCATGCCACAAAAGGAAATGAGGCCTTAAATCCTGAATACTATCTTACACATAAGTGAGCAACAACTGCACTCTATTGATGCCCAAATTTGACGATAGAAAAAACTAAATTCAGGTCAAATCTTGCTTAGATAAAATACCATTTTTCTATTTGATTAGAAAGTTGTGGAGTTTCTGTCACCCTCAGACAGCTGTTTGTAATTAGCTGAAGTCCTTGCAGTTTGTTTGCATCGTTGCAGGATGTGGAGATTTTATGTTTTGCTCAAGGGCCTCTCAGCAGGGTAGATACTTTCCAAAAGAACGACTCATGTCTCGCTCCATGTTTTGATAGACAAGTCTGTTTACCCACTGGGCTTCAGTGCCACTCCACAGCATTTTGCCATGCTTGCAACTTGTGTCAAGCAAGAACAGATTTCCTTTCATACTCCGGCCTTCCTCACTTTTAGGTGACAGCTGCTGAGCTGGCACATGTGCATCATGCTCTTAAGCACAGTCTTAGCTACGACAGCAGCGCTGACGGTGCACTGACGCAGAGGACACTTGGTGGATCTTTGTGACTCTTTGTGATTGGAAAAAAGATATCAAGTGGATGGACCAAAGTAAAAGCAATTTTCAGAAGCTGAGGGGAATATATTGAGGTCAAGTGAACTTCATTTTTTTCCCTTTACATGAAGTCTGCTCTTGAACGCATTCATTATGTCTGAACAGCGGCCCCAAAACAGCTAGTGGCCCAGTCTAGAATACTGATTTCTAAAGCTCTCATGATGTATTCATGTAGTAGTTATGTTACATGTGACAGTGATGGGATGGTCTTAGCAGGAGGACATGTCAAAATGAAATCCCAGTTCCTGTTTTTATTAAAATGTAGATAGCCCTGGATATTTTGTTTAGTCTCACAAGGCTGTCTAATAAAACTGATAAAACTGTACATCACTGTCAGCAATGTCACAGGTAATTGTGATGAAACAAACAACTGTGTTCACAGTGCCTGTCATTGAAGACCTCACTGAAGTTGACAAAAAAAACTCCAAGCTTTTAAAAAGAAGTAAAATACCAAATAATTGCTGTTATCCTGAGCAGTGGGATGTTATTTCACAAGTGTTTAGCTATCCCTGAAGTGCCCTCAACACTTCACCATCACACAACACCCAAATACCTTCAGAGACAGAGTGACAGAGAGCAAAAGGTAAAATGTGTTTGGATGCATGATTTTACAGGCCCGGCTTTAATGTTTGTCTGCGGTTCTGCAAAAAGGCATCTCACTCTCTGGGTTTATTGACCAGGGCCTTTCTGCTTCAGTTGCAGTGACCATCAGATCAGCCATCCTTTGCTTCACAGTTTATGAACTTCAAAGCTGCGCTGCCAGAAGTGAGCAGATGATGGACTGCAGGGACGTTAAAGAGAGATAGCAAAGGAGCCAAGGCTCTTCTAGTTGTTTATATTCAAATAAAAGGGGGGTGACAAGGCGTTCTGTAGGGGAAAAGTGTGGGCATTAAATAAAATCAGGACAGCAGTATAATAACACACTAAGCTTGATGAAGCTGTATGAGTATTATGAAGAGTTACCAATCATTATGTACATTTACAGTGAAAGTGGAAAGCTTGTGTGTGTCCTCAGAGTACTTTAGCTGATGAGTTTTGAGTATGTTTTTTGTCTCTTTAACCTTGTTCTGTTCAGCATCATGGCAAGCTGGATGATGGCTGGCCTGTCGAGTTGTGCCCAACAAATTTGCTTTTCCAAGCGTTGCTTAATGGATCTAAAGGAATTGAAGCTCTGCAGATGTTGGATGCTTAAATGCTAGATGCCTGAATATTTTACTTTATTTTAGTTATTGCGGAGTTACATGTTAAAGCTGGACCTGACAGAGGGAACAAAGGAAGGGGGGAGGAAGAGAGAAGGAAGGAGTGAGGAGACATTTTACAAAGCAGAGAATCATCAAGAGGACCACCAAGAAGACAAACTGAGAAAAACATGAGCACCAACAACATCAACAACATGTAAATGAAAACATAGATGAACAACACAGTAACTGTATAAACACGCATGTTAGTGTGTGTGAGTGCTAAATATAAGGAATGAATTGTGTATAATGATGATTGCAAATGTAAACAAATCTCCTCCAAGGATCAGAAGCAGACAAAGAGGACCCCAGGACCCAGGCAACCAGCAGCCACCACATGAAAACCAGCCAGTCCACTACAGGGGTGACCATGTATCCAGCCAAAAGTAAGCAGACACCGTCCCCAGTCAGGACCCCCCATGACCATGGAGTTCTGAGTATGTTAACTAAAGACTCAAAGCAGCAGAGTCAAGCATTTAATTGTCAGTATGACAAAAAAAGGATAAGTTTCTTTCAAATGAAAAACATTTTTTGAATATTTCAAGCAAGGAACACAAGTAAAAAAACTTTCATTTAAACAACCAGCCAAAATTTTTATAAAACACCCCCATTTTTCTATTTTTTCACCACCGAAATTAAAGTCCAAAAAATAGTTTGGAATGGTAGATGGGTAAGGGGTGACCTGCCACCGGTTAAAAAGATAATGTTACCCTAAAAACTGAAAATGTATGTATATTTAGGAATTACATAGATATATCTGTATATATTATAGAAAAATGCTTTTTTCAGGAAAAAAGATGTAGTTTGATAAATTAAAATGGAGGTTGATCAAACCTTGAAAGTTGGTGTTAACCATTCCTTTAAGTGTCCCAACTTTTCTTGATTACTACAACCCTTCTGTCTGAATGCAAGCAGGAATACACGGTGGTAACCGGGAGCATTAAATCAAACAATGGAGCAGAAGGTAGTGTGTCATTATAAGAGTAGCAAATAAAAGGCAATTAACAATGTAAGGGAGACAGACAATCATAATACTTAAAAGTTTAAGTCTTTCCTACATAAAGATAGCAAAGAAAGTCTAGATGTCAGTTGGTGCAGTCTCCTTCACCATCAAAGGGCGCGCAGCAACTGGGGAAGCTGACAGAATGAGGTCTGGCAGACCCAAAGCCAAAAAATATCAGAAGACAAGTTTCTGAGAGTCAACTACTTGTGTGATGGGGGGCTCACAGGACCACTTTTGTTTCTATTATAGAAAGAAATCCATGAGTGTGAGCTGGTATCTGCCACAGGTGGCTATTTTGATGAGTCTAAACTTAAAAAAAGTGTTGGTTTCTGAATGGATTCAATGATTTCTTTGTTCTCTTTAATCATTTGTTTGTTCTACGCTTATATTTCAGAGTACATTGAGACTTTGAACTGCTTAAATTTCAGTAAAAAAACTGGAAAAATTGGTGTGACCAGTAGCGCATGTCCACAGAAACCACAGTTCACACAATCTCAACATTTATCATGATGCCCAACTCTGTCTGCGTCTTTTTTAACAGTATTAAGTTCAGAAAACAGAATTTATTTTATTGATGTATGTTTTTGCACACATTTTTTTCCCCTAATTTGACTTTTTAATGTTTGTACAATATGTTTTGAACTTCTCTTCTGTCACAGTTACTGATGGGCTTTTGTTCAATAAGTCTACACAAATGCAAAAGACTGATTATGTATCCAATACATTTCCCTAGAACCAAAACCCAATCCCCAAAGCAACCTTTGTTCTAGAGCTATATTTTAATAAATAAATAGATAGATAGATAGATAGATACTTTATTGATCCCAAGGGAAATTGTAATATAGTCACTATACATCTCAGTGACACTAATGCACCTACATCTCATTATAAATGATGACTTTCGCAACTTTAGCTGAAATATGAACTCATCTGATCCTTGAATAGGTGTCTCCTGTTTTTCTGTCCATCTGAGTTGATCGCGTCCGGAGATATGGGCAGTATTTCTGCTGAGTTGGTATATGATTTCCCCTTTCAAAAACACAGCGTTACGTCACATTTCTGGCTGCAGTGGTTGAAAAGCCAAAAGTATTTGCAATTGATGAATAACATAGTTAGAAGTTAATTTGTTAAATATTAGTTAGTTACTTATTTATGCAGTGAAAGTCCAAGCAGAGCATGCAGGGCTTCAGTGTAAGAAACCCTTAATCTAAGTGTGGATAATCATTATGTTGTTGAAATGTTCTATTAAGTGGCCACTGTGCTTCATAAGCAGCATTCAAAATCTATGCTTAATTTCACTTTAAATTTGTTTTAAGAAATTCATTTTCATGCCACAAAAGGATAATAAAAACATATCAACAAATAATATGTTGATTTGTGTCCGTCACTCACTGTCAACTGAAGGAGGGTCCACCCCTCTTGTAACCGAACAAGACAAGGCATCTTCAGACTATTTTCTGTGCAGCATCATTATAAAAGTGTAGGCAGAGAGCGGTGCTCATCTTGGTTTGTTTGGCAGAGCCAAGTTCCTTGACTGAGATAACAAGGCAATTAAAGTTAAACAGCCACCAAGAAAAAAAAGTAGATGGAAATTGTTCAGTATTCTGAGAGCATCTCACCTTTATCAAGAGCAGAGGAAGATTTTAGATCTTGACTGTTTTTGTCCGTCCCAAAGTCCCTGATGTGCCCACTTTGTATCTCAAAACTCGGATCCTGTGCCATAAAACTTAATGAAACCACTTAGCTTAGCATAGACTGACAACAAAGATTAATAGTTTCAATTGATTTCTGGCAAAATCTATACATGTACCTTTATAGATCAAAAGTTTATATGTTAATTTTCTTTAAAAACCAAAAAAAAAAAAACTAAAAACAATGCTAATCTAACTGTCTCCTACAGTAGCTAACATTTAGTTTGCTATATACTTATTACAGTGATAGGAACCCTGTTCAGAAGAAATTAAACTTATTTTTTAAATGCAAATAACTGAATGAATACAGCACGGTAGTCTTTCAAATTAGCATTTATATCTTATGTGGTTTTCCATCACACTGTTCCGATTACGCTGCTACAGTTATAGCTGTTTAACGCATGTGTCTGCTGTAATGATTTCCATAAGTTTCCTTTTTCATCAATCATTCTTTACAGATATGAAATAATATTCAGGGCCCTAACAGCTAAAAAGCCAGACTAACTTTTAAACCTGTCCAATCTACTACAGTTCATGGAAAGTGCTCTCATAAAACATGATGCATAGGAGATACTGAAAATCCCATCGCCCCAGACCTTTCTATAATAAAACTGGGCAACTCAAGGGAAAAAAATGGAGCAAGGTTTAATAAATACAACTAATAAACACCTTCAGCATTCAGAGTTAAATCCTTGGACACCAAAATTCTGTATGAAGATTTATTGTCCTTCTTTATTTTGGCCTATATAAATTTGCATACACTTAAACTCTGGGTTGCCTTAATGTCAGACACATATTTGTGATCTGGGCCTGTTGCTCACTTCTATATGACACCTGTAACAGTTTGTGTCTGAAGTCATTGAGTCTTTGTGAAGAAAGGTGACCTTTTGAAATGACATTGTCACATAAAATAACTCTGCTTTAACAGCAAATGTCGTCCCTGATGTCCCGTGGCTGATGATCGGCTTGATCTGCAGCTCTGATCTGACTTTAAAAAGATGGCAGAAAATTTACACCACGTTTACACCGTCATATTAAAAGAAGCGATGTCAAGCAGTATAAGGTCCTCTCACATCCTTCGAGACAATGCTTGTGCTTGCAGTGTCAGTCAGTATTATAATGTAATGTGCATAGCCATGTCCACCTCCATGAAAGGGGTTTTAAGATGTACTGTGTGTTGTGCTGTCAATAAGGCAAAACCTGATGTCACAACAGGCTGACAAGTGAAAGCAGTTATTAACTGTTTCCTAAATACCCCTCTGGGAATCTCCTTCAGTGTTGATATTAAAACTTACAAAAGTAGATTTGGATCTCTTTTCACGTTGCAGTGGTTGATATCGAGTTGTAGTGAAAATATCCTGATTGGAAAATTGATGGTGTTTAATGAAACAGTGTTTTTATTGGAACTCACATGCAGCGTGCGGCGTGTTGTGGGTAAAATTACTGAGGAAGCTCGTCACACATGCACATGAGTTTTTAGTATATGAAGGACTTCACCTATCATACATGATGACTGCTTGTCAAAGAGAAGACAGGGCCAGCAAAATAACCCCTGAAGTTTAGCATTTCCAGCTAGCCATTCAGTACGGACGTAACTTTCCACATTAAGAGTCTGAACTCCTTCGCCCCTTTCCACACGAAGCTCCAGTTTTGGTGTCAATTCTATTTGAAGTTTAGTGAAAGTATTTTTGGCTAAAAACTTCAAATCATCACCTTCCATGTTCGCTCTTAGCCTACTGGTTTTGCTAACAGCGATCGCTGTTTCAGTCATGATTCTTCTCTGATTTGATTGGTGTGATGCAGAGAAGCGACTGGCTTCTCTGATTGGCTCTCTGATTGTCCATCCATCCATCCATCCATCCATTTTCTGTACCGCTTAATCCATGCAGGGGCGCGGGTGGGCTGGAGCCTATCCCAGCAGCTCTCTGATTGTCTAATGTTTAAAAAAAAAAATTTCTCAAGGGATGCCAACCTGGTCTGGCCTCCTTGCCGACGTGATATGACTGAAATTAGCGTATCACCACAAGAGGGTGCTGTTTCGATTGTGAAAGACGGCGATTGGAGAAACGGTGAAGCGGAATCCTCTTTGTAGTCACTCTAAAATTAAGTGTTTCAGAACAATGACAGCCACCGTCTTGAAATTAATAAATGAATGGACATAAACAAAAAATGAATAGAGGAGGCCTGGCTTCCCTTGGCTTCTGGGAGAAAACACTACTGGTCACATGCTTATAGACTCCCAACAGTATTCAGTGATGAAGCTGCAGACTCGGCGCAGGCTGAAGTAAAATTACATTATGTTGAAAAAAAATGGATCCAAGAGATTTTTGTTGTTGTTGAATAAAACTTTTAACAGAGATGAAAATGGTTTATAGCTATGCTATAGTCAGATCAGTGTTGTGTTAACAGTATTGCATTACGCTGTGAAATGTACTGTAGCTGAAATAAGAGTTTGTTCATAGTTGAAAATGTGGTTTTCTTATAGGGATCAAAGCATGAATTGATTCTTGCTTGGTACAAAGAACTTTTGCAGATACTCAGTAAGGTGAAAACAGGGGAAAGTGTTCTTGTCCTGCATGTACAAATAAGAAAGCTGCCATGAAATGGGGATTCTGATCCCTTTCCTCAAATGTGATGAGCAACATAGCTCCTGCATTTAGAAAAACTGGGTAACATGAGATTAGATAACTAACTACTTTGACCTGCAGTATGTTCATAAATTATTTTAGATGGTTCTCGGGTGCCGGTCTTTTGGTTATTCCTGAAGTGAGAACTAAAACCTATGATGAGGCCTCGTTCCATTTTTATGGTGCTCGTCTGTGGTTGCCTTTCAGAGAGCCTCAGGGCTGCAGACTGTAGATGTTAAAATTTGATTTGATTTTATTACATTATTTTTATGAAGTTTTTATGTGTATTCTTATTGCTCTCATCTTTTGTTCTAATTGATTTTAGGTTTATTTTATATTTGCTTTAATTTTTTAACACTTTTTTCTCCAATGTTTCCCTCTGCCTTCTTGGTCTGCAGGATTGTTGCCGCGGTGATCGCTCATATCTGGGTGGCAGGGGTCCTGATAATGAGGTGAGGAAATTGCTACGCTATATACTTTGGCATGTGAAGGCTTGTTTTATTTTAATTTGCAGAAATTGTTTTTATTATGTAAAGCACTTTGAGCTGCCGCTTGCACGAAAAGAGCTTTATAAATAAAGTTTGATTGGATTTTAACAGCAAAGCCAGTAACAGGTAAAAAGAAGATGTAAACACAAGGTTAAACAACAAGTTAATCAAATATTCTGAACAGTTTCTGCATACCTCACTTTTTAAAGATCTTTAATTGTCAACTGAAATAAGTCCTCAGGACGATGGCTGCTAGCAGGAATGATCTCCTTTACCTTGCAGACTAAAAAGCTCATACTAAACGTGCTATCAGTGTTGTGTAGAGGGTTCAAAGAATAGTCCATTAAGACAATCATTTCCAAGGCCTCTAAAGTTGTCCCCAGTACAGTTCCAACCTAACCTCTCTCAGTTATAACTCCAGCAGCAGATTCCAGCATGTGTGTTATCCTTTAGAGCTTGATTCATTGTGCCAGGACGCTGGCTCAAGGACAATAAATGAATTTCTGATTCCGATGACAATAAATGAATTTCTGATTCCGATGACAATAAATGAATTTCTGATTCTGATATTTTTTCCTGCAAAAGTTTAGACAAAACAATAAATTTTCTTTTTCCTTTAGGGACAAGATGGTGGTTTCAAAACTCAGAAAGCATCATTATTTGAAGATGTCGGATTGACACTTGGCTCTTGGAGGTGGGCTCTAAGTACAGTGGCCACCTTTTTTATTCTGCCAACTCAGCTGCTTCAGCACCTGGTGTGTGTCTGAAAGCACTGGTGGGGGCTTTACTACCTGATATCCCAGACAGTTGATTACTGTCTGTGTCAGAGGCTTAAGAAGCCTGTAGCTGTATTGCTGTCAAATGGAGCATCTGACTGTCAGTGCCAATAAAGCAATTACTTCTTGGGTTTTTACTGCAGATCTACTTCAAAGACTTCCTCCCCTCTCCTGTCCGCCTCTATTTGTCATCATGGAGGGGTTGGCTTGGCAATAGGCTTCTTTATTCTCCATCTATTTATAATTTGCATCTATTTTCTTCTCAAACCATTTTCTGTTGTGCTGCTTCTGCTGAGCTAGCATTTACAGCATCGCAGATGTTTTGCCACTGCTTTGAGACTATCCATCATGGACAATCTGGATAATCAAATGTCACTTAGTTTACTTAATAATACATCATTTCACTGCGGAAGTACTACTTCTTGTATTTTATTTTACATGGCATCTTTAACTTTTGATGACATGAGTGTATTTGCACTCCACACAACCAGGTCAGTTACATTAGAAAATATGTAAAGGAAATTTGTCTACATCTACCATCACAATGCATGGTTTAGAATTGCAATTAGGCAACTTTTAAATAGGCTGCATCAACATCGCATGACAAGACATTACAGAGTAATATATTAATGATAGAAGACATTTAAAAAGACACATTAAATTAAAAAAAAGAAATGAAAATACACAGGCTAGTATATCTTCATATTGTCACGATCCCCGTTGTGTAATCTTGTTTTTCTCATGGTTCATGTCTTGTGCTTCCTGTTTTGATTTGATTTGCTCACTCACCCCTGTCTCTGTTTCAGGTGTCTACCTGCCCCGCCCAGTCATGTCTGTGTCTGTCCTTGCCTCCCTGATTGTTCACACCTGATTTTGTTTTCACCTCATTAGTGCCTGCATACATCCTCCCGTGTCGCTGTCTCTTCGCATCCTTTTGACCACGTACCAACCCTTTTGTCACAGTCATAGTTATTCATAGGACTTCGCCTGCCTTATTGTTTCTGATATTTGTCTCACGGATCTCTGACACATTAGCCCATGGGTCACCAACATGGTGCCCACGGGCACCAGGTAGCCCCCGGAGACAATATGGGGTGCCCACAGGCCTGTTCTAAGA
>JBBBVU010000026.1:7703902-7759133 GCA_037177055.1 Atherinosoma microstoma
GATCAACATGCGTGAGCCCCAAATTTCATCTCCTAATATTTGATTTAAGGGCTCCGTTTCTTACCTTTGACATGGAAAAAAACAAACTGCTGCAACTGTCACGAATGTAAAATACAATGATTTGAATGTGTTTAGAAAGAATTGACAAGAAAAGATTGAGGCCATGTCTTCATGTCTCTTTTTTATAAATGTTCACAAGGATGTGCGGCCTGTGTTTGTTTTTAGTGTTGCAACACCCACAAAGTTTTAGCAAATGTAAGATTGTCAAAATGAAGTCAAGAGGCTTTTGAACACAAACTTTTTGACTCAAACTCATATTACTGATTATCAAACAGCATTAATATGATTAAACAAAAAGTGATGCAAGTTATATATTAAATGTAAGATTATTTATGCTAATTCTGGTTGATTGAATTGAAGTTTAATCTTAACATTTTATCAATTGGAAAAATTAATTTAAATCTTCGTGAAACTACCATATTTACATCCCTTTTTAACAATATATCTGAAATAAATAGTCAGGGTTTGACATTGTTCTCTGCACACATCAGATTTTTTCCCCCATCAAAATGCAGAAGACATAAAGAGATAAAGAAAAGATAAAAAGAAAACACGCTTCCAATTGTTTTCATCTTATGCCAGACACCAGTTATTAAAGCTTTATTTTATTCTTGTCAATTCAATTTTATTTATTTATTTACTTCATTATGTGAAAATATAATTAATAGTTTGTTGTGCAGAATATCACTAAAAGTTTAAAATGTGATTTTTGATTCTGAAAATGACTATTATTATTGCTCTAATACTGTAATATAATAATGAAGAATTTATATGTTTTTGCCTTTGGCAATGATAGAGACAGTCCAATTTTATTATGACCAGCTGTGCCATTTATGTACACTCCGTGATCATTTATTTAGAACAGTGTGTTATTCATTAATAGGTTATAATAATTGAGTTATGCAACCAGCTTGCTTATACACACATAAATAAATAGTCTTTCCCAAGAAAGGACATTAATAACTTTGTCTTCAAGAACCTATTAATGATAACCACCCTGCACTCAATGAATTACTGGGAAGCATGTACAATTACAGGCATGACTGGTTCTGTGGAAGGCTGTATGTAGTCAACAATGGTACTGTCCACCAGTGAGAGCAAAATACTATAATTGAAATAATGAGCATATATACAGGGGTATAGCTCTGAATTCTGGGCCCTGTACACTATCAATATGAGTTGGCCTCATATTCATGCCATTGTACAAAGCAATTGAGCAAAAAGAAATGAATTTATGAATTTTAAATTATTTAAAAATAAACAAACATGAAAAGTGTTTTAAGCTACAATCAAATCAGATTCTAAACAGTTTGCCTTTTAAATGGGGCTCATTTTTGTATAGGCTAAGCTCTACACCAGAGGTGTCCAGCGCTGGTCTTCAAGGGCCAGAATCCTGCAGGCCAGAATCCTGCAGGTCAAATCAATGAGTCATTGTGCAGAATTTCATAGGTTGTTGGATCCATTTAATTTGAGTCAGGTGTGTTGGACGAGGAAACATTGAAAACCTGCAGGACTGAATGAAGTAAAGTGAAACTTATCAATGGATAAAGAGATCTGGAAAAATGGGAAGTTGAATTTTCTTTCCAATTTTTTTCCCCAAATTTGTAAATTAAACAAGGCATTGAAAAGCATGTTTCTATCTTACTGATTTTCTATTAATTTCCCTTCATAACAACAAGAGTGCTTTCAGACACGACTTGTGATGCAAATCTTAATCATGAGTTTGAATTAGCACTGAACTTAATTTAGCTTTTTGTATATAGCAGCTGCTACTTCCTGCTGCAGAAAAAGAACATATGAAGTGAGACAATGTGCTTTATTGTAGTTACAGTGAGTTTAAAGGTACTAAATGCTGCTTTTGCTCAGAGTAATGCAACATTTCACCTTTTGACTCTGCACAGGCAAACAGTCACTTTGATGTGCATGTGTTGAGCTGTAATTTTTGGGGGCTGCTGAGGTAGTCACAACAGAAGGCTACGGTAGGTGTCTGCTGCGACGGACAGGTGCTGCTGTGTGAATTGGCCCAGCCCGGCGTGTACTTAGCAAAGGCCCAGGCAGCGTTAGCATGTGTTCATTAGCGGATGCTGGGGAAGCTTATCATTCCGAATAGCCTCATTAGTGATAGGGATTAATAAGCGGCAGGTTCATTAGAGAGAAAGGCAGAGTAGTGTGTTGCCAGAATTGCAACAAGGCTGCTGGTGTGGACTGGCTCCTGCCTCCCGTGTGGTTTCAGCTATTATCAACAAAGACTCTACAGAGGATTGATCATTTCATTGCAGCAGATGACAGTGTGTATTAACCTTTAAGATGAAGAATAATAAACAAATGATGGAGTTTGACAGCAGTGATGACATTATTTATGTCAGTTCTTACATGATGTCAGATTAGTTGAGTATTATGATGTTATTATATTAAAAATATATTTGTTCCCTCAAATCAAGTAAACATCTGCCTAATTTCCCATATTAGCCTTTCAAATATGTTACGTTACGTTAGAGTTTTGTGTACATAGAATCAATCAATCAATGAATGGTTTAATTGTTGGATTGACGTATCTATGCAACAAACTTCTTTCTCTTTGCATCTGGATGACTCAGAGCTGTGGACCCCTATGCAGGTTGCATGCTTACAAAAGAACTTGTGCTCCACATGCTTGTGTAGCTCATTAAATATTAACCGCAGCACTACTGTGTGTGTTCTTTTATTTATTCAGTTTTTCACCAACCATTCAATACCCAGTTTATGTTCAAGAAAAAAACACCCAAACAAACAGAAGCTACTTTGTAACTTTATGTTTCTTCACATGGTTTCAAAATGCCCAACGGTCACTAAATCCTCTGCAGATACATTGTGTTTCTTCACTCTTCACAGATGAAATACTGCCCTTATATTAATAGCCCCATCCTCTGTGTTGACTCATGCTACGCTTTTGAGTTTCTTTCAATCTTCTACTTGATTCTTATATCTGTTGAAATTGATAGAGGATGTGATGTGGGGATTTAGCCTGACAGGGATGTCACTGAGCCCCAGACTGAAGCAAAGTTTCAGTTTTTTTCAGAGTTTAATGTAGAAGTCAGTTGTTAGGGTGAGTTTTTGTTTTGTCTTAACAGTTAATCAATAAAACACTTCAAGGCACCCCTACAGAGATTTTTAAAAAAAAGTACAACTCGTATTCTGGAAATGTGGGGATGTTCTTTGAATTTGAACAAAGTAAAATCTGAAAGTCCGTCAAATCACAGGAGCCAATATTTTATACACAACAGAACCTACATAGCATACCAGTTGTCTAAACTGAGAAATTTTTACAATTTTAGGCAAAAAATGAGCTATTGTTAAATGTGATGCTCACTACAAGTCTCAAAATAGTTGGCAGGAGGCATGTTTACAGTGGTGTGACATATCTTCTTCTTTTCAGAGCAGTTTGAAGATGTCTGGGCATTGAGGTTATGAGTTCCTGGAGTTTTGTGGATGGAATTTGGTCCCATTCTTGTCTGATACAGGTTTCCAGTGGCTGAAGA
Source organism: Atherinosoma microstoma (assembly GCA_037177055.1). Lineage (NCBI taxonomy): Eukaryota > Metazoa > Chordata > Actinopteri > Atheriniformes > Atherinidae > Atherinosoma > Atherinosoma microstoma. Next base: position 7,707,481 of record JBBBVU010000026.1, read on the forward strand.
GTTGGTGGTCATCTTTGAAGTATTTTCTCCTCGCATATAAAGCTCTCCATAACCATGCTCTAGTGTATATTAAAGGTCTCAAAGTTCCAATCCCAACAGAGCACTTCTCTCTCAGACTGCAGGTCCACTTGTGGTTCCTAGAGTCTCTAAGAGTCGAATGGGAGGCAGAGCCTTCAGCTATCAAGCCCCTCTCTTATGGAACAAGCACCCAGTTTGGGTTCAGAAGGCAGACACTCTCTCTACCTTCAAGATCAGGCTTAAAACCTTCCTTTTTGATAATTCTTATAGTTGGGGGAGGTTAGCCATCCCTTAGTGATGCTGCTATAGGCTTAGACTGCTGAGGGACATCCCATGATGCACTGGGCTCTTCCCCTTCATCTCTCTGCACCTATTCTTCCATGTAGACACATTTGACAGTATCGGCATCATTAACGTATTTCTCCTCTTCTCTCTCAGCAGATCTCCCTGATGTCTGTTGATCTCTCTTTCTGTCCTCTCCACCCCAATCGGTCGAGGCAGATGGCCGCCCTCCCTGAGCCGGGTTCTGCTGGAGGTTTCCTCCCTGTTAAAAGAGAGTTTTTCCTTTCCACTGTCGCCCCCAGCCTGCTTGGGATGCTTGGGATGGGGGATTGGATCAAAGTCAAGATTCAATCTGTTGTTTTCCTTAGCTAGGCTGTTATTTTAATTATTATTATGTTATTTGATTGGCTCAAACTGATTGTTTGTGAAGTGCCTAGAGATGACATTGTTGTGAATTTGCGCTATGCAGATAAAGCTGAATTGAATTGAATTGATGTGCCAAATGTTCTCAATAGTTGAAAGGTCTGGACTGTAGGCAGGCTAGTTCAGCATCTGGACTCTTTTCCTATGAAGCCATGCTGCTGTAAAGCTGCATTATGTGGTTCAGCATTGTCCCGCTGAAATACACGAGGCCTTCCCTGAAATAGACGTCGTCTGAAGGTGAGCATATGTTGCTCTAAAATCATTATATACTTTTCAGCATTCACAGGTTCTTCCAAAACATTCAAGCTGCCCATACCATCAGACACGCTGGCTTTGGAATTGAACGCTGATAACACGCTGGAAGGTCTCCCCTACTCTTTAGCCTGGAGGAAACGGCGTCCATGATTACCAACAAGAATGTCAAATTTAGACTTGCTGACCAAAGAACACTTTCCCACTTTGAGACAGTCCATTTCAGATGAGTCTTGGCCCACAGGACACAACGGCGCTTTTGGACCAGGTTCAATTATGGCTTCCGTTTTTCTTGATAGAGCTTTGGTTGCATCTGCAGATGGCACGGAAGATTGTTAACCCACAGCGGTTTCTGGAAGTATCCCCGGGCCCATTTAGTAATGTCAGTGCCACAATCGTTCTGATGAGGGATGCAGTGTCATCTGAGGGCCCGAATATCACAGCCATTCAAAACAGGTCTTTGGCCTTGTCCCGTACGCACAGACACATCTCCAGTTTCTCTGAATCTTTTGGTGATGTTTTACATTGTAGATGATGAGAGTTGCAAAGCCTTTGCTATTTGACATTGAGGAACATTTTTGTTGAAGTATTCCACAATCTTTTAATGGGATGTATAAAAGTCTAGCTCTGCCACTGTTTTAACATTGCACAAGCCTGTATTCTGCAGACATTTAATCATTCAGACACCTATAGAAGGTTTATTTGCTTAAATTTTTATGGCAAAACATTACCATTATATGAGAAAACTAACTATGAGGATATGAAGAGTTTTGTGTGAGGGGCCAGCCTTTCATATGGCAAACAATAGTGACTGTGTAGACAGTGTCCTCAGCTGAAGTGCAATTGTTTTATTTTTTATACTTCATAACAACCATGCATTACCTGTCAGTGCAAGTAAGCTCTCATGAGAATAACATCAATTATCAAACAAGCTAGCATGATGCTTCCATCCACTACCATCATTTTTATTCAGCTACTACGTCGTTGGCACACTTATATAAATTGTTTTGGTGATACCGTGTGTTTTTTGGGGGGAAAACTGGAACTCTAGACAATTATACCTCATGTTATTTACCGTCCAATCTTCCATTAATGGTGAATACTGTGCATGCACTATGGATTTTTCCATCATTTTCATGGGCAGGAACATTAACAGTGAAGTGGCCAGTGTCTGAATAACTGAACAGATTGAGGAAGCCATAAATGTTGCGTATTTCATGTGTGAAAGAGGCTTCTGATTATTCAAATGATAAATTAACCAGCTCAATAATTTTAGGACTGTAACGATGTCAGCCAAAGCCTATTGTTGCTGCATTCATAATCTTGCTGTCTTTTCTGTTTCAAATCAGAATACTGAATCATTTGTTGCCTTCGTGACTCTCAGTAAGCTCAGAAAACACAATAACCACACACTAGAGGTAAGGCATTAGTATGCAACAGATGTTTAAGGTATTAGAGTTCCACAAAGACTTCGACAAAGCATTAAAAACAAACTCAGACACAGATGTAGCTGACAGCAGCTGCAAGAGCAGAAAGAGGTTGGAGATAGAGGGTAAAATCAGGCTCCGCTTGTCTCTTTCTCAAGCTAACTGTAAATCAAGCTGCCAGAGGTGACAAAGCAGCTAAAAGGTAGCTGAGTTACATATGAGCCTGACATATATAATCATCTAATTCAGCAGGCGTTCAACACATTGTTCCTGAATCTGGAAAGATTGCTTTTTTTTGTTAGTCTTTTTGTCTGTTATTTCTGCATGATCAAGTTCTTCCTCAGATCTATTTGATTTAGTCGCAAGAAAATAGGCTAGAGTTGTTTTGGTTGACATAATATGCCATGGCCTCGTGGATAATCCGACATGATCCAAAGTTAATATGCAGGGAGCATCTTCAGAAGATGGAAGAGCAGAGTTTGATGCCTCATTCTCCAGCGTCATGAGCCAGAATGACCACTCAAAATCATTATGTTTGACTGCAATTAGTGCTGACCTTTCCTTCTTATAGCTGGCTAAATAGAGGCCAGAGAAGGCAATTTCACAGTAGCCAAGGAGTCCACAGATGTCTTTATTCTTCTGCTGATGAGATTATTTTGGTCATAGGCTTTAGTTTGATGGAGTTTCTGCAGAAAAGAAATTAAAAAATCAAATGTGATTGGCTGGTGTTTTCAAAAACGAGATCCTAAATCTGTTCCTTATTTAAACTGCTTGTGTTCTGGGCACTGACTTTATGATTTATGTGACAGTTTCAACATGTTTGGGTGTCAGGTTCCACATGGAAAACATATGCAAACCATGAATTAAATGTAAGGAAATAACAAACAGGCAGTTGTTGCAATGGCCGTATTTGAATAATGAGGAAATGCTGCAGATAAACCTGCCTCCAGATTAAATTCACACCTTAATTTAAACGGGTGCACTTTATTTACATGGAAATAAACACGACTGTGGCTGTTTATAAGTTGGCAAATGAGTGAGTGATGAAAGCGCAGCGGTACCTTGCTTTTCCAGCATTTTGTTGCTCGGCAGATGTAATAGCACTGCCAAAAACTTTGACCTGAATAACAACAATGTGCATCCCTGCCATTGTAACAGGAGCATAATGGCGTTCCCCCCTCATAACTGTTTTAATGGACTCATTTGCATGAGGAAATGAGTAAATACAGTATATGTGCTATCTAAAAATAGCAGTAAATGAGGAATTTTATTGGCTGTATAAAACTGAATTCTGAAGAAGATGAGTGAGGCTGACACCTCTGTCACTATTTTCCCTCTGGCCAACATGGAGTTGAGGATAACTGACTCACAAGGATGCCTGATAACTTTTTTTAAAACAATTTTTTCCATCACAATGTTAAACTTAATGAGACATTTAACTTGCTTTTTCCTAGTTGCTCATGAAGATGTGGCCACATGAAGTCTTATTATGAGAGTTTCTTTTAAAAGGCTTTACAAGAGTTTGGGTAGCAAAGCCTCACAAAAGTTAGTTAACACAGTCACAAATGGAGGGTCGTTTTCTGAAATTGCATCTGCATTAATACTCAAGTGTTTTATGACGATAAATCCAAAATGTGTTTTATTAGATATGCTCAGCATTCCTTACAAAACCACAAAGCAAGTCTTTGGATTGAAATAAAATAATGGGGTTATATGTTATGTATATTATCTGTGTAGGTGCAAAAAGCCACTGCATGAGAATTTAGGCTAACATCTGCAGCCTGTTATACACTAAAATAAGTCCATCAAATTTTTTAGATTTTGTTGATAAACTGTATCTTATCCCAGAAACTGAGGACATTTGTGCTTTGTCATTTACTTTTTCTCTTTAATGATACTCAGTACTTTATTATACATGCTTGGAAAGCCTGATTAGTCTGATTATACTTCTTCAAATGAGCAAAACAGCTTAACATAGGTGGTGCCCCCAAAACATGTGCCAAACTCCCCAAATGTTATCATGTTGGTATTTGTTCTTGTTTTTAGTTGCACTTTCCCACAACAATAAGAAAAAACAAAATATATTGACCAGTTTTACACTTTATTTAACACTCTCAGAGTCCTCATTGTGTGGAAAATCCATATGCAGCCACAACAGCTCAAAAAGGATCTCAAATCTTGATTCATCTGACCACCAACCTATTTTCCACTTTGTCTCAGACCATTTTAGAGCTGCATGAAGACCCCAACATCACAAACATCTAGTTTTGACCTTCGGTCTTGTCCCATATGCACAGAGATTCCTCCTGATACACTTTAGATGGTGGGATCTTCAAGGTCTTCACAATTTTACTTTGAGGAACATTTTGCAGAACTGTTCCAAAATCTCTGGAAGCAGTTTGTCGCAGATTAGTGAATCTCTGCCCATCTTTACATCTGCCTCTCTGAAATGCTCCTCTCATACCAAGTCTTGTACCTGAGATGTTGACAGATCACCTAATTAGCTGTCAGATTTGTGCCAATTACTTTCCCAGTCTTTTATTGACCCTGTTCCAACATTTTTGAAAAGGGCTGCCAGCTCATATTTTCCATGAAATTGTAACACGTCTCAGTTTGAACATCCGACATGCTCGTTATGTCCCATTGGGAATTAAATATGAGTTAATGGCATTTGTTAATCATTGTGTTCTGTTTTTATTTACATTTTAATGAGCATTTAAACTTTTTGGGGAATTTGAGTCGTGCTGTAGAAACTTTTATTTTCATAGATGACACTGTTGTACACCATACAAGACTTCTATATTAACTGAGACTGCTTTTAAGATCAAACCACATTTTCAGTGCTAAATATACTGCTGCTATCTTAGCTGACATCACCAGTCGGTGCCATTTAATGACAATCATTTAAAAAGAAAACATGATTGATAATAAACAGGAAGAACCCATTTTTGTTTTATCAAAACAGTCTTTTATCTGACTCCCCTTTGAGTCACCCTTGATGAAAAATGAATGAAGACGGCTACTTCAGTTTAGTCAGAAGACTGCTTGCTTATCTGTGTGCAGACGTTTATGGTGAAAACAACATAAATTATGGAAACAAACTCAGCATGTTAAACTAGAGGTGAAAATGGACGTCCAGGTGACCAAGTGAAGTTAGAAAGAACAAAATGAGCCTGGACAAACACAAACAGTCTCTGCAGCAACAGAATTGCTTGTCTCTTACAGGCGCAGTGTAATTCATTTCAAGAATGTGGAAAATAAAGAACAGATCTATTTCCTTAGTCTGACAAAAGAGGCCAGTGGCACAGATACGCAGTTCATCACAAGCCTGCAGATGGAAGTGTGGAGGGATGAGAAAGCATCAGAGCCACAGTGAGTACAGAACTTTCACAACCAGACAGCAAATATGCCTCTTGTCCTCAGACTATGTCCAGAAAAAACTATGAAAGGGAAACAAAACAAACAAAAGAGCCCAAGAAAAATGAAAACATACATAATAAGTGGTGAAAATGCCTTCATGGAAAAGATTTGTAAAATTCAGTCTCAAACAACAACACAGACATTTCAGAAAATGCACAGAAAACACTGAAAACAACAACCACCAGGCACAACAAAAAACCAAATAGAAACAGAAATAAAAGAAAAACACATTCCTAAGACAACAAGAATCAAACAAATAATAGAAATTTTAAGAAAAGAAAATGTAAATGCAACAAAACAGAGAGCTGGAAACAGAATCCTGAACAGATACAGTGTGATAAAAAAAGAGTTTAATCCATTAAAATACAGTATCAGATAACAATTCAACAAAATCCAAATAAAACTGAACATAAAGCAGAAACAAAAAAACTCCACAAAAATCAAGAAGACATAAATATACAAAAACAAAATAAAATCCAAATCTGAATTTTAGGAAACAGACCAAAAAAAGAGCAAAATCTGATTTAACCTTTGTGGTTGTGTATTTCCAGTATTTTTTTCATATATAATATCTAAAGTAGCATAAAGGGCGCCATGAAAAGTTATGACATGCGCTACAGTACACTACTGCTTTTAAAGGTCCAGTGTGTTTGGAGAGGCCCTGGAGGGCCACTGTCCTGCAGGTTTTAGATGTTTCCCTGCTTCAACACACCTGACTCTTATGACCCGAGTCACGCTGAACCCGACAAGCCGTTAACATTTTCATTTGAATCAGGTGTGTTGGAGCCGAGAAGAGGGTAAGGAGTTAAAGATGGAGGCTTCTTTGGGTCTTTAGTTTCTTTAAGAAAGTGAATAAAAAGCACATCAAATATTAAACTGACACATCCTACAGCAGTAATATCTTAGTGTATTTTACATATTTTTGCCAACAATTTCTTCCATAAATGTTTAACACTGAACTTCATCAAGAGAGCCCCCTGTACAGGAGGCAGCATGAGATGCATGCAGTACAGATGATCTGTGCACATGCTAGGAAGCACCAAACAAAAAAATATGTCTTACTTTTGCTGTTCTGTGGTCAAAGGTTTTTATCTCTGCTGATGTGTTCTCCTATGACTCTGCCTTTGTTTGAAATGATTCATGAAGGTCCTGGTAGTTTCCATAAAAATGAAGAAGGTTTTATAGTGAGGCATTCGCTCTTCTTATGACTATCTTGGGGTTAGATTTTTTCTGGATCTTCTTGGTGTTTCTAAGGTGAATTTGGTGTTTATCCCTCGATAGTCCTGACTCTCCTGGTAGAGGTGTCCATCAACAAGATCGGCTGATAAGTTCCTGAGATATTTCCCTGCATAACATCTGTATTAAAACATCTGTAAAACTGCTCAGGTTTCCTATAGCTTCTGTTTGTGCAGGTCCTCAACAGATATTACTCATTCCTAGATCAACTGAGCTGCTATCCTCTGGTTGTCACTGACAGGAATGTGGTTTTCTTTAAGGAGATAACCATTTACATTTGCTACTGTGTTCCAGGTGAATTTACTCTGACACAGTAACATATTGATTCTGACACTTCTGTTGTAATCACGCGTTTCAGCTTTCTTTAGAGACCAAGATTTTACATACAGCCGTTGAACTTGTGAAGGTATGCTAGATTTATTTTTTTTGTATGTCATTTTACACAGGAGGCAGAAGTCAAGACGTATCAGTATTTGCTCTTTTTATTCACTTTAACAGGAGAAAAGATGTAAAATTGTCATGTTTACTTCTGGTAATAAATTTCAAAGTGATACCACAGCTGGCCATACAAATGTCACTGGATCTTTTATGAATTTAATACATTTAGTACAACTAATTAGAATTTAAATGAGGTAAATTTTACTTGGAGGGTGAAAATGAGCAGCTGTTCTCAATGGGACATTAATCTCAGTTATTTATGGCTAATAAATTCTCTTCCTTTTGATTTCTGAAATTCCAGCTTTAGTAAGTTCATTTTTCCATTGTTGTAAAATGCAGGAGAAAAAACCTATAAGATGCTTTTAAGGTGTTTTTCTGGACATTATGATTATGTAGTCAGGTTTCTTTGGTCTGCTGTTTATCTGTCAGTATTTTTCCACCAGGGTTTGTTCTTATTTTAGCAATGTGACCTCTTATCCACTTCCAACAAATAAAACAATGTTAAAACCAGTTTTATTGTCACAACAGGACGGTTCCTGGTTTGGACTTTGGTGAGGACATGTGTGCGTTTTCTGCAGCTTCCTCCACATCCCCAAAACATCCATGTTAAGTTGATGAGTGATTCTAATTCCCTCCTTAGAGTGAGCATGAGCTTTCATGGCTGTTTGTTTCATCTGCCTCCATGATGGCGCCGTGATGGACTGGTGAGGTGTACGCTGCCTCTGCAACCCTGAATGGGATAAAGGGTGTATGGATGGATGGATGTCCTGTTCCAAACTGATTCAGTCTACTCTCCACTTGTTAGTTTAGATAAGAGAGTTAGCCACATCAGTACAATGTAATGAACATACAGTCGCACTCATTGTGTGAATTTCCTCTCATTTCTACAGTAATTCTCACATGCTGCAGTAATAAACAGCTGATCCTGCCCACGCTGCATGCTCAGTAAGACCATACTGTAACCTATCATGTAGAGTCTTTAGTTTGTCTCTGGTTCATTTTTTAAATTTTTCTATTTCCCTCATGCGCACTGTTTAACCTGCCCCAGTAATTGCCTGCCCTAATTGTTCCCACCTGTGTCTCGTCAGCCCCTGTGTGTGTAGTCCAGTCTCTGTTGTTGCTCCTTGTCAGCCTGTCTGTGATCCTCACATATTCATCAGCCTTTTAGTCTGGACCTTTGATTATCCTGCTTCCATCTCTGCAGCTCCATCTGCTCCTCGGTCAGTTTAATGAAAGTAATTTGATTTTACATAATGCATGTTTTGCCTTTGTTTGTATTTGATAGGCTGTTCCATTCACTTTGGAATTGATTGAATAGGATTTCAGCTTTTTTATTTACAGTATGTACTTGGGAATACATTCAACTGAATGGGTCCAACGTCTAAACACATAATTCTAGAAATTAGTGCTTTCTAAGCAAGTATTGAGGTTGGTAGAAGAGCAAATCATGGATTAGTGAAACAGGGCAATCAGATTTATCTTCGGCGAGGTGCAGCAACTAACCCTCTGTAAAATGAAGCATCTTCCTCTAATAATAAATATAAAACTCATTTATACTATTAATGGCATCTTATGGGTCACAAACCAAGTGTAGGTTTAAATGTTTGCAGTTTCTTAATGAGAACATTTTAAAGTAATGTAAACTAAGGGATTGTGCCTCTGTGGAATGAGCAACACAAATAAATATGCCAGTAGTTCTTAGAAAATGTGACCAAGAGGAGGAGGTCTGGGAGAGAGCCATCAATCCACCAAGTAACTCAATGAATGCCAACAGGAGAATAAAACTGGGGATTTTGGCACATTTTTGGGGGTCAGCCACGTGTTTAGCTGTGTTCCTCATTCCACAGAAATACGATCCTCAGATGTCAAACCTGATTGTGAAGGTGAGGGATCGGGCTTTCCAACAATATATAATACAACACCAGTTGGGGTGAAATAAACACAAACTTCAAATTTCCAATCCCACATTTCCTTTTTTGTGCTTCGTTTGGTTGATATCTATAGTAGTAGATGATTATCTCTCTGAATGCCACGAATAGTAAATAAATTTGACTTTCCATTAAAAACTTTAAATGTTAATCTGCTTGCACAGGCAAGAAGAATAACTGAAATTCATAAAGTCACAAAGTTTCCTCCTTTTGAGGGAAGACTTAAACAAAATTAAATACAAATCCATGTTTTAGTTGAATTGAATTCACTGTGAAATGGTACACTGGAAGTAATGGAGGAAGAACTTGAGTTGCGATACAGCTGTTCCTGGTGAAGAGGAAGCGATTATGAGCTAAAATTTTATGTTTAAAAAAAACCGAATAAATGTAGGAGGCACACGTTTCCAACATTTCTAGTAAAACTGCTTGTTTTCCGACTGCGCCTCACCACAGATTTATTAATGAATGTAGCAAAAAGGCATCTCCCCCCCCCCTTTCTACGTTGGTTGTCTTCCACTGTTGGTACGTGACCATCACTGTTCCTTCAAGTAAATCTTAAGTGCCTGTCTGTGATGGAGGTCATGCTCTGCAGCATCTCAAAAAACACTCAAAGGCTGAATGATACAAATAATAGGTCATAGTAAATGATGACTGGCATTACCACACTTTCAATCAAGCAGGTAGAGGCTCTCCTTGGCTACATTCTGGGCTAATGTTGGGGACACAAAAAGCACTTTTCTTTTTACAAAATACTGCCATGTGTTCGCTCTGTCTACTAGAAAAAAGCAACAAATAGATTTTCATGCTATAAACCTTTTGTCTAAATTGAGCTCTTGTATTTCTTTTTACACAGAAAAAGAGATAAAACCAATTTTCTCTATAGCCTTTAATCAAAATTAAAATGTCTTGGACTAAATGCACAAAACCAAAGTCTTTGATGTCTTGTTTTAAAGAAGGACTTGTTGTATAAAGCGATAACCGCAGACTAAATTCATAAAACACGTCTGGAGGATTATAAAGAAATGCATTTTGCTGTGCATGATATAACCAGAGAGTTTCATTTAAATGTAAATTGCATAGTAGCCTAAGAAAGTTGTGAATCCAGAGCCAGCCAAAGTGGCAGTATTTTTGCAAGCAAAGAGACAAAAGAGCTCTGGAGGCAAACAGAAAATGGCTTTTGCATTACTAAGTTGAAGGATGAGCCCGCTGTGTAGCTCAGCTTATGACAGCTTAGTCATTAGTTGAGATTCTTTGGCTATACGGAACATTTTTAAGAGCTTTGATCTTTGCTACTACTTAATAATGATGTGTCACTGTAGGGCAAATCTATGATATCACTAATACCATAGGCATGACCTGCCTTTGTGGAAGTATTTCTCCCAGTCCTCCTCCATAAGAAGCAGTTTAATCTCATTCATATGTGATGTGCCTCATGGTTACTTCAGAGATGTGATGAGACGTGCTGTACTGTAGCTGTTCAGCTGCAGAAAATCACAGCCCTGCCATCTTTGTCTCACACTGTCTGAAGATGGCTGTCAGCATGCGAGGAGATTGGCGTTATCTTATCACAAGCTGTTTGTGTGAAACTGTGCGCTTGGCCCAACTATACGTCTATGTTTACGATAAATTGGAGCACATAAACATGGAGAATTGATCTGGGTGAGAAGATTACCTGATACCGCTCTTCATCACCTTTTTTAAAGGCCAAGGAAAATGAAGCAGAAGCAAGAATTCCTTCTGGCCTAATACAGAAAATTAATTTTTAGATAAATTAGTCATAATTGATTTCAGACAGTGATGATGTCGTCCTGTGTAGAAACAAAAACTACAGCAGATGAGCAGAATCTTAAATAACCACCATTGTTATAGTTATTGTATTTTTATTGCCCCCGAATGAACCATGTCTGTTTAGATCCAGCAGATTCTCTTACATGGAAGTAATACCCAATTACTGTGGTTTGATCAAACTTTTTTTCCTGTCTGATTACCCCCCCCCCCCCTTTTTTTTTTTGTATGTTATAGATGCTTCTTTGAGCCTGTTTCAAATATAACCATGACAGAAACATCTGAAACACATAAAATAAATTTAAGCCACAAAATGCAGCTTGAAGGGAATCATATTCCTTATCAAACATTGTGAGTGAGCAGTTTAAACATTTTAATAATGAGTGAGAGAGAGAGGGAGAACTATAGTCAACTGGTTGGCTATTACAGTATTGTTCTTATTCATTCTGTCCTTATTCCAAGCAGAAGCTCCAAAGATAGAAGAATGCTTTTGCTCTCTGTCTTTTTACACAATAAATACCAAATGATTGAGCTGAAGACCTGCAGGCATGAAAGCCTCCACAGGCAATAGAAAAAACCTGTTCTTCCATAAAGCTTCATGTATCTTTCAAAACTTGGAACAGTAGCCAGATATCAGTGCTGATGGGGAATGCATACGTTTTACGTCTTGTTTTCCAAATGAAAGAAAAAATTGAGTTCTCTCATTGGAGTAAGATACTCAGCTTTCAGTGCCAGTGTAGGAAATATGACGGTGAGGGAGGTAAAGAGATACATGACTTGTGGTGTGGAGTTACGGTTCCACGAGGAATGTTGGACGACTTGGTTGAACAATGTACTTGTCAACTAATTACACATAACTTGATGAAAATTGACATTATAAATGAAAAGAAAGTGAAATAAATTGGTTATGTTGCATATCTTAGTGTAACACCAAAGGGCACCCAAGGAAAAATGAGGAAGTGTATTTTCATGGTGCAGATGCCATGAATTAATAATTTGATATTGGCCCTGTCTTCAGGATGAATTTGCTTGTCATTTCTGTGGGCTAAATTGTCAGTTAATTTCTCCGAAGTACTTTTCATGGAATAAATATTAGTACGTTGCTTTAGATGTCAACTAATGAGCTGGTTGTAGCATTGAGTGCTATTTCTGAGCGCTGGATTCATTTGAACGTGTAGCGCAGACATTATCTAAATGGTAGCTTTTCTTCTCAAACAAAAGCACAGGCGGTGTACCGGATTTACTGATTCTTGCTTAGAAGATGCTTTGAAAGCACACGTGCTGAAATTTTCTCTCCAACTTTCTCTCTTTAGCTCATGTGCCTAATTTTATTGTTGGATTGTTGGATCATTAGAGTTTCGCTGTGCCAATTTACACTGCTGTGCGTAATTGTAAAATGTAGTCTCCCTAGAAACACCAAATCATAAAATCAACTAAATGTTGCAGTCTGGGGTCTGACGCGCTTTATGGTGTATAGAGAGCTGAAGCATTCCTATATGTGACTATTTGAAATGATGTGAAATGTTTCTCGATAAGCTATTTTTTATTTTTATATTACATTTTGAAGACTATTGCAGGTTTTACAGAGTTTAGGGCAGGATTAAGGAAAAAGCATTCCAATTGTTGGGAATACTTTACAGTAAGGTACACACAATTGTGCTTAGTTACTAGAAAATTCCTTAGGAACGAATCAGAAACTAATGGGTAGATAATCAGTACTTACTGGTGAACACAGCGCAGGCTTATTAGGGGACTACTAGTTAAATATCAAGAACTAATGGTACTAGGGAACTCCTTAGGAATGAATCAGGAACTAAGATCCTGAGTTCAGAATTTCCCTCTCTAGAGTCTGCCACCTTGGGCGTTACGCGCGTGATGCTTGTCGGACGCTCAAAATCTCAAAATGCGCAGCGCCAGACGCTCAAAACGTGTCGCTAGAAGGCTCGGCGCCCCTTGACGGGCGTTCACATAGACTTAACATGTAAACCTGACGCAGAAATCGCGTGTGGTCTGAATGCACCATTAGATTCCCGTGAAAGCCGTTGCAGCTGCTGCAGGAGGAGCTGCTGTGACTTTTATGTAAAGCACTTTGAATTGTCTTGAACCTGAAAATGTGCTATACAAATAAACTTGCCTTGCCTTGCCTTCTAAATAGTTGTTTAGCGCAGTAAATGGTCCAGATTGTCCTGACAATGTCATACAGTCCGACTCATATGTCTTGTTGTGAGTGTTCTACATCACGTCTCCATCCCGTTCCGTTTTTTACAAACAGGCTATTTAGGCTCTGCACATTTTAAGTGATAATGTAAGCTAGCAATCAGAACCACTGCTGACTGCTCTAGTATATTTGTAAATATGTATCATATACTATTCTTTATTTTTATCAGCTGTCATTATGGTTTGTATGTGAGCATGACAACAGAGGAGGATCTATCAGGAGCAGGACAAGTTGAAGCAGAAAAAATCTGACTTACCAAGTATATCAGCAGTCATCACAACGTCCCGTGGTTGGTCTGAATGAACCAGCTAAATGTGAAATGGCGACGAGGCGAATGCACGGCTGTAACTGTTTATCGGTGAAACCAAAATTTTAGAAAGTACTCTAGGAAGCTGCTGGTCGCCTGTAAATAAGGCTGACAGCAGTTGCAAGCTTTCCCCCTGGTACGTCACTCCCGCCTTCTCCCTCCTTGGTCAGCAGCTAAATGGCCAACATAATCAGGCTTGCCAGAGAAAATTGTTGTTAGTCATTTTACAGGAAAGCTTCATAACAAATTTATAACACTGGGTGCTCAAAATGTCTCATGTTTTTAATCAGCCCGCAAGTGACTCAAATAGCTTTTGGATTTAAATATGAACAAGCTTTACTCTATAATAAAGAGTTGTAGTTTTTATACAGCTTTTCACTGTGCTCACAATTTAGGATCTAATACTGAGGGAAGGACACTTGAAATGGTTTGTCTGTTTTTTGATTTACTTGCACTATTGTCACACGAATCCCCTCTCCTCTGGAGAATAAGGCCATCAATCTCTGTGTCTCTTTCACACTTTCTGTCTGGCTCTTTCACCTTTTTTTTTCTTTTATTCCTTCCATCAGTCGATGCAGAGACAGCCATGATGCTTGTTTTTCAGACCTGAGACTTCTATCTGCCACCATCTACCAATGCAGTCGCTGTCAAATGTAAAAGCTAATGGAGGCTGTTTTATGTAGCCCAAGTGTTGTAGGTTATTACATTCATTGCTGCTGAACTTTCATTATAATTATAGGTCGTATGAACACAAATGTGAGCAAACAGACTAAATTAACTGTACTCATCTTTTTTTATCCTTTGGTGTTGAGGAGTAACAGAAATGGGCAAACCTGAAGAAATTCTATTGAGCTAATGAACAATCTGCCTTCTTCTCATTTGACCTTTGCAGGAATAGCAGTAATTATTGTGTATTGCTGTTTGTATTACAAGCAGAAATGTCAGATCTATCTCTGAGATTAATGTTGCCAGGTTACCGCTTAAGCAAATTAATTTATTCCATCAGCTACAACTTCATCTTTTTTTCTTAATATTAAGGATCAGAAGCGATGCTCATGTCTCGGCTCAGCATTCATTTAATTTATTTCATGAACGTAGCAAACAAATTCACATTGTGTGGTCACGAACTCATAATGAAACCTGACAGCAACACAGGCTTTTATCCCCAAAGCTGTGATGAGGGAAGGATTCTTATTCTTGGAAATATAAAAACGAAACCATTTGTGGTGTTCCTGAGAAGACTCCGTAATTTATTCATCTTAGTTTGTCTGCAAGGAAATTTCAGCAGGAATCAATTTCCATAAATTTCATAGTCTTGGTGCATTAAAGAATTTACTTCCTATTTTACTTGGTATCTACACCTGTATACAGAATGACTAATTCTGTAGCGCTGCAGTCTTTGATCTGTATCCACGTGGAAGAAACTGTATCAGCAGTTTAATTATAATAATGGGAACTGTGCTTTTTATTGACATTACTATGTATGTTTTATCAGATGACATCACTCCTCATCCAGCACCTAAAGCAGATCCGCTTTACTCCATTGACATATCTCCATCTACAAGCTGGATGGTTTTAGACGTTGGGAACCAATCCTAATTCCCTCCCTTGGTCCTACCACTTAGTTCTAACCCCCCTTTCCTTTTTTGTTGTTGTTGCAGGTATAAGGCAGCGGTATGGTTCAAGGATGAAGGGATTACAGCCTTTTACCTTTTTAACGGAGGCATTAAGGGCCATTGGGATTGTTTGATGACCACTACTTCATTTCCTAAAGGAAAGAAGCATTTTAACCCTGAGAACCAGAGGTAAGAGCCAATTATATGCACATATGTATACAGATAGAGCCCTCTGTCCATCCTTGTGTATATCGGTACGTTTTTTGAGAGAGCTTACAGATGCGTACCCAAACACAGCAAGCAGAGCAGTACCACTGGAAATGATAGGGACAGTAGCTACAAGCAACCAGAAAATGTGGCAAAGAAGAAACAAATGGTGGAACTTCTTGAAGGGAGGATGTGTACGGAAATGCGAAAACATCTGTAATGTAACCTCGCTGGTTATAGAGACAAAAGAACGGCCGGCATGTTTGGGTTTATCTCAAACTGACCTCTGAATTCGCAAATGAGCTCTGAACTCTGCATTGCCCTCTAGTGGATGCACTGCCTAGCAACCTGCCAATATGAAGCACTAATGGGGAGAATGGGAAGCAATGTTTACAAATGTAAATAGGTATGTACATGTCAAACATTGGTAGAGGGAGCATAAATGTGTCCTGTGGCTAATGAGGCAAAGGAAAGGGATCTAGGATGTGTCCTTTATCCAGCCTACAGCAGTTACCAATTTATTTTGCTGCCTTTAGCTTATTCACCAAACCAAAGAAATCTGGTGTAAATCTGCTCTTGAATAGTATGCACACATTTAAGATCAGTGTTTTCAGGCACCTGAAAGCTTGACTGGGTGCCTGTGTTTTCGCCTTTTCTCTATTCCCTTTCCAGTCTCCTCTGGTGATTAATGGTACAAAAGAAGAATCAGTGGTATGACCAAGCAGTAACCTTCGGACTTGAATAACAGCTTGAGGGTTGGATGGAAATGCACGTGTCTTAAACTTGAATGAAAATGCTGAAGTCTGCGGCAGAAATGAACAGATTGACACTGATTGGGGGAAGAAAAATTGATCAGTTAATTTTTCCCCCCTTTCTGAAAACTCCCTGGAGGGTGAAGTTAAGACATCCTTTTTAAATTGGATCACTTTCAGACTTGCTAACAGTATCTCTGCCTTCTCTTGTCTTAATAGAAAAATATAGTCTCCCAGTCAAGAAGGTGCATTAGCTTGAGGAACCGCTTTACGCTTTAGTCTACCTTCCTGCTCAACATGATCAGGGATGCAAAAGAAAATATATAACATTTAATTTTGATGTGGTAGATAAGATAAAAAGTATTGCTAACTATTTAAAATGGTTAAGATGTGAGGATATGTAATCCAATAATTACCATATTAATATAATCAACAGATCTCATTTGTATTTGGCACGGTTTCAGCCTTTTACATTTGTTTTATCCTCATACTTTTAATAAGAATTCCCCCCCAAAAGTGCTCTAATTAAAATCTTTTTTTTTTATAAGCACAGAGTCATCTGAGAAAACCACCATCCAGTTAAGTTAAAGACTGGCTGTGCAGTGATCTCAACGATACATGATGTGAATAACCATCATCCTCCTTGATATGTGTGATGAGCAGTATTTTCATGTATTTACATGTTTTCATTTGTGGGCTTCCTGTAGAGGGTGGAGAACTCAGTCAGAAAATATAGGACTTTACGTAATGGAACAGCCCGGAAAGTGGTGAAGGTTGTGAGGGTTTGTAATTTGCTTTGCCCTTTTTCCAAGTTGGCATGAAAACTTTGACAAACTTTGACACTTCCTCAGGGGTCCAGCCTGATGGCTTCCATCCAACGGAAAATGTGTAATGTGGTTTCTCATGTTTGCTGTGATTTCATAATATTTGCGTTCATCATTGGAGCCAAGGTGTTTCCAAAGCTTTTAGTGCAGAGGATGCTGGTTGGGCTGTGGCTAGTCAAGGTATTTTCACTCCCCCAGGTTCCTTATTTGCTTTCTATCAATCAACAAAAGATTTTTCTTCTTTTTTCTTTTTCAAAAAAACTACTTCTATTGGTTGTCGTTCTTAATAAGTAGATGCATACATGCTTGTGTTGGTGTTACATTGTCAGACAATTTACCAGACAAGTTCTCCTAAATATGCTCCACTTTCTCATTCTTTTTAGTGGAATAAATCTTTGTCCTACAGTGTAATCGTCAGATACCTCTTAACACAGATTCCCTGTAGGCTCTACATCTACAGTATTTGTGCACATTGTTTTCTACTAAACTACTTAATATTTTTTCCATTGGAAAAATATTCAAATTTCACAAAAATGGCTGCATCTTCTCAATATACCTGTTAATGTTTACGCCTGACTTTTTCAGCCCTCCTTGCATTTTTATTGTTTTCACACTCATTACACAACTTACAATTGCTGTGTAATGATATGAATTAAAATTAACTTGTAAATTCAGACTGTGCAGTCTCAACGGCCTTTATCGCCACTAATTGTTTTTGAGTAAAGAGTCCCTGCAGTGTTATTTGGGGGAAGTGTCACCCCTTATTTGTGTTTTTCTCTGCAATAATTAATCCGAAGGGTTTTGCAGTGTTTTTTAAATAAGTGGCAAACTCCATTTTCACCAAGATGTTTAAAAAGGAGTGCTTCATATCTCTTTTTTTTTCAGAAAAAATAATTCAGTTTGCATGACCTGTACTTGTCATTCCAGTTTGTTAAAAGCTAAGTAGAAAATCTGAACCTATGGTTGTTCTGAAATGGAGCTGATTACTGAAACCATTCAAGGCTCAACATCTTTGACATTGTTTAGATATTAAATGAAGCTCAATACAAAGGTAGATATTGGATAAAGTGTTCTGTTTGCTTCATGTTCGTTCATAATAAAAGCCTAACAAGTGATCAAATTACAGGGTTTAAGCCTCCTCTGTTTAGAATTCTACGAAGCCCTGGGGGTGATGAGAATTTTCCCCACGGGACTTTTTCTCAGCTTGGCATCCCCGAGGTGAACATCCTATTAACTCTTCGATGTTTCTGCAGAGACAGATTGGTTCATTTGAGTGCCAATGAAACGATAGACTTTTTGGGAAGTCACATTAACACATACAGTACATGCATTCTCTTGCTCTTAAATATCCGGTCACACACTGAGCAATACAGTACAGGTGCCAGTTGGTCCCCTCTATAAATGGCTCTAAAATGGTTTAGTGGCGACATAAAGTAAAGATAATTGGCTTTTGCCTTGAATTTAAAAGATGGTTCCTAAGGTGAGCCGCCATATGGCGTGCCGATATTAACAAACAGGTTCTGGCTTGGATCAAACCATTTTGGGCCTGTCTATAACCCACTTTAATGTCTTCCTCATGGCTGCGTATGCTCCATTTGAGCAGCATGTTCTCATACAAAGATGTAGTTACTGCACACCAGATCATGTTGAGTGCTATTAGTTTTGCATATCTTTTCACTGATCTACTGTGAGAGGGTGACCTCCAGTCATATGCTTTGACCCTAAGAATTTGGTATGCTATTCTAAGGATGTAAAATTACACGGTTAAAACTTGAAATGTGTATAAATTACACCTTAAGTGCTCGACTGGTGTGCTTTTTACATGCAGTGCCATGAGATCATATTGTTGTAGGCTGTGGTTTCTGTTTACATAGTTATCCAGATAGGATGAGAAGTTTTGAAAAAGTGGCTGATATTGACCAGTGGTTTTTAAGTGGGTAGAGCATATGTTTGACCTTTTTGAGTCAAGACTTTCATCCTCTCGAGGAGCAGATGCACTTAAAGGACCAAACATTTGGCAAATGTAACCCTGGACTTGTATATGTAAATGGCTCCAGAGAAAGGAGATCAATTTTCACATACTTTCCAATGTAGCTCGGCTTATTCGAGTACTTAACATGCTACAAATTTGTTAGTTTTCAATTTGCTTCAAGGCCTGAAACGGCAAGAAATGTGAAAACTGAACTTTCATATTAAACCTGCGAGTTGGCCCATCTCTGCACCAATTTAAAACTTAAAAAAAAATGCCACCACAAAATTTTAAATCCAGAGGCAGAGATGAAATTTATCACTATAGCACACTGGACTGATGATTAGTGGATCGGAAGCTTCAGTGTCTTGGCATTGTTATATGCTGACAGTGTTATCAAGACTCCATTGATGTTTCCTTGCTGTAATACAACAGGTGATTTCTGCTCTATGAGGATACCAGCTAATCCTCACAGGCGAGGTATTGTTCAAAAATGCTGTCCCGGCCTCTATGAATAGATACTGTCCAGTCTCCCAATATGACACTGGTTCTTTCTCCTTAAAGGTAATAAGACAATAGGCACGACTTGAGGATAACAAGGCCGAGCGGCAGTAGAAAGCTGAGATAACGAGGCTCCTGACAGGCAGCCAAGGTAAGAAATGGCAGGGAACCTGAAGCTCCCTTCTCATTACCAGTCCCTCACCCTCCCATTCCACAGCAAACTGTGTTTGCTCGATGTCGAGAATATGCCGCCGTGCAAGCTGTGACATCTCAACAATGAGCCAAGGACGCCTGAAGCCTGTTTTTCCATTTTGATGACAGCAGGGCCTTTTAGGATGAAATGTTATGGACTTGTATAATGTGTTGTGGATGGCATACACATTGTGATCAGAACCAGCTGTGGAGAAAACATTCTGGATTCTTCATTCAGGGAATTAAATCTAAATCTTACCATAAAACCATAGTTCTGATTAATCAGATTGCACAAGAGTGATTCATTCAAACAGCATATTTCTAAATCTTCTTTTCCCACTACATTAAACTTTATTTTATTTTAAAGGGGATCATAGCTTTTGGTAAGTGGATTAATTTTACTTAGTCAAATGATGGGTTTTAAGGTTGTTGCTAAATATAAACAAGAACACAATGATGATTTAATTACAAGTTGTTCACTTACTAAAGGATGAAAATGGCATCAAGTTCAATTTTATGAAACAAAAAGGCATCGCAGATTTAAAACTTTTTTTAATTAAAAAGGCCTTTTCTGACACATGCTCCTGTTTACTTAGTTACAATAGACAGTGGGCTACAGAAGAAATCAAACCAAAAACATGGACATTGTTCTGTCCTGTGTCCACATGTATAAGCTGCAGCTGTCTGCATGGCTCAACATGAAAATAACCTCATTTATTTAAATGTCTGATAATGAATCCTTGCAGATTAAAAAAATGGAACGTATAAAAACATATATAATGAATATTTAACCTATTCATCATGACAGCCTATGTGCAGCATGACATACGTGTACAGTACAGAAGATCTCGCATGCTAGGAAGTACCAATCCTAACGTATCTAATATGAGACTCTACCAAACATTGCCATCTAAATGAAACACAGTTCAAACCCCAACCAATTATATGGGAATGTAACAAAAACACAAACAGCACTGTCCACTTTAGAGCTTCTGCTAATTTTTTACTTCAGACAAACCACACAAAGAAGGTGTACAGTTAAAGACACTCTGCTGATGTCTGACTCATCTCTGTAGGGTAAAAACTCTGAACTAGCAGCCACAATCATGTCTTACTTTTCCTGTTTTGTGGTCAAAGGTTTCATTCCACTTCAAAAACAGCTCTGCTGATGTGCTCTGTATGACTCTGCCTTTGTTTTGAAATGAATCATGAAGGTCCTGTAGTTCCATGAAGGTGAAGGTTTCATACTGAAGTATTCACTCTCCCTATTATACGCTGTTTGGGGGTTCACCCATGGTGGTTCTAAGGTGAATTTGGGGGGCTACACCTTGATACTCCCGACTCTCGTGATTGAGAGCTGGTGTGTTCCTGAGATATTTACCTGATTACAACTCTCTCAAAAACTGCAAAACAGCAGGTTAAAGTCTTTAGCGTCTATATTTCCACAGCTCCTCATCAGACACTACTTGACTAATTCCTTGAGGAACTGGGCTGCTATTCTGTTATTCTCCTTTAGGGGGCGATAACCCTTAAAATTCTCTTCCTGTTCCTGGTGAATTTACACCAACACAGCGACACGTGTTTGATTCTGACTCTTCTGTTGTAGTCTAACATGTCTTGGCTTTCTTTTAACCCCTTGATCTCTGGTATTCTGGCCTTTTTAGTTTTATTTCTTTTTATCTAATTTATATTTTTATATGATTTTATTTGTTTTCATTTAGTCTTTTTATGACTTCAGTTCAGTATTAATTTATTCACCTTTACTATATTGTTTGTTGTTCATTTATTTTATATCTTACTTGCATTTTATTTTGTTTTATTCCTTTTTCTTTTTTTCCCTAAGTTTTTTCCCCTTTTGTATCTATTTTTTTTTAGATATTTGTAAATAAATTCAGGTGTCAACGGATTAAGATCAAGATTATAAATACCATTCTTCATATTTGTAAAGATGTTGGGAATGCCGTTTAGTACAGGAAGTAAAAAAAAAAAAAATGGGCCTCATGATGAAATGGTTAAAACATTCATTGCTCAGATGAGGTCCAGCATGTTTGGCCTGAAACTGGCCAGGACTACCATAGTGTTAGTACATTCCTGGCATTGATGCATGGAGGTGAGTGTGATGATATGGGACTGCAGGAATACAAAAATGCACAGCAAAAAATGCGGAAGAACAGGATATAGATTCATGACTCCAAATCTGTAGAAGTTTGGCCGAAGAGGAATACTAAAAAAACGTAATCTGATTTTGTAAAGAAGAAAAAGTAACATACATGACTTGGTTATGTGCTCTGCAGACCTAAATCTAACAAACTCTGATTATTTTAAGAAAATGGGTTTGGATCTACAGAAGTCAAAGGTTTGGACACATGTAGTAATTCATAATGAATGCGTAAACGTGATCACACTGTTGACTGGTACTGTTCCTTCGTTCGTTCATTCATTCGAGATCGTATCCAACTCTGTAATGGTTCCACAGGATTGTAAATGAATGACAGGGTATTCGTAGATGGGTAAGGTTTATGACAGACTAGATTACTTCCTCACTCTATAATTCTGACCAAATTTCCAAATGACTTTTACCTATTTGTGGCTTGCTGGCATCCTCTCCAAATAATACATTGATGAGCACATCTTGGCATAGTTTCAATCATACATTTCAGTTGACAAAGACTCAAAGTGTCAAGCTGCTTTCTGTGATGGTACAGAGGCCCTTTCATTGAAACACAACATCAATGCATAACAAAGGCACATAATCAGGAAAAACAGTACGAGTCTGTGTGTTTGGCCTATCTACAGTCTACATATGTATCCTGCTATAAATGTATGACGCATCATGAAAAGAGAATCGGAGAATAACAAGCATGCACTGCTGAGCAGCTGAGATCTTCTTCTGTTCAGAAAAGAAAGACAGAATCATCTTTATAGACCTGGAAGAGTCTTTTTCTTTCAAGATAAAGTGTAATTAAAGGAAGACTGATGCAACAACGGTAAATATGTCTGCATCCCTGTGTTTATTGCATCAAATTCTAGATTTGTATGAATAATCTATACGGTGATGTTTCTTTTGAAATTTGTTTTTGTTATTGCACCCTGGAAGACTTTGTCCCGTTTATATTTCTAGATTATTTGACATGTAGTGATATTACACAGGGATATATCCACTTGTTTATAACCATTAGTCTCAGCTTGTGTTCAGTGTCATTTTAAATGAATCATTGCTGCAAATTATGAGCAACTTAGTTTCTGTTTTCACTTGCCTAAGTTCATTTTCTTCCATTCAAACACTGGTATGTTGGAGCAAAATACTATTAATTATTCATAATATAGAACTCTAACCATCTCTCTTATGCTGTACAAGAATTTAGCTTTTCTTTGCATTGTGCCTAAATGGAACAAAAACTGGTAGGAAATGTGTTTTTTAAACAGGACTGTAAGTTTACTACCACATCCTCCAGCATTCAAATGAAGACGCGAACACTTTTTAAAGAATCCTTTAAATTCGATTTCACTTGCTTTTGAAAACATTTTTGACATGGGTTGAAACAAAAAAAAGCAGCAAAAAAACAAAACTATTTTCCCAGTTTATATTGTTGGTATGTGCTGCTCCATCTGCAAAAGATCAAATTTGGCGTAAGGAGCCTTCTAATAGGCAAGGCAAGTTTATTTGTATAGCACATTTTCAGGTTCAAGACAATTCAAAGTGCTTTACATAAAACATTAAAAGCATTACAGATATGAAAGGAAAAAAAAGCAGCTAGAATTACAATAAAATCATTTAAACACAAAAACAATCATAAAATGATGTGCCTCCCGTGCTGGACTTTACAAACATGTCCCAAAATGTTTGGTAATTAGGGCTGGGCGATATGAACCAAATTTCATATCACAATAATTTTTACCTGAATCACGATGTATCAATATGTACCTTGATATTTTTTTGTCAAGTAACCAAAGAGATTATCATTTTTAGCCTTGAGCGCTAAAAGCACTTTTATTAAGGATCAACAGCACATGTGCATTAAAATAGTTGACTGAAATTAATGTAGCTGTATATTAAAATATTGAAAAATACTTTTCAATGACCATAACAAAGATACAGTTGTGTAAAATGCAAAAAAAGATACTTTCGACTCAAAACAAGCTATAACGATGTTCCCTCATTCTATATCTCGTTGTGAAAAGTCTCGATTGATTTGGAAATCTCTATATTGCTCAGCCCTAATGGTATTCTTCATATAGTTCAAATTCACATGCAGCATAATGATGATTTCTTAAAGGGCGCTATGAAAGCTATTCTTCAGCTACAGCTAAAACCCAAAGTGTGTAAAGGATTGCTTTTTAATGCCTGCTGTATTTAATAAGTTGGTCCTAGGCCATATCTCCACCATTAAATGCATGAAATTGAACGTTTTTTTTTCTTTTTTTTGCCTTTTCTCATGTCTTAACTAATATATCCAACACCGTCCTGACAAAATACTTGTCTGTCTGTATCATTTATGAAGCAGACTTTCACTTTCACTTCAACAGCAGAGCATTACAGCTCGGAGCAGTGTTTGCTTTGGGAAGCAGAGAAAACGCCAGACAGTTTAAATTAGAATAATTTCTCCTGACTAAACACCAAACCAATCATTTGAATAGCTTTCAGCCTTGAAATTTGATGGATGTCTTCTCTGTTTTTAAAGTAAAATGGATTTAGTTTTAAACTAAGCATGATGAATTGATTAGTTGCTTTATGTAAGTCACATTAATTAAGCACAATTGCACTATTAATGTTTTTCAAAGCTTTCTTGGAGTGAAAGAAACTTTAATTAGAAAAAAAAACAAAAAAACATAAACCCACTTAAGCTTTGATATCTTGGCTGCATTCATTGTCTTATTGAGGGTTTCATAGACAAGTCTGTTGGAGGAGCTCTGTGTACAGCACATCAGAGGGGGAACGGCAACAAAGACAAACCTAAATTTTAACATGTCTAATAAAAAAGTGCACAGAATCAAGAATCTATCCATTTATTCACACAGGGTTAACTTTGTAAGACTGAGTGTTGCTGATCCATATAACCCATCAGTTTCCAGTTCCATTAAGAATCACATTAATTACTTATCACCATACCATTTACCCCATCACCCTTCCAGTCTTTGTCTCCAACGTCGTGTCACAAACAATTAAGCCAACAAAGATGGAAGTTAATTAAATTACAGGCAGTGCTGTATCATTTGTTGCGAAGTCATTACAATTAAAGAGCCTGGAGGGTAGAGGTTATTCATGTCAGTCTTTGTTTCGGAGCACAAGTCAGCACAATGACTCCTGTTGAGCCATAAGTTACATCTGGGAGACCAACTTGATGTGGTTTTGAGTAGCTGAGGTTGGGTCAGCGGATCATTCCAGTTCACCCTGTGAACCATCTGTCTGTCTGGACCTCACGCCCTTGTGGGATGTTTGTGCTTAGCATCTTCGTTTTTACCGTGCCAGTTACTTATTGGTGAGAAATGATTAGAAAGGCTTTTTGTGGAAGATCCATGTTTCTGTGAAAGAAAAGCAGGTTATTTTTCCCCCTTTTTATTAGTTTACACAAAAGTCTAAAAAAACAAACATATTTTTGTTGTTTTTATTTAAATGTTAGTGTAATAAAACATCCCCACAGAATGATGCTGCCATTACGTGTCTGACTGTTTATAATGAATGCGATGCTCAATTTCTGGTTTCCTCTGGACACATGAATGTCTTTGTGAATTATGGTCCAGTAGTTCAGCTTTAGCTTTCTATGGTCTGAGAAGCATTAAGGGTCCTTTTTCCATATAACAAATGAATCCATTTAGGACTAGCTAGACTATTTGAGTTGTAGAAGCAGCTCGAGGTCGGATGCATCGAAACCACTCTACCATGTCGTTCTTAATGTTTTTTTTTTCTTTGTTATGTCTTTCCCGTCTTTTTGCCTTACCCATGAGTATAACTGGTTGTTCTGCAGAAAAATAATTCTTCCTCCTGGTGATGGCTTACAACTCTGATAATGGCCTGACCTCCTTGCATGAATAAAACCTATAAAATGCTATAATTATTATTTTGTGTTTCAGATTTCTATTTTGCAAAATTCTCACAAATCTGAAAGCTTAATAGATACTTTTGTTTCTAATAACTTAAATGACTTTTTCTAAAGAATCAATAATACTGCTTGTTAATCATAATGGGAACATTTTATTCAATCAAGTGCCTTGACTCTTACAACCTGGAAGAAATGCGACACAATGACTTAACTCTTGACTTGTACAAGTTGGCAGCCATGGTAAAAATTGGATTTCCCTAACTCTGTGGAAGTGATCTTTGTAATAATCGTGGCCTGCAGCATGTCAGTGAACTGCATCATCATAGTGCTGCCCTTTCTATCATTATGCTTTACTCCACATTTAAGCTGAAATTAAACATTTTAATTTCTACTGTTTTTAACATGTTTGATATAAATTCTGAGAAGCACTCATATTCTGAGTTACTCAAAGCTGTAGGAATGCAAATACAAAGCCCGGGCCATTTTTCATGAAATTTGTGATACACTCACATTTAGCCCACTTATCAGTCATATGCACAAATTCTTAATCAGAGGCGAAAAGGATTAATGAATGAATTACATGCTTTACTGATCCCTGCTGAAGAATTCTGTGTTTTTTTCCCTCGTCCCTCTGCAGGAAGGTCAAAATGAAGGGTCAGCTACAGAAAAACACCCCAGGAGCTAATAGAGCTTTTCTTTTAGAGGATATTGAAGCAGGCTAGATCCCCTATTGGACTTGATTTACTGTTTCATTTATCCATTTAGTCATGTTTAGAGAGTATTTAGAGACAACCCCATTTTTATGCAAAGAAAATGTAAAAAAAATCTCTCATTTCAATATACTCAAATTAATGATACAGCAAATATGGAGTATTTTTTCTGCAAGGGCATTAACTGAAATACCGATGAAGGGAAATGAGCTCATCCACTTAACTTTTAAAATGACTCCTCCACTTTTTATGATGAGGGAAGAGTCTGCAGTCTTTTTAAAGGTTTTGGTTACCTGGTTTGCCCACAGTGTCCTGTCTCCCAGTGTCACCAAGAAAGAGAGCCCCATCTGCTGCCACCCAGGGGGATAAGTGGAAGATGATGAAATGATGGCACACACAGCTTCTCCTGGCTCTGTCACGCCTGGGTTTTACTCAGAAAGCCTGCCACTGTGCGTGTGAGTACATAATCGACAGCATCTAACACCTCCTCAGTCACTTGTTGTTTTCACAGCCTCCTCTGCAGAGATACTGACTTAAAATCCTCTTGCTTCTGCAACACAGACTTTGATTATGCACTGTTTAATCAGTGTTATGAATCGTATTTGCTTAATCATAATAATTTGCTTGTATTCTTTCTCCTGTTTTGCTTTGCTGTATCGTAATTGCTCAGCAGTTTATTTCCTCGGCATGGCAGATATGATTATGTTACAGACTGGAGAGTAGTATTGGTTTCCATGGAGCTGTAAGGCCAAGTCTCTGACTCCGCTGTTTAAGAGTCTATTCTCTGTCTCAGCTTCCTCCCTGCAGGTGTTTTAAAAAGTGTGCTCTCTGTCTGTGTAGTTCCTGGAACATTCCCACCCTTTTTTTTGTTGTTGTTGTTTTTTGTGACACAGCTTTTCTTCTCTCCTTAGTGTTCAAACTCTTGGATACCAGAATTTGCAGCCAAGCCTGCAGGCCAAATGGAAAGTGTATGATGCCATATGTCGTTTCATTTCATTGTAGTCTTGAACATGCACAAGACGCTGCCTTACTCCTAAAAAGGGGGCACTTTTAAAGCTTGTTGTGAAGTCGGTTTTGCATTTACGGTAAAATTTTTGCTCAAGGTCTGAAAGAGATGAGTGCATATGTTGCATCTGGCCTCAGTGGGTGAAGGGAAAGACAGCCCCACGGAATCTTTTACTCAGAGTAGAGAGCAGGAATACTGCCATCATGTCTGCTCTGTGGCTGTGCATGGAGAGTGTATTTCAGCTTTGTAAACATACAAAATGAAAGTTCAGTATCCACAGAACTGCTTTTATATTGGACTTGATTGTTTCTCTATATCAGCTGAATATTTAGACTGATTAAGATGATCCCATGTTTTCTATTAAAAAATACAGAAATGAATACATTTATCTAACTTCAGAGTGATACTGGAAAGGACATAGTTGTTAAACCTTAGAATACATTAATCATAGATTGATTACTTTGATCAACCGTAAATAATAAACCAAATTGTAGCTACTAAATCTTAAGAATAGTTATGTCCTTCTTAGCTGGCTTTTTGGTTATAGGGCAGCATGAAGGTAACATGATGCCAATCTATAACATTTATTAATACCTAAGCCTAACAGTGTATTATTCTGATCTAAGACCCATCATGAGTGGCATCAAAACTGAGAAGTGAGAAGCCGTTAGATAGCTTTGGTTGAATGCGCCTTAAACGTTGTTCTGTGGCACACCACAATTTGACCTTAACTATTTCTTTACAAGCATCTTGAAACATGTGTTTGTCAAATCTTGCTAGTTACAGTTGGACTACTTTTTCCTCCATAGAAGCCATGACTTCCGACCTTCATGCTGCAGCTTTAATGGCATTGCTTTGTGACTGGAGCTGAACAACAGAAATCAGGTGGGATGTACAGTACCGTCCTCTTCCGCCTATCTGGGGTGGGGTCTCCCGGGCAGCAGCCTGAGCAGGGCAGCAGGGACTTCCCTCTCCCCTGGGCCACATCCCCGGCACTTGATACTGTCCTTCCACTTCCAGTGTTACAAGAGAAATCAAAAGTCGGAGAGAAGAAAAGGTTTTTCTAAATCCTCCACTGTTGAGTTTGTTTGGAATTGGATAAGTTCCTTCAGATAATCTGGTGTATTGCCATGTAAGCAATGGTACAATGACCAACAGATTGGCTCAAACTGATTTGTCTGTGAAGTGCCTTGAGATGACATTGTCGTGAATTGGCGCTATACAAATAAAGCTGAATAAAATTACGTGAAGAGAGATTTTTTAACCAATCCTCATTTACTTTGAGCCAGTAGAGGACTGGGGTGATATGGTCAAACCTGCATCTCCTTGCCAGGATCCTGGTGCTGGTCTGAATGTACTAAAGCCTCTGAAGGCTTCTGCCAGGAAAAAGTGGAGGACTACAGTCATCCAGGCTGGAGGGGACAAATACATGGACCAGCCTCTCGGCATCAGTCAAGAAGAGGAAGGGTTGGAGGTTGGCAGGCTTGCAGCATTTTTCAGATGAACGTATGCAGTTTATAGAGTTGTTGGAAGTATTACTCCAATGATAGGTGGGGGTCAAATCTGACTCCCAGATTTGTGACAGAAGGAGGACGGGGAATGATCTGGCCAGAAAATGATACAGGTGACGAGGGAGCTGGTTGGAGTGCCAATGACAATGACCTGTTTTATTTGTTATGCTGGAGAAAGTTATCGGTCATCCATGTAAGTACTGGTAATGTGGCTGCAGGGGAGGTGGAGTGTGTCCTGACGTAGAGCTGCTTTGTATCGTCATCGTAGCCATGGAAAGGGATTTCATGCTTGCTGACAATGCGGCCCAGCGGGAGCATGTAGATGGTAAACAGGGTGGCCTAAGGACCGACCCGGAGGGACCCAGCAGGTGACATAGCAGGGACTTGATTTAGTCTCCCCCTGTTGTGGTAAACGCACTGCAGGGGAACACGGATTGGTACGAGGTTGTTACAGATGTTGCATCAAATTATTTGTTCATTAATGTAGTTTATTTTAACCCGATAAAATCAAAGCAGTAAATTTATGAGTTTCAGAGTTCTCTGAGAAAGTTCTTGAATCACTCCTAAGCTAAGACTCCTTGTCACAGAAAACATGACAAAAAAAGTCTAAATCGTGTCATCAGCTCTCCAACGGTGCTAAATCTGCTGTTTCTCACTGTTGCTATTTCCCAAAAGAATTTGGGGATATATATTAGCTTCATTTGATGTAGACAGGGAAGCCTGGAACAGACAGTGGAGGGCAAAATTTGTAATAAATGTCCAAAGCCAGACTCCCTTACATCCACCTTGACACAGGAGCTGGGATATCGGCTTTTCTTTTAGTTCAAAACAAACATTTTTGGCCTTCACACAGACACAGTCCATTCCTCATGGGGCTAAGAATGGCTTTTCTAACTTCACTATAGATCCATATGCTTCTTACAAGTTATTGGGGCACTGAACCTACATGATATCCAAAGGAAAGCAATCCAAAGGTGTTTGGGCAGGTGTTTAGTTAAGTCTTAAATATTGTCACCCTTAACTAAACAGTGAAGGAATGCTCACTGTTTTGTTATGTCTTACAAAACAGCTCTAAGTCACTCCAGATTGAATCCTTAACAAAAGTTTGTAGTTTTTTCAGTGATCCAAATCAAACTGCTTGTAATTGCACTGAATTTTGTGTAACAGTTGACTATTTGTGTACAATTTTAAATGATGAGATGTTGGGAGCTTGGATGAAAGCAGGTTGTTCTATAAGGAAAGCTGTTTCTGTTGTCACCAGCAAGCTTTCAGTCAGTGATGCTTTGTTTTGTTTATCAATTATGAATCCATTTGAGCTACAGCCCATCGCCACTGCTGTTCTTCCTGGGGTCCAACCCAATATCCATTCACACAAATTACGCAAATAATGTGACATGTATCCAAAATCCATTGATGCCAAAACACACACAACTAAATGGATGGATAAATAAATTAATATTGATAATCTACAGTAGTCCTCCAAAACCAACAATAACACTATCCTAACAAAAAATAATTTCCTCACCGTTGTATACAGTCTATGAACTGCTTCAATGATAATTTTACTGATAGAATAGTTGAGCCAAGTAGCATATACTGCTTTTTTTTGTAATATTTCAAACCTGTTGATTTTGCTCCACCCATTTGAACAGTTTGTTGCTCTGCCTCCGTGATCTTACTGAGCTCATTCACAGTTGAATCATCGGCATACATCAGTTTTTGCTCTATTTAGAATTGGTGTTAGACGATTTGTAAAAATGCTGTATAACAATGGAGTTGTTCTCTGTGATACAACTTCAATTGATCTGGTGATGTTTCCACTGCTTATGTGACAACACATATAATATACTGATATCTAACACATTATTTCTCGCAGTTTCAGGTGAGACAGACTTGCATTAAGTTATCACTTTTCGATTTCTATTAAGACATCTATGTGGATGCTTTTATTTACATTACCAGGCAGGATTCGGTCATTCTGCATATGTGCTACAAGATGATGCCATTGGATGAAGAAATGAAAGCCTGGACGATGAATAAACCTAAAAAAAAATTAGGAGCTTTGTCCTTTTTATAGAATAACTTGGATCTGTCAAACTTTTATAAACAGTAAACTACGCTGATGGGGAAGAAACAACCCCCAAGAATGAGAAACATTCAATTTTTTCAACTGATTCAAAACATTGTTGTTCACAACTTGCCATGTGTAAGTTAAGACCCCTTTTGCATCCGTTTTGATACCCAAATTACCTCATTAATGTTACTTTTCACCACAGGAAACTTCTATAGCTGCTTATTACCTTTAAGCCATAAGCAGGAAAGCAACTTGACTATTAGACCGCGTAAAGTCATCAAATTATCTTTTACATTTTGTGCTAAGTTTATAATACTGCAAACAGTTTTACTGATACTTTCCACATGACCATGGCAACTATCCAACATCCAAAAAGGGATGCACAAGGGATAAACCTGCAGGATTTAAAGGACTAAATTCTCAGCAGAATTTGGAAAAACTTGTCCATCAGACTGCTACAGTTAGAGACGACTCCAGCAGCAATGTTTCGGGCTAACACCAAGAAAGTGGATCATATAACTCCAGTTCTCAGATCTTTACACTGGCTTCCCAGTTTGTTAAAGAAGTGACTTTAAAATCCTGCTGTTTGTTTACAATCTGAATGGTTCAGGATCAAAATACATTCAGGATCTTCTGGTTCGTTTATGAACCAACCAGATCCCTCAGGTCCTCAGGGTCAAGTCTACTTTCTGTTCCCAGAGTTAGAAGTAAACCCGGAGAGGCAGCGTTCAGGTTTTATGCTCCTCACATGTAGAACAAACTCCCAGAAAACTACATGTCTGCTGAAACTCTCGGCTGCTATAAATGAAGCTTAAAAGCTTTTCTACTTGCATCTGCCTTCCATCAAAGCTGTTAGTTTCTCTTTCGCTTTTTCTTTTATTTCATTTTATTTGAATTTTATATTAAGTTTCTTTTTACTTTTAATGTTTCTTCTGCCTCCCACTGTATTGCTTTTAATGTTTTAAGTAAAACGTATGGAATTGCCTTCCCTTCCACACTGACTGCTGACTCGAAGGGAAATGACACAGTTGATAGTGAGAATGGGTTAAATTCCCAAGGAAAATGTTTTTTCTTTTGTTGTTGTTGTTCAAATTGGGTGATATCTAAATACCCACTGATGTACATACATATCGGAAGCTTAGCAGAATAAACACCTTAATGTATATTTTTGAGATTTTCTTTCTACTGAAATAAAAGTAACATTGGAAAAAGTCTTGACCTCAGTAGTTCCATGCAATATAATAGTAATAATAGTATTAGTCCTGTGTATTTTATACATCTATAATTTTCAGATGTGTATCAAGAAAATTACTCGTAATTACATTTTTAATAATATCTTTAATGGTAATTTTCTGATGTACACAAATAGGACAAATCACTTCTTTTTCTACATATACATTATTACAGTCCCATTATTACCCCTTTTGTCTTGCATTGTCTTAATAATAATTCACATAAAGATGGAAGTTCTGTAGGATGAAGACAAAGTTTTTTTTTTCTTTTTTTTTAAATGTAAAAATCTTAGTATCTGCAGGGTCTAATTTAAGATGCTCCTCCCTGGTTGTCAGGTTTCTTCTGTCTGTTGCAGCAGCTAATCAAACAGCCGCTACCAGATTCACAGTATGAGTGAGGTGTACCAAACAACTGCCACCCTGTATCAAACATAGTTCCCTGCCATTAACTCATCATAGCCTCTCCCTGGAAGCCCCCCCTGAATCGCCCAGCTTGTAATAAAGACCGTGTCACTCTGTGGCTTGATACGGTTGTCTGAGTCTATCAAGATCCAAGTTCCTCGGGGAAAAATGGAAAAGGATTGCAGAAAGAGATCTATAGAAGCTGGGAAAAATGAGATTGAGAGCTCTTTTCCTTTTCATGTTGAGATATTTTGAACTGATGTTCCACTTTATCACGGCATAATGACATGAGCGCTACAAATTTGCAGGCATTTGGAGATAAGTGGAGGGAGTCATTGAGGAGATTTTTTGGCTTGATTTTATAATAAGTTAGGATTATGGAGAAACGTGTGGACACTTTTTCATAAAGCTAGATCTTCATTTGAAATTTTATGTATTTAAACGAATAGCTGGAATGCTGATAACATACCAACAATTTTGCACTGCTGATAGATCTCCATACACGCATACGTTTCATGTGCTTGACCTCTTCTTCCCACCTCACGCCCACCAAATCCACTCTGAGACACAGTTATTTGCCCCGAGGTTACTTGCCTCATTGGCTTCAGGCTAATAGCACTGACCTCAGTCACAATGAAAGCCCTTTAAGTGCCTTGTACTTTCTGAACTCAAACGTTTCACAGACCTCCCTCTTGACTCTGTTTTGCCACTATCGAGCATACAGTCAGCATCTTGTCTAAACCTGGGTGAACCTGATCCATTTTCCCCTCCACCTTTCCCTGTTCAAGAGAAGAGGGCGTAATGTGTTGTACAGGTGGAGAGAATGACAGTCGTTTCCCGTCAACAAGGGGCGGTGTGGTGTTCAAATTACAGGAAAAAGCTGTGACAGAAGCCTTGTATTTTTCTCAGATTAGATGAAAAGCGACAATATGTAGCTGAACTGCGATTACGGTCTACTGTCAGAAGAAAAATGCTACATCTGAAATGGATTTCCCAGCATGGGTATTAGCGTGAAGTGGGCTTTATTCTGATGTGCTGATGTCAAAGTGTGCTGTTCATGTTTGACTGAGCTGAATGAAGTTCCAGTTATGGGCCTGAAGTGGCTGAAATGATGTGATGCCGAGTTTTCCACATAAAATGACCTACTGAAACCATCAGAGGGATGAATTTGACATTTAAAAAATATCACTCTTATATTGACTCAACTTCTTCTGGACTTTTATATTTAGCCTTTCAGAAAACTTTCATGTCTTCAAATAACAACGTAAAGTGTTAAATGGGTCATTCTTCACTTTAGATTATTGAAATAGTTGCCTATGAAGTTGCTGAGGCAGGGGTAAAGGTGCAGCAGCACACAGAAGACCGATATCTCAGATCATTTAGATGTAAAAATTACAAGCCAGTTATGACTGACTGGCTTGCAGCCATATTCATGTGGCACTATAAACTTACCCTAAACATGTACGGGTATGTAATATGCTGACATGCTGGTGAAATGTGTGGAAAGCAGGAAAAAATATTTTTGGGCTCATGTGAAACTTTAATGTCTGGCACTGTTGAAAAATGTAATTATTTCCTCTTCTATCACAAAACTGGGTTAGCCAATCTGGTGGAACACACTCACACCCATGTTGTTTTCATAAAGCTCCCACCCCCATTCAACCTCTTTCTCAATACATGGTATTTTAAAATAATTTGAAATTAATAATGCAACATAGTTGTTGTCCCACATTAATTAGTGAACTGATGATAAATTTAGAACTTCTGTCGACATCTTTCATATACAATCTCTGGATGAAATATTTTATTATATATATCTTTGCACATTTAGAGGCTTCCTCTTAATTGGATAATTAAGTAAATGTCTGCTTAGTAAATGGGGATTAGCTCTTTGCATTTTTCTGTTAAATCCAAATGCAAAACGATTTCATGTTATCTCTGCCACAAGAGGCACTGCATTGCTCCTTTTAATATCTAGCATCAAGGCATGTAGGAGGAACTGCAGTGGCTGGTAATCGCACAAATTCCTTCTTTAGAGCCGGCGCCTCGTCTGTCTGATCTGGGCTAGTGTAAAAACATGGCTGAGGGCAAAAACTGATGTCACTTGAAGAGAGAAATTGCTTAAGGAAGCAATAATCGGTTAATCCTCGTTTTAACGGGATTCAACAATAATGAACATAAGTGAAGTTTGTCAGCTAGTTTAATTTACCAACATACAGTATCATTAATTCATACCTCTCGAACTTATACATATTTTGCCAGGTTACACCCACAAACTTTAATGTGTCTTTTTATGGGATTTTGACCAATGCAAAGTAGTGCATAACTGTAAAGTGGAAAGAAAATGATTCATTTTTTTAAAAAAAATTTACAAATAAAAATAAGTGTGACATG
Source organism: Atherinosoma microstoma (assembly GCA_037177055.1). Taxonomy (NCBI): domain Eukaryota; kingdom Metazoa; phylum Chordata; class Actinopteri; order Atheriniformes; family Atherinidae; genus Atherinosoma; species Atherinosoma microstoma. The sequence goes on from JBBBVU010000026.1 coordinate 7,742,646, forward strand.
TATTTCTATTCTGCTCCCCTGAGTCTTACTTTGAGGAACCACCTTATGCTGCAATCACTGCTGCAGGTCTTTGGGGAATATCTCGACCAACTTTGCACATCTAGGCTGGAATTTTTGGCCCATTCTATGCAGACGAGCTTAAACTCAGTCAGAATGGATGGTGTGCATCTTTGAACAGCAATTAAGTCTTTCCACATATTCCCAGCTGGACTTTGGGTCATTCTAACACATGAATACGCTTTGATCTAAACCATTTCATTGTAGCTCTGGCTGCATGGATGAACCTCTGCCCTCGTCTCGTGTTTTTTGCATCCGTGTTTTTCTTCCAGGATTGCCGTGTATTTAGCGCTCTCCATCTTTCCATTAACTCTGAGCAGCTTCCCTGCGATGAAAAGCATCCCCACAGCATGATGCTACCACCATCCTGTTTCACAGCAGGGGCGGTGTGTTCAGGGTGATGTGCAGTGTTAGTTTTCAGTCATGCATGGTGTTTTTTGCATTTAAACTAAAAAGATCAACAGTGTTTAATCTGACCAGAGTACCTCATTCCACATGTTTATAGTATCATTTTATGGCTTTTGGTAGTCTGTTAATGGGACTTCTTATGACTTTCTTTTTGTCACTCTTTCATAAAGGCTAGATTTGGGAGGTAGCAATAGTTGTCATGTGGACAGATTCTTCCACCTGAGCTGTGGAACAATGCAGCTCAGCCCATCAGTTGAATTAGACGGCCATGTCTAACCCAACTTTAAACTTAATCCCTTACCTGTCTGGTTTGTTTTTTGGTCGTCATGATGCTGTTTGTTGATTGATGCAAACCTCTGAAGCTGTCACAGAACAGCTGTAATGGTTAATTACACAAAGGTAGAATCCATTTACTAATTAGGTGACTTCTGAAGGCAATTGGTTGAACAGGATTTTATTTTAAGGGCACCTCAGTCAAGGGGGGCTGAATACAAACACGCTAAACTTTTTGTATTTATATTTAGGAATTTGAAAATCTTGTATAATTTTCTTTCCATTTCACAATATTTGCACTACTTTGTAATTTGCACATAAATCCCAGTTCAAGAGGTATAAAAACTTTCTCAAGGCTCTGTAACAGGAAAATGTTAAGGCTCAACTTTTCCTTTAGCACTTGAAATTAAAATATTGAAACTTTTTGAACTGGCCGTGCAGGTTACATTTATTTTATTGCAGAGTCTTTTTGTTTATTCAGTAAGTTTAATTAAATTTACTTTCTTTTTCCATCACATATATTGTTAGCTTTCCTGCGTTTTATTCTCCGTCCAATGACACAAACCTGTTTGACTTTAATATAGGAAGTCAAATACTTTGAAATATAACGCATTAAATGTGAAAATATTTGTTCTGCTCACTGCAACTGGATAAACGACCCTGCTTTATGATGAGCTGTGTGTTTGTGAGACTTTTATTAGCATGATTGACACCTTCTTTAAGTGCTGTGTATGGCTACTGTACCTGTTCCACTCTTCTACTAGGCATTTCTTATACTTGCATAAATGTTTCCAGAGATGGAAGCTGTCATACTGTGGGAAAGAGTCCTGCTGCTGTAGAACAGGAAACAATAATTTAGCTCTGTATGCAATGGGACTGGGGAGCAGGAAGATATAATATGAATACAGCTGCTGTCAGATAAGAGCAGTGCTCTGGGGGGGAAATAAATGTCCTGAGTGAAAACAAAAAATCAAATGAAATGTCCATAACATGGTTAAGAGGCAGGATGTGTCAGAAACTTAGAAACAGAGTCAAATAGAACCACTATATATAATGTTCTAGTCACTGAAAATCCTTTTTTAAATATCTTTTTTACATTTCTGTATATGCATCTGTAATATAGCCTATCTACAATCAATAATTCTTTACTATTACAAAAAATGCTTCATAGTTGAAGATATTTGATTGCCAAACCTCTGTAGTTGGACATTAGGCTCAAACTCTTTTGATGGACAACTGAAGAACCCATTAGTAAGAAAGTGTTTGACTTCTGAACAGATGTGACTAAAAGTGTTTGACGTTCAGTTCAAATTTCAACCCAATCAGACTGAACAATAAGGGAAAAATGAGGCTTAGAAAGAACCACACAATGAAATTTAGCTCTGAGGGCTGCAAGTCTTACAAATTTCTGTTTTTTTTTTCAAATAACCTCGCTAAGTAACCAAAATTCAAATGTGCTCTTAGCGTGACAAAAATCTTGAGGACCATTTGTGTGCTTTGCCAAGCCCATGCAGCCCAGCATTTGTAACTGAAGGCCAAATCTTTCTGCATTTTTCTCTTCAGGTGTCAGCTGCTCGAAAATGAAATTTCACCTCTTCTTGGAAGCAGTGGCTCACCTCCTTTATGCCTCCTCTCTTAAGGTGGGTTCCTATTATTGTGGGCTGGTTTCCTTGACTTACACTTTGTGTTTGTCATGTGTCCATATTTTGTACAGCAAGTCCTTCGAATTCAGTTATCAAAGAAAAAAAGAAGCATGTTTCTGAAGGCATCACTTCAGACAAATGGTGCATGATCCTGACTTTTTCTCACCTCTGACAAACAGCCAGCTCTTCTTGTCATGTATGCGACAGGTCTTGCATCTGGGGTGTGTATGTGTAGATGTGACCAGGGAGAAGTCAGTTATCCTCATGTTGCATCACACTGGCTATGAGAGCAGCTACAGTGTGAGGCACTTCCGCTATTTCAAATTCTGTCATTTTATACTTGTCAAACTTAGAGAGGTGAGATTCCCACACAGCTCCCTCAACGTCAGTCCAGCTCTTTTTTTTTCTTTTTTTTTTTTTAAGGTGACACAAGAAAATAAGTATACATCAGGAATGTTACACAATAAAACTGCCAAATAGATTCTAACTTCATGGATTGTCAACATTTTCCAACCTGTGACAGTAATTGTTCATTTCCAGTTCAACAGCATCTATTTTCAGTTTTTCATGTAAAGCTTGCAGTTTCCTCATCGGTACAAGCAGCGGCAGGGAAGACTGACAGCACTCTTAGACATAGAGATGGGTATTTTGGAGAGAAATTGTAGATCTCTTTTCACTCTTTTCATTATCTACCATCATGATGAAGTGACAGGACCCAAGGGTACTGGCAGTAGATGTGGCAGCACATATCAATAATTCATGCATTCATATATTGAACAAATATGGGCTCACTATTGTCGGGCATTTAGATGTAATGTTGCTGAAATGGGAAAGAAAAAGCCAGAAGCTATCTCCAAATGGCCCTGTGATCGTTATTCAGCGATGGTTAATTGTGCTAATTCATGAAAGGCTAAGATATTCCTCAGCAGAACAATGAAATTGATGTGTGGAGGAAAAGAAATCCTCCATTGTTGAAGAAATTAATTACAGGCATTTAATGAAAAGGAAATATTCCCATTTGCATTTTCATGGCTTGAATATCCGATGAACCTTATGTTGATGACTGACTGACAAAGCAGGTTATTTTTCGACTGACCACACACTAATGAAAATTGCCTTGTAACCGTCTTACCAAGTCATACCGAGATAATGTCCCTAAAAGTCGTTTCCATTGATTTTTGGATGCTGCTTTTGAATATCACTTATCCATGATTAATATCAGTTTGCCACGTTTTTTCTCAGCTGGACGTCTCTTCTGATGCAGCTGTGTTTTAACTGTCATTCAGATATTCAGTTATGGTCCCCTCATGCTGTGACTGGATATCTTCATTTTTCTGCGAATGCCTAGAAATAAAGAAACAAGTGAGCGGGACATTGCAATGATGCCACAAATATATGAAGATGGTGTTTTGAGAGCTGTTTTCGACCCTTAACGTGATGGCAAAATGCCCTGCGGATAGTCTCGTAATAGATTGCACGATAGCCATGCATCAGCTATCACCCAAAAGGGAAACAAGATGGGGGTGAGAGGACTCTCATTTTGATTAGGAGTGTCTCAATCCTTCACGCCTTTTGTTCAAGGCCTGAGGTCTGAGTTTTGAAAGCATGGGAACCTCCATGATCTTCGGCCATTTGTTTTTAACAAACAATGACAAATGACATCTCCTTTCTCCCTCCTCTGGTCTGTCATCCTCCAGGCTTTTCTCTTTGCTGAGGCTTTGAACCGAGCCTTAAGGCAACTGCATTGAAACAGACATAGGCCTGAGGAGACCTTCGGGATACAATGCCCTCCAATTCAAATTTTTCTTTTAATATATTTTGGCCAAGTGGCCAAAGCGGGATACAAAATACTCCTAATACATTTCTTTGTTAATCACTTTCCTCATAAAAAACAAGATGGAATCATTTTGCTCAACAAAACGCACAAAATATAATAAACTTGAAAGAAATAATGCATTTGATTAAAGTGTAAAATCAAGGCTCCAAGTCTTTTTCCACTTGTGGCACCTCCCTAAAATGCTTGCTTCAGGATAATTGCCTTGTCTCAAATGATTTGATTCATTTACAGTTTCCCAAATTGTTTGCATTTCCCTCTAAATCTGTCTGAAGACTTTACGTAAAAAATGTCTAAATCCCAAATAGTTAAAGTTAAAACTTGCTAGTCGTCTCAAGACACCAACAATTTATACTGTTTGCAACAAATGACAAATTGCCAGGGCCTATGTCAGCCAATGTCGCAGCAAACAAATAAACTTCAGCATAGATCAAACATGCTGAAAAAAGCAGTTAAAAGGCGATAAATTCATTAGCTAGAGGTTGCCCATTAGCAAGTTAATTACCATTGCCTCTGTTGGTTTTGTTTCTCACTGGAAGTTGATGTGGTGTTGAACTTCAAGCTAGTTCCAGGGATGGTTCCAGTGTAGTCTATGCATACCGGCCAATAATGGAATTGTAGGAATTATATCCCTGAGATGTTAATTGTTGTTCTCAAAGCTTTCCAGGTTTATCTTAAACCAACAATTCACTGGGATTGTCTGTAACAGAACAGCCAAATGGGTGAGTTGCAGTTTCTCTCAATGAAAAGTGGTGATTTACTTTCAGCCAGCTTGGTCACTTCCACTCTACTCCTATTGGAATAGCTTTTTTTTTTTTTTAAAGTTTGCAAGAATACTTTAGAAAACCTGGTTTAAATGTCAATGTTGGGGTGGCTGACAGGTGCAAACGCACCTTATAGACAAAAACATTCTGCATATATGAACAGAAATGCGAGCAGGAAAAACTGCAAATACAGAAACGTAATGCAAAAAAGAAAAGCGCTGCAACGTCAACACTCTAGATACATGACCGTTATCAAAGTTTCCACTACGCTTACGTCAACAATTTAAATCAGCTGATCTTTTTATAATAATGTACAAAATTAAGGCCAAATGTAAAAATAAAATGAAGACTTACCTTAATCTAGTTTCTCTCCCTGCCCTCACGTTGCTCAAACTTCCCACCAGTACCTCTGTTCTTCTCACCGTTATCCGTCTTTCAGGTAAAAACTCACTGCTGCCCCTACAGGCCTGGAGCACTTCCATTGCGTGAGTGAATATGTAGCATCTCCATAGATTTTTTTAAACCTTGAATCTAAGAGGAAATTAGCACTTATTGTCACGCAATTATTTTTCTTTAATATTTAGCAATTTAAAATGTATAGGCCCTAGTATCAGTTTGTTTTTAACTGGATAGGAAGCTTTTACATGAGCTAGACTGTAGTAAATCTGCAGGATGACTTCATCTTTTAGTCCTTTTCTCATTGTGAGGCATTCAGCCCTTCATTGAGATTTAAATTTTAAAAGACCTTAACACGGAAAGCTAGGCTATAGTGCAAGCTTCAGCTGCATATGCTTATGCTAACGGCTAACTCAAAACGAGTGCTGAATGTTATTATTGTGGCTGTAGCTTGAACCACAAACACCTGTTTTTGCTACTAATGTGTAACATGATTCTTGAATCATGCAGCTAACATTTTAAACTGTCAGTTTGCGTTGCTCCAAATATTTGTCAATTGATAATCTCAATATACAATGAAAGCTATTCAGCTAGATGACAGAGAATATTGAAGCTTCATAATCCTACAGTATCACGCTGTTGAGGTAATTTTGAAGAAAAGTCATGAAATTAATACAAAATGTGCAGCCAGGAATGCCTTCACTGGTTTGGAACAAATAAAATAAGCTACAAGGATGATAGAATATGGTAGCGAGGGCTATGCTAGTGGCTGCTAACTGGAACCAACACTTTGCATTTGTGTGTCCTCAACAAGATGCATTGATCACCTAAAAGAAAATGCTCAGAAGTACTTTTTTTTGTTTTTCATGTGCATAACTGTCTTCAGCCTGTGCTGCAGCTCCAAATGTGTTCTACCATGTTTCTTATATTTAGATAGAATAATTTAAACAGGCAGATCTTTTCCTATCAGAATCAGAAATACTTTATTAATCCCAGCAGGAAATTGCTGCTATAAGCACTCAGCTCCCAGAAATATCAGAAATATTTAGACTTTTTTCTCTATATTTCATGCAAGCAGCTTCTTCACATTACCTGCTGCTATTGATGGTCTTTTTCACTCTTTTGTGGTGCACAAATACAGGCATGCCTGGCTGTCTTTGAAGGTATCAGGGCTGTTTATGCCTGGCACACCGTGACACAGTACAGGCAGGGAATTGATTGGATTGAGTAGTGGCTTGGTTGTGTTTTGGATATCGATTTTTTATTTTATTTTTTTTTCTGTTATTTTTTTCAAAGGTGAAGATGAGCAGTTGATGCTGGAGAATTAGGAGAACAAGTTAATCCACTTGCTGTCAAAGCGTGAAATCCCTCTTACAGCAGATGAATAGAAAAGAAACTTTTAAATATGTTCAGATAGTTTACAATGCAATAATAATCTGAAAAAGATCAGATCAAACTTTATTTATAAGGTGCCTTTTCATGCCAAGGGCAACACAAAGTGATTTACACAATAAAACAATTCATGCATATTAAAAAAACAATAGAGGGGCATTCTGGACAAACAGCGAGAGTTGAGCTGTTGAGTTCCCGTTAGCACCGGGTTAGCTTTGTTAGCTCGTAGGTACAGGCAGCTGTGACGGTGCCAAGATGGGGAAGGAAGGAACCTCCCAATGAGCTTCATTTCAGCTCTCCAGAAACCTGCCGATCACGTGGTTTTAAGGTTCATCTATTCCTTTTACAGTCTTTGGTAATTCTTTGCATGTCTGTAAGTGCTTGAAAGTGCAAGTTCTTGTCTGCAGGCTTGATTTGTGGTGCACATGCCGGGAATGCTCTTATAACATGGTCGTCCAAACAAACATTTAAAAAATTAACAAGTGCAACAAGGTCTGTAGTGCTCGTAATGTGGTATTTGTCTTCAAACAAGTATGAATAAACCCTGAAAGAGGAAAAATAGTGTTTGCAAAAATCAATTGCTTTCAGTCAACATTAAATTAATGCACCAGTCTACTGAGACCTTTTTGTTCTTTCACTGGCCAAGGTTTTAACCTCTCAGCAGCCCACCCACCTCACTTCTCCTTGTAGAGAAGAAAATACATTTCTAAAAAAGTCCCTTTGTTTGTCTTTGACACACAGAAGACGAATAAGAAACTTATAAGAATGCTGAATGGTGTTGCAGCTACTCTAATGTGCCAAAATACTGCCACCAAAATATCCTCAGATAAACTTGAGGATGCTGTTGACCTGAGCTGAATCAATGTTAAAGCTATTTCCCTTCTTGGTACATGATGTCTAGAAGGAAGAATAAATGTATGGAGGTACAGCAAGACCAGTGGCACTCCATTACGTTGAAAAAGTAAAATAAGAACGGCTCGACCAGCGAAATGTAATGCACCGGTAAAGCTTCATGAACTTGGAAGGCATCCTTTTTACTGGTATCCTTGGCCCCATTAATGGAAGACCATCATCCTCCCTGAAGTAACCACCAGCTTTCAATACTGCTCCACTAATAAAAGGCTTTTTATTTTAATAATCTATATGCATGTGTTACACTTTGAAAACAAGAGCAGATCTCTCTTGAATTTAGTGAAGGCAGCATTAGTGAGTTCTCCTGTGGCACTTGACCCACTTTTTTCCTGTGTACATTCATCTGTCACATTTCTGTTTTCATTTATTTTCTATCTGTAGCTGTGCAAAGTACAGTCATTGCAAATGTGGATACCAACATTCAATCTGCTTTTTCTTCTACTTTTTGAAGTATCTCATAAACATTACATGATAACAATGTTATAGGCAGAAACTTGAAATGTTTATACTACGAACATATGAATTTAATTAGTAGCTTTCCTCCACGGTCAGACTTAAATTGAGGTTAATACAGCTCAGATAACTGAAGACTATGACAGTTCCAATTTGACCTTGCTTTACACTAAAACGCTGTTTGCCCATGAATTCATCAGCTCTACTATTATTACATTTATAAATCCATAAACCCAGCAGGTCCAGTTAATTATGGTCTTGAATGCAGGACCTTTAATTGTTGCTAAGTATCTGTATGTTGTTATTTCACCAGATGCACATCGCTTTCAGGACGTAAATCTGTCGTCTTTTTAGTCGTTATTATACTGTAGCAGGATATAATTTCTGACCAGAACCACTTCTAAGGTTTTCAGTTTAGTCAACTTTACTCTTCAGACCAATGGACCACTAATAGAAATTTAAGGATTGAAACTTGTGCCTTTGTTAACCCACCATCCATGTGTTTTGTTTTCTGGTGTTGATATAGATGCGTGTTCCCCAAGGCTTTTAAAACGCCTGTTGTTGAACATAAAAAAATCCAGATAAATATCTGTGAAAAATTGTTCTACCGAGCCAATCCAACCTGTTCTTGGTGAGGGCAGAAGCACCTTTGTGCCGTACTCTCCACATAAAACGGACTCTAGAGCACATTTTTAGCATCAATCGCTGCATTAAGCTTTACTCTGAAGAATGATATTGTTTCCATCAAGGCCAACTAGTTGCATGCTAGTGATATGAGAATATGGAGCTGAAAGCTGACTTGGACTTAGAAGTCCTTAAGCAGACCATTTTCAAGAACTGACCATTTCCCGTGTTAACTCAAGGTGAGAAAGCTAATGAGAGGGGAAAAAAAGGTCAAATATGCTGCAATATTGGATGAATACCAGAGCAGTGTGCTGTGCCCGAGGTGTGAACCCATTACCATAACATGAAGGAAGGCCTACCGCTACAGGAGTCAGTGTAGGCAAAGGTAAATCCCTGATGTTAGTGTTCGGTGGCTATTGATCAGAGGATGAGAGCCATGGGTGGCCTTTTGTTACCTGGACACAAGCATTGGCATTGATTAGCTCAGGCAGGGTCACCTGGGTGAAAATGTCAGACGCATCAGATGACCCCTGCAGGTACAGTGAAGATTCATCAATATAGATGGCTGTATGGGACCCATTGCCATAAGAAGGGGAGGAGGGGAAGGAGGGAAAAAAACACAAATAGACCACGATCTGACATTGAAGCAGCAGTTGCTTCATTGCATCTTCGTCTATTGAGGCTACAGTGTGTGAGGAAATTACCATCTGTGCCTCCTCCATGATAAATGTCTCCCTATGTGATCATTGTCTATGAAATGGCGATGCTATGACAAACCTCCTTTAATCGTATTCATTTTTAAAAGGACTTACTATAGAGGACTGATGCCTTCTCCCCATACCGTTTGAATAATTTTTTGCATTTAGCACTATGACGTCATGTCTGTTTGGAAAACGTTCTGCACAAGCACCCATCAGATGGACTCAAATTATGCAGGTTTACAGTGAATTTTTTCTCTGGAAATTACACTAAAACAAATTTTCATGGTTCATGTTACTCTTCTTAACATATTTGTAGCTGAAATATCAGAATATCTTTATCACGAGTTTATCCCTCTAGAGCAGTAATAAGCAGCCTCCTCTGAGCTCTGCTGGTGTGTCTATGCTTGATGGATGAGACTGGTTAAGCCTTATGTAAAGTTATGTGATATTATTTTGGATCATCAGAGCCTTCTGAGCAACATGAAGTAGTGAAGGGTCTGCTACTATACTGTATGTATGTATGCATACATACACATCTGAAAACACAAACTTCACAGTCACATAAATAATAAAGCATTTTTCCGCCTTGACTCTAATAAAGATGTATGTGTTATTCCTTTGTGTCCTCCAGCAGCTGAAGAAAGAGCAAGATGGATATCGTTGTGCTATATCTTTCCTTGTTTGGAGGCAGGTTCATTGAGAGCACATTAGTTGCTTCAGAGTTGGCAGACTTTTCAAACTTGGTCTTTCTCTAATATTTACACTCTGAACAAACACACTCCTAAATTAATTAGAAAACAGCTCGGTGGAGTGGATGAGGGCTTCATAAGCTGGCCAAACGATGTTCGCCTACACTAGGCTATTTGGAGATTGAAATCTAATTCGCACACGAGTGTAATCTAATTCAAACATCCCTAGAAAGATTCTCATCGTTATGACTGGCACCTAATTATAGATGGTGCGCACAGCGATAGAGTAAGAAAGGCGACACTCTGGAAATTAAAAGTGTGTGTGGCATGTATGTCGCATTATATCAGAGCTTTCTTGTGTCAGAAAAGGATTGTCTAAATGATTTAAGCTTAACAATGATGAAAAACTTGTCAGTAGTGAAGGAAAATATCTCCAAGATGATTAGAGGGCCTGTCACCTATGATTATTGGGGCCAACTGGTTGTCAATCCCTGCTGTTAAATATACTTGTCTGACATTTTTATACATCTGCAGGTGCTGTACAGTAGATTCATGTAAATCTATGCTGAAGAGCAGCATTAAAAACTTTAAACGTTGCATCATTTAGCCACAAGCTGAATTCTGTTCAAAAGTTACTGCAACCCTAATTTCTAAAAAAGTTTGGATAAACACAGAATTTTAATCTATAAAATATTGAGACATGTTACTATTCCTTGAAAAGCATCAGAAAACGATGCCAAGAATCTGGAAACATCTCTGTGCACAACAGTCATGGCCTACAATCAATATCAGATGTCTGTGGTTTTCAGGCCCTGAGGCACCACTGCATGAAAAGCAGACATGATTTTGTCATGGAAATCATTGCAAGGGTTCAAACACTTAAAGAAATCCTCTTCTGTGCACACACTTCACCATGCTATCCATAAATGCAGGCTGAAGCTCTGTGATGAGAAGCAGCCATGTGTGAGCATCACCATCTTCTTTGGGCTCATTTCAAAATGGACTGAGACAAAGTGGGAACAAAAACTGTTCTGTGGTCAGATGACTCAAAATTTTCACTTGGATGAATGAATGAATGCTTCTCTTTTTTAATCATAGAGGACATGCATACCAAAAATGAGAGGGACCATCCAGCTTGGTTCAAAAGCCTGCATCCCTGCTAGTTAAGCAGTACATTATTGACTATGGAACTAGAAACTTGCACATCTGGGAAATCTCCATCAATTCTGAAAGGTATTTACAGGTTTTAGAGCAACATATGTTACCATTCAGATCATGTCTTTTAGGGAGGGTCTTGCATATTTCAATACAACAATTATAAAAGCATACTGCATCTATCACGAAAGCATGGCTTCATAGAAGTGTCTGGGTGTTGAACTGACCTTTTAACAACTAAAAATACTTAAAGACTCAAAACCATTGATGTGTTCTGTTGGGAAAAATCATTGGCATGAGATTTGCAAATAATATATTTGGTTTAATTTTTACTCATCGTCCCAATTTTTGATGATCATAATCTATTTAATGGGGCTGACCTCAGCTCTATCAAATATACAGACTTATAATTCACTTGGATCAGGATACTATGAGATATAATTAACCTTTACCATATCTGCAAAGAAGAATGGTCAAATATCCAACAAAAATTCTTCCAGAAACTTGATGCAAGTACTTTTTATATCTGTATGACTAACTGTAAACCACCTAAACAACTAGAAAGAGATTAATCTCTGCAGTTTGAAGAATGCAATAGAAAACTAAAGGAACGGTGAGTAATGCTTTTTTTCTTATTCATGCTTCATCTGTTATTGTTTTTAGGTTCTTTGACCTTCGTTCTACCTTTTCTAACATCTTTTAACTCCAGTGTTTTCCTCATAGGGGACCCTCCACACCCGGGGCTTTGACTGCTCTGTCTGCACGGTTGCTGTCATAGCAATTGCCCTGTCTGGATGGCTGGGGTCCTATGGCTGTGGTGGGAACCCTGGCCTGCCATGATTAGGGTAGTTCCTGTGGTGGTGCCTGCTGGGGCCATGGGTGGGCTGGCTCCTGGTGCGAATGGATCCCCAAAATATTGTTTCCTCACAGCAGCATCAAGCAAGATGTTCTATTATTAGTTGTATTTTTGTACTTGTATTTAGTTAAGAGACAGAAAATAGGGGTTAGAGGTCTTGGTTGGATAGAATAGGGAGAAATGGAGGAACTTTGGGGGGTATTTGATTTGAAGGTGAACCTCACTCATCTAAAAGCTGCTAAAAATGTATTTATAAACACGATTCATGCAACTTTAAGTGGGGATTTGAAAAGCCTATCTTTTAAGTGGATGTTTGTGACAAATCTAATTTCCATGGACTTTAACGATGGCTCAGTTCCATCTCCATCAATTACCAACGCAAGAAATTCATTGAGGGCTAAACATTGAGGCAAGGTCCTTGTCCTATGTGAAAAATGTGAGGGGTGCACATGCATGGGATTTATGGCGTCTTAATAGGAAAAGGCTACATGTGAAAATTTGGCTAAATATTGCAAATACTGTAACTGCATTGGTGCAAATGGAAGTCAGTTTCTGAAGTATGGAAGTATCAGTTTTAAAGCACCATGAGGTAAAAACAAGAGTAGCAACTGTCTGCCGAGCTGCCAAATGCACTAAAACCCAGGACAATGAAAGAAATGTGGCCATTTAATGAATGCCCTTGATGCCTTCCTACTAACTGGTGGCAAAGTTGAGGCCTTTTTGTTCAGTAAATATACAATCTGTCAAAGCCCTTTCATTTAAAAAGGCAATCCTATTAAAATGCTCTTTACTGACCCACAGAGAATACTTTGGGAGGGGATTGTAAACACTTTTGAGGATGAGCTGCACATGACCTAGAACTGCACTGACCTGCACGATTCTTCTTTTGTCAGCAGCAGCCACGGTGACGAGAGATGAACAGAAAGACCTTAATCTAAAATAGTACCCGGTCTTCTCTTCTGAGAATTTATCTCACATGATCGTACTTTTCTCTTCCACGCCTGTCCTCCTCTCCTCTCTCTTGCGTTCTCTCTCACAAAAGGCAGATTAGTCTTTATATTTCCTCCGGTCTGTACTGTTTACTCACTTTTAATCATTACACTAAGTCTTGTTGCTTGTCCTTGCCGCTTTAAGATTGCTGTTTTATAAAATGTAACCATTATTGCTCTGAACATCACTCTTGACTCCAGTCTCAACAGGTTCTACAGTACATGACCGAAGTGTTGCAACACTTAATTGAACAAGGGATTGTGGACTATAGCTTAAAGGATGGATGACTCAAAGTTTTACCCAAACATTTTAACTGCAAGAATAAAATAGTTTTGCTTTCTTACCATTATATCATGCTAATACTAACATGATGAATTGACTTTAAACTCTCTTTGAATCAGAGTAAGAAATTAATATTAAAGCACAACATGTATCCATTTCATGTAAAGAAAAGAAAAAAGAATTACATCACTTTTTCATTTATCAGGCTTTTTAAAAAAAATCCAAAGTGACTTACACTTTGGATAAAAGTAGTATCTTCCACAAGGATGCTAATTAGAGAAGTTGAGGAAATGAACAACTTTCCAGTTAAAGGGCTATCAAGTGGCCTTGTTTATATTTCTGGTTTGATGTAAAGTTCACATTATTTCAATATTCTAACAATACTATGAATCAAATTTGTATTCCTGGGAAAAAAAGAACACATTTTCACTGAGTCATCTTGTTTTAATTCATTTTGCCTGAGCTTTGTTTACATCTCCAAAGAATGTGCTTGGGGTCGTGTTTATTACCCTTTCATCTTTCCCATGATCCGACAACAAGGGTGAGGGAAGTGTGGGTGGAGGGAGCTGTAAAATGTTCTGCATCTCTGGTTGGCACTGAATCCTTAAAGCCCCATCCAGTTATTAGCATTATGGCAGCTAATTAATAACAAAACTCAAGCCCACCCTCCTACAGCTAGCACAGTTTGAGTAACTTCACAGATAGAAAGGCTTGTTGATAACGATAGCAGGCAGGCCCTGATTTAAACTACAATTTCAACAAAGTACTGGTCCTAAAAATGAGTGAGATATTGAAAAATCATTGGTCATAAATCACAACTTTCTAATCTGTCAGTTTACACAAGTTACCAGGCTTTAGTATCAAATTATAAACTAAAAATATATCTCTTAAGCCTCATCACAGCTTTGTCCTCCTCAGCATGCTCAACAAATCTGATTGCTTACATTTTAGAAAAAATCATTGCTATAAATTTCTGAATGCTGTGGTTAAAAAAAAAAAAAAGTTTTACTTCCCAATGAAGGAGAGTGTAGCTTTAGTTCAGTCCCCACTTGAAGTACATTTTTCCAAGTGCAGGTAACCATGAAGCAAGCTTTCTGCTCTGTAACCTCTTATGTTTATTATCTAACTTCTCTGCTGTGTATTTTAAGCTCTTTTGTAGGACAGAGCAGCACATTTTGTGCGCTGATGATTGGAAACACACAGGCCAGTGGGTGGTTGGATGTCTCAGCCTTTGTGCTCCAGAATAATGAAGCTCATTCTTGATTCCTAATCAGAGACTTGACAACAAAAAAAGCACCATAGTAACCTACAACACACTTTTTTTCTTTTTAATAGCACACCATATTTATTTTCAAATTGGCTGGAAAGCATATTAATCAGTGAGCTTATTGTGAATTAAAATGAACGCCTTATTTTTCCCTGTGGTTTACTATTAAATAAAATTTGATTTCTCCTAATAACCCTGTCTTCATCATTAGTTGCTTAGCAACAGCAGAACTGCTTCCCAAAAAGAATGAAGACTTATTTATATATTTATTTTGGTTACCTTGCATCAGTGTGTGGAACACCCTGCGCTACAAACACTGTTGAGTAATTGACTAGCTGTTGGATGCATTTTATCCAGTAATCCCCCGAGTGTTTCTGTTTGAATGACTTTGTCTGGACAAAGCTAATGAGCGGAACATGTTCTTCAATTGGTTGAGTTCAGAACATCCCCCCCTTCCTCCAGTCACACCCTTGTGGAGGGTGTGTGGTCTGTGGAGGTCTGTGTGGTTTTCCTGTCACAGCTCCACTCTCTCCCCCTGCAGTTCAGTCATAGACCTTAATTCAGCCTCAACGTCAGAACAAACTCAGACGACCTCTGCCTCCACCTCTAGCCTGTCTGTCTCCTGCAGTCAAGTGAAGAAGCATCAGTAGAGATTGAACCGGAACAAGGCTGCGGGTCTAGATGGTGTCAGCCCCAGGGTTTTGAAAACCTGCTCAGAACAACTGTTGGATTTTTCAGCACCTTCTCAACACCAGCCTGAGTCAGAAAATAGTTCTTGTGCTGTGGAAAACATCCTGCCCATCTGGACTCCTTTTTCTTTAGGAAACTATGATTATTCAGTGTCACACAGAGTGAAGAAACAAGAGTGTCTTTAGTGTGAGACTTCGTCAATTCAGGTACCGGAGATCATCCCTGCCAGTAGCCATCACCATCTGGAACAAGGCAATATCTTCTAATTATTTTATTTTTTTTAACCCCAAAACAAATTAACAAAAACCCTATTACTGTTATGGATTGTCACCCGTTATCCAAGTAGACCTAATTGCCGGACTTGCACTTCAAAAGAGTTTATTTACAGGCTTCAAAAACAAAGGAAATCCAGAGCCAAGGCTAAACATACAGTAATGTTTAGGTTTGACAGATCAGAGATGTTTGATGTGCATGAATTAACACATTTAACCCTATAAAGCCAAAAGTATTATATTTGATACATACAGTTTCCAAGACATTTTGTATCACATTATGGTAAAGACTTTGCTCAAAACCATGCAGTATACAAGACACTTGTCTTCTGTCCACAGGATACCAGGAAGCATACTACACCAAAATAATTTTGACATGTCACATGGTAATAGATGGTAAACTTGCCCCAAGAAAAGCTTTTTGATTTTTTTTTTCCCCCACATTTTGTTAAAGGGCCAAAAAAAGACTTCAGATTTAAAAATTGGACTTTTCTCCCCAGTTTAAAGGGTTAAAGCCAATTATGCTCTAATGGAAACTAATTATTTTCAGTTGAGTATATAAAGGATGTCTTGACTGCACCCGCAACAATATTAAGGTTTTTATGCAACTTTAATGATTATCGAACTTAAGGTAAACATGTGGCTTTTTATTCCAGCCATAGAGGACCATTATATATTTTTTTAGGCAGGCATATAACTTTCTTGACACTTCCTGATCTTTGGCTGTTCCTGATTGGACGTTACCGGCAATTTAAGGCAAGGCAAGGCAAGGCAAGGCAAATTTATTTGTATAGCACATTTTCAGGTTCAAGACAATTCAAAGTGCTTTA